>CM033745.1:5219853-5819853 GCA_019671005.1 Hibiscus mutabilis
TTAATTTAGGGTTCGAATTCCGTACGTCACCTTTGTGCATGATGCAAGCATTTAAAATATGATATAATGATTTTTGTCAACTTTTAACTTTTCCTTGGGACGGTAAGAATTAATTCAGATATTTAGTCAACATCCTTTAAGCTCGGACTGTTGCGACAAATATCAGAGTTAATAAATATCTCCCTTTTATGTTTTAGATTAATTAATGCAAAATTAATGGGTCGTATGTATGACAATTAAGGTATGGCAAGAAAAGACACAAAAACACCTAAAAGATCCAACGCAAGACCTAACTTATAAAGGCTCAAATTATGAATGTTTAATTAGTGATCTAGTTACTAATTAGGTGCTTCTAGTATTAACCCTAAATTAACTAAGCCTGGAAATCTAGATAACCCTAATAAATTATTGATGCTAATTGACTTGATCAATTTTAAATTAGTATCCCAATGAGCCAGGGATACTATTTAAAATGAATCAATTTAATTTATCACAACTTCAAATTCTAGGCCCAATTGTCCATTTTATCCTAGAGGGGTGATTAAAGAGTGTTTAGCTAGTTTAATGAATTTAACATTTATCCCAATAAGTCGGGCGCACAAGTTGAATTAACTAACAGACCCTAGGAAGGCCTAACCTAACAAAGGTTTTTAAAACTAAAACCTAAGATTAATTTGATTAATTAAGTGATCATGTCCCTAAAAGACGAGCGCACGATCCTGAATTAGTCAAATTACCTTGCCTAGTCTAACCAAAAGCTCCTTTGAACTAAGCCCAAATATGAAGGCCCAAAATATATAAACATGCATATTAAAAGGCTATACTATATTTGAATTTAAAAGGCCTAATTATGTGTTTTAAGAAAATTCATATCATACAAATTTTAAAGAACTTTTACTCACATATCTAAAGCTACATATTATAAGTCCCTTTTTCCTTTTATTTTAAAAGAAATCATATATTATGCATTAAAATACACATCATAAGCATTACATATGACAAATATGCACATCGAAACAAACAATGAATTAGTTGATCTATTAGACATATCTAAGCAATAAAATGAAACATAAATAGAAATAATAACAACATAGGTAAATTAAAATAAAATACGTGAGGATCAAAAGGAAAATAAACACTGGAGGGGACCAAAACATAAAGAAACAAAATTGAAGGGACAAAAGTAAAAGAATGAGAAAAACGAGGTGTAAGTGTAAACCGGTAAAAAGCTTAAGGACCCAAATGGCAATTTAAAAAGACGGAATGGCCTGTATACCGCAATTTAGCAAGGCGGAGGGACCAAAAGGGCTATTTGCCCATGCGGAGACCCTTCGGCGCAATTAGAACGGGACGGAGGGACTCATAACGCGAATAAACCAAAAATAAAACGGGCTTAGTATATATAACAAAGTTTTATAACATTTTCCTCTTTTGGTTATAAACCCTCAGCCCCTTTCTTTTCTCAGCCCTCATTCTTTTCCAGAACGGGAATGAACACCGCCGTGGTGTTCATCCCCAAACACAAAAAATGCCTTAAATCCCAGAATCCGGCCACGCTCCACCGCGTCAGCCGCCGTACACTGACGATCGGCAACCTTCGATACTCCCCCAAAACACTTCTCTCATTTTCCTAAACTCCGATCTAGGCCCAGTTTCAACGACAAGCAAATGGAGATACCTCTCCTATTTAAAAATTGAAACGAAAAGCCCCTCATTTTTGAAACAAAACACAAAGAAACGCCTTTCCTCATGCCGATTCACCATTCGTAGCGCCAGATGACACTACAAGGCTTGTCATCGGAGGGAAAACGGGCTTTGAAGGTAAAATCTAAGCCCTAACTATCTATATGCATGTTTTGAAAGATAGATGTACCTTAGAAATCTATTTTTTGTATTGCTGGTTGTGATTCTGAATGCCATACATGTCTGTTGGGTTTCTTTTTATACCCGAGAGTTACATTTGTTTTAAAATGAAAAGGAAAATTCCTATTGGTTGCCTCTGTTGATAATATGCTTTTTGTTGTCCTTTTGATTTGCTGCCTATTTGTTGTCTCTAATGCCTCTGTTTTTTTCTTTACCCGTGAACCATGACGCCCGGCTATGGAGGAGGGCGGTCAGATAGCGAGTGGCGCTTGTCCCCTGGAACGTCGTGGCGGACTGAAGAGGGGAGGGGACCAGAGTGAGGAATGGCTCAGGGAACAAGGGCCTCTGGGAGCCGTTGGACCTGCCAGCGTGGTGATGGGAGCGGATGATCATTCGTCGTGAGTGAGAAACGAAGCGGCAGACACGCGAGTGGAAGCTGAAAGAACCGCACGTGGATCCTACGCGCGCGTGGGGTTCTGAGCAGTCGCGCGTGCGGCGCGTGGGGTTCTCTGGAATGTTCTGTATGCATCTCAGCCGTCTGATCATCATCTTAGATCCAACAGCCTAAGATTAGCTACGCAGGGAAAAGAGATGATTAGGGTTTCTGTTAGTTGGTGTATTTAGGGTCTTGTTGGGCCGATTGTATTTGTAATTAGACTCTTTAAATAAAAAACTTGGGTTTTTATTATTTATTGGGCTTATCTATTTTACTATTCTATATTTCCAGTTTAGGACATAATACTAATAATAATAATGGTAACCAGGGTATACTTATTTATACGAAATGGTATTAATATGGATAATAATTTTTAGAGATTTTCTGTAACGATGTAACATCTAGCAATGGTAGCAATAATACTAGTGGTAGTAATACCGAACATTGTGTATCTTAAACCCTTATTCGTAAGAAACAAAAGAAGCGGGTTGATCCCCGGATAAAATTAGTGACTACACTCTTATATTTTTAACTTTAAAATAAATAATTAACGTGACAGGAACATATCATTGTATAACATTAATTATTTGTGTTTAATTTATATTTGTATGGCTAACATAAAAAATATGAAATATGATTTCGTCTCTAACGTGAATTGTTAAATCTAAAAAGATGTAAATTAATTTATTTATCTGTCTAAAGTTGTCTTTGTCAGCTTGTTAAGAGAACAGCAAATGATGCCAAATGCAAATTGAAGCCTTATCGGTTAGACGATAGTGATGGCAAAGGGAATGGTCAATACATCCTAATTTTAATCAAAACAATAAGTTATATTATTAAAGGTTAAATGGTATTTTGATTTTTGAAATTGTATTTTATTAAATTTTGTTATTGAACTTTTCGATATAGTTCGGTTTATAAACTTCCCAACTGTAAGTACGTTATTTTAATTTTTTTAAAAATTTTAACACCCTAAAAACGGGATGCAGAACCTGCAATATATATCAAATTAAAAAAAATTAAAATCATAAAATTTCAAATACCACAACAACAATTTAATACAATTTTAAAAATTAAAATACCTCATAATTTATTATTATAAAGTTTACGGTGGCTTTTGTTTTTTTGGTAGTTTCATTACCATAATTAAAAGTCAAAGCCTAATTATATAAATTTGAACGATATTTATATAGATTTCTACTCCCTGTTTATATTTGCCGGTTAAGAGTTCTATACAAAAATTAAAGAATTTTCTTTTCAAAAAGTAAACGATCGAATAATATTCTGATTTGGCCAAAAAAAAATAATACATTCTGATTATGAAATCTTAAAAAAATAAATTGTCATTCTAAAATTTATAAGTTGAACTTATAACGATGAAAATGAAGTCAAAATTGTACAATACTTTAAAAATTCAACTTTATAATCAATGATATTAATTAATGATAATAATTTTTTCACACCCTGTCTTTGTAGCGTATACATATATTAATAGTATTTAAATAACACAAGTTTTAGGGTTTTATGTACAGAGCATCAATATAATAATCTGGGGGGGGGGTCCAACCATTGCCTTTGAATCTAAAGTAGACAGAAATTGAAAAATCAAAGCTTAGTCATCTAGAACAATAATTATAATAATTTAACTTTGGTCTTGCTTGATTGATCAGCTAAGCCTAAGAGACACCAAACTTATTTTCAGACATTTGGAGTGGACTCGATGCCGTCCAACTACTAATCGGATTAAATGAACCTTGTATGTTACGAAATACAACAAATCTTTGGTAGCTTCGGAAACCTGTTGGATCAAATTATTTCAGAGGAGAAACAACAATGGTCAATTTGTCATTTCCGAGGTTGATTCAGACCAATAATGTAATGGGATTTCATGATACAGTGTTTATTGTCTGATAATAAGAAACTGGCATTCCTTGCCTCGTAAGGAGCATACACTAGCTAATACTTCACATGTAATATGTTACAAAAATGGTTACTGCAATGGCTACAATTTTACAGAAATTTGTAACTGTGGGTTGAGCTACTCAGCGGACTCCAAGGTTTCCTTTTTTCTTTACTTCACCGTCCTTATTGATTACAATGCCGACCAATTTGCATGGCTCAGCTTCTTGTAGCATTTGAACCACGGTTCTCATGGTGGGTCTAAGTGCCGGTAGCTTGGTCGTACACAAAATGGCGATTTTCAACACCTTGACAGCATCCTCTTTAAAAGCAACAGGGATCCTAGGGTCCACTATACTCAAAACACTCTCTTTGTTCTGTATTTTGCTGCAGATCCAGGACACTATGTCCTTATTATCTCCAAACTCCGGCTCGATTGGTCTCTTTCCGCTCACTAGCTCCATCAATACCACTCCGAAACTGTACACATCGCTCTTCTCGTTTACTTTGTAGGTGTAACCGTATTCTGCATAATTGAAATTTGTAACATTATTAACAAAATCTGAATCTGTAAAGATAATTAAATAGTCCATGCTTCATTTTGGGGAGTGAACAATTGAAATTCAACTTACCAGGTGCTAAGTAGCCATGGGTGCCTGCTATGACATGGGTTGAGTCTTTGCCACCATTGGCTTGAACCATCTTGGCAAGTCCAAAATCAGCAATCCTAGGCTTCAAAAACTCGTCCAGCAGTATGTTACTGGATTTGACATCCCGGTGGATCACTGGCCTTTCGCATCCGTGATGAAGGTACTCCAGTCCCTTAGCTGCACCAACTGCAATCTCGTACCTAGTATCCCAATCAAGCTCCATTTTTTGACTCGTATGCAATCGATCCCACAAGCTCCCATTTCGCAAGTATTCATACACCAACAAGCTTGAGTCTTCACTGGTAATGCTGCAGTAAAGCTTCACCACATTGACATGTCTTATTGAGCTCAGTGTCTGCACCTCCGCGTAGAATTCCTTTTCCTTTCCCTTACGTCTGCCAAGCATTGGGGTACTACTCCGGCTCTTGCGGCGGCCATGAGATTCTGTGTTCCATATGTGTTTCACAGCGAGTTCTACACCGTTAGCAAGCATTACTTTGTATACATTCCCGGACCCTCCTTTGCCAATCAGATTCTCTTGCTTGATGGAATCAAGGATTTCATCTTCAGTGAAAGTTAAAACATGGAAAGACTTAACATCCCAAGATTCTTCCTTCAATGAACGGTCTCCATTTTTTTCTGTCCTCCTTAAATATAAGAAACATCCGAGAGAAGACAGCATAATTGCGACAACGGCAAAACAAACTAGAAGGGTTCGAACAGATTTCGACATGCCAGAATCCGGTGGACATTTCTTGAAAAATTGGATCGTCGAACTGCAAAGACCAGGGTTTCCGGCCAAGCTACTATTATACGCTTCAACGCTGAAAGACTGAGGTACAGGACCAATTAACCGGTTATAGGACAGATCAAACAGGTTTAGCTTGAGAGACGACAAGCTCTCTGGAATTCTACCCGAAAGTTCATTTCGAGATAAATCCAGAGTGTTCAATGTGGGCAAAGATCCTAAAGATGATGGGATTCTGCCCGAAAGAGAATTGTTCGCCATGTTTATGTTACTGATCGAAGCACAAGAGCCTAACGACTCTGGTATAGAACCAGATAGCCTATTGTTCTGCAACTGGAGGCTGCTCAAGCTTTTCAGTTCCCCAATGCCACGAGGGATTTCCCCTGAAATCTGATTGTTGTTTAGCTCAATTGTAACCAAAGATGTTGCTTCTGAAATCTCTTTGGGTAACTCACCCGACAACCGATTGTATTGGGTTGACAATACCCCAATCTCTTTAGCGTTCTTAATGTCAGATGTAATTGGACCCTCAAACTGATTGTAAGCAATGTCAATAATATCCACTTGGGGCAATCCCCATATTCCAGCCGGAACTATGCCTGAAAGCGAGTTGTTGCTCACTCTAAACCGCTTTAAACTGGCACAATTCGCATATGTTGTCGGGATTTCACCAGAGAACCGGTTCTGAAGCATAAGCAGCCTCGTCATGGTTCCTTTCTTGCACATATCTGGAGGAATCAGACCGGTCAAGAGATTCTCCGATACATCAATGTAGTTGAAATCAGACCTAGAGCCTAGATTTTGCGGAAGAGGGCCGGTGAACATGTTGGTGTAAAGAGACAGATTCACCAGTTTCTTGAACTCGCCCAACTCGGGCGGTATCTGACCATTAAACTGGTTTTCAAAGAGTTGCAGGCTCACCAGGTTGGTCAAATACCCCACTTCCGAGATATCTCCTTCAAAATTGTTGTCTGAGGCATCGAAATATTCAAGGCTTGTCAAATTTCTCATTCCAACAGGAAACTTTCCTGTCAATCCATTGCTGTAAAGCTCAAGCTGCCAGAGCTTGTGAAGATTTCCAATCTCCGATGGAAGTTCTCCTGATAAATAATTCATTTGGAGCTCCAAATCTATAAGCTCGGTGAGATCTCCAATGGTGGAAGGGATCTCCCCTTCAATGCTGCAATTCGCCAAATAAAGCCAACTCAGTTGCTTCAGCTTCAGGATTTCATTAGGAAACGGATTTCGATCCAAAGGGTTGTCCCCGAGGCTCAGAACAGTGAGATTGGCCATGTTTTCAAGCGATTTCCATGGAAAAGCACCTGAAATTCCACTGCCATTCAAATAAAGGTACCGTAATTCGCTGAGAGATGATATATCTGGGAATGAAGCCGAGAAAAGATTGTTCCCAAGATCCAAATATTGAAGCTTTGAACAATTATTCAAATCGTCCGTGATTGCACCGTACAATAAATTGTACCCAAAGGAAAGCTTATCCAAGGATTGAAGTTGACATATCGAATCCAAAGGAAGAACACCCGTCAACTTCTGATTTGAAAGCTCGATTTCCTTAACCGACCCGTCACCGTTGCAGGTGATTCCATTGAAGCTGCAAACAGAACCGGCAGCCTCCCATGAACCGAGAACATCGGTGTTTGATTTATTGAGCGCGGATTTCAACGTGAGCAATATCTGAAGCTCATCGGATTTTACACAACAGGGGAAGGAGAGACAGAATAAGAGACATAAAGAGAGAAAGAACTGCCGATAAGAACAGGCGTTTGACATGCCAGAGATTTGAAGAAACCGACAAGAAAGAGAAGATTATGTTTCTAGGAAAGGAGGAGAAATGAAACAAGCGTGGACTCGAGGGAGTGGCATTTAAGAAAGGTGGCGGTTTGGTGGGCGTTCACATTAATCTGCTTTTGCAAGTAAACACTGTGAAGAAGACGGAAGGAAATGGCCGGTTTCTAGAGACGAATTTTGTCATTATATTGGAGGGAGCTATTAGCCTATTACTGCATCCAGAGGGGCAATCTTTTTCATTGTCCTGTAACTGTTTTAACTGTAATTGTTTTGTAGTAAAATTCCTTAAGAAAGACAATGGCAATAGCACGTTTGCTTGGAACAGGATAGGGTTTTAGCCGACTGTAAATATTAAGATTAGCTCAAAATTTATTAGTAATTAACTCTATATCGATGACGACAGCAAAGGGCCAAGGAAGAAACTTTTTTACTATAAAGAACCACTGGGACTGCACTTAGCAAAATATTTTACACGTACTTTCTTGGTAAAAACAAAATAACAATATCTATTGGTGTTCTTTTTAAAAATATTTAATGGTGCCAACATATAACTCAATCAGTATTAATTTCATCTAACAAAATTCGTCAATCCTTTTTATGGTTTTCTTTATATGTTTTAACAATAATTTTATATTAAGAGTATTAATAATTTTTTTATTCTTTTATTCTTTGTTTTTGTTTTAGGAAAATTTTATCACCACTAACGACGAGCACTATTAATCTAATTTATAAAGATTTAAAATTCAAAGGATTTACCGTATAATTTTAATTTTTTGAAAAATTAAAAGGCAATTTAATTAAAATTCTTTTTTTATTTTTCACATTCTTTTAAAATTTATTAAATCAAAATTTCCACCCCAAATCATCAAAACCGTAGTTTTTTTTCTTTTATATTGTCGCCGCCGGCGGCCACATCCTCACCGTCCTGCCGTCGCCCATCCGTGGCCGCCATTGAGCTCTGTCGCTCTTTCCCTCCTTCGTTGCAAGTAGGTAATTTATCCCCAATTCCCTATTCGAACCCTAACTATATTTAATTCAATACTATTCGAACCCTAATTCACAAATTAAGTATCCTAATTCCCATATTAAAACTCCAATTACTTTAACAGTATTCTAATTTGTATGTTAGAACCCTAAATCCCATGTCCGATTCAAAATCCTCAAATCACAGTCCATCGTCCGTACCGGTACGGCGGTTTCATCGTACCGGTACGCGGGTTTATCCGTACCGATACTGGCTGCGTACCGATACATTTAGCTGCTACTGGAATTTATTTCCAAAATAGTGTAATGGTACGCGTTAAAGACCGTACCGGTACAGTATGTTCGATCCTTCAATATTGTTTGTTTAAGTTCGATGCATGCATGCTTAGATTTTAACTCTTTAACGTATATGATGGATCTAAACTTAACGCCTTCAAAATAAGTTACAATGATAAAGTTCAAGCGTCATATGGACATGTGTTCGGAGAAGACAAACAACGAGGTACATTCATTATAATTACCTAAAATTTCAATAATAGTGTTAAATTTTTTTGTTAAGATTATTATTTTATACATATAGGAAAAAACTGAAGTTGTACATGAGAAAAACATAAAAACTCCTTATCAGAGTGATCACAAGTTCGAGACACTAATTATTTGGTGCAAAATATTGAAAAAGAATTTGTTAAAATGAATGGTCAATTTGAAAATTTTAATGGTCAATTTGAGAAATTAAATGGCCAATTTAAAAATTAGTGATCATATTAGCATCGAGTAATGTTAAAAGTTCAATACAAGATGGTGATTTAGTAAAAGGAGAAGATATACATAATAGACCATTAAAGGATGATGCTTTAAAGAATAGATCAGAAGAGATTAATTTATATAGGGTCCTTTGAAAGATGAGGGTTTAGAAAATAAATCTCACAAGGAAAAAGGATTAAGTGTCGCATCATTGAAGGAAGAAACCGAGAGTGGTATTAAAAACATAATATGTCTCCATTTATTAATTGTGATACGGATTATTATTCTCCCTCATTAGAACCTATTGGTAAAAGAAAACTTGAAGTTACTTCAGAAGACAAAATCAAGACTCACACAGTTGGTTTCCCAAAAATTCCTAGCGAGGTTTTTAACTTTGAATTTAGTCCCCATCAATTTCCTAGTCAATTAGTTACGTTGAAGGAAACTCCAATAAGTAAAAAAAATCTGACCTAAAATGTCTAACGGTCCCAAGCCATTTTCAAAGAGTAAAGACTCTCGACAGAAAAAGAGTGTGAGATGTTCGACTGCACGTTCTAATTTGACTGATGATCTGAAGTCGAAAGATATGACATAAAAAAAGAGCTCGAACTTCTAAAGTGAATACAAAGGTATGTATATATCATTCTTTATTGGTTATATTTCATCTTATAGTTTGATATTATTTGTTTGCTTAAAAATAATATATGTCGTATGATGTGTAGATGCCGTAAAAAATCACAAAGTGCAATGATACTGGAGAAACATCAAAGGTTGAAAGTTCTGAAAAAAATGAGGTAGTAACGTGATGAAAAATATAATTTTCTTTGTAGGGTGGAAATTTAAAAGAAACTATGTACAAATATTTAATTTGTATTAAATATGTGATCGATTACTCTTTGATTGTGTAGGTTGGGAACAAGAATAAGGTTTGTAATTTTGAGATTGAACAAGGATTGGAAGATTTGGTTGCAGAAGCTCAAATCAAATTTAAAACAAGAAAGGTGTAAACTGTACACACAATTTTTAATATTGACATTTAATTTTCAGGTTATTATCATTTGTAAAAGTTAAATGTATGTCATGTAGTATAAATACGAGCAGGGTGATCTCTTATCAGAAGATTGCAATGAAACTGATAGGATAAGTGATGTCTACAAGCAATATTTGAAGCACTTAAGGCCTGAAGAAAGCAGAGTTTATACGAATATTGCTACTTGGAATGATAAATCCAACACTCTTTACATGGCCAAAAATAATGATTTGGACGTTAATAATGCTCGTACTGTTTTTTTAAGAAAAGTGGTTATATGATTGGGTACTATAAATAGCTATATTTGTTAAATTTTATAATCAATATTTGTTATTTTGTCTGTTATTAATACAAGTGTTTTTATTGTTTTTTAATATTTAATAGTTTATCGATATCTATGTGTACGATTTGCACTTGAAACAAGAGTCTATGCCAAAGAAGTTATATATGCCTATGTCCTTTCAGGTAAAAAATAATTTATGGGCTAGGGATCACATTATTTTTAGTTCATGATTTCATGACATTTTCAAATTTAATGTTTCTCGCAAAGTTTGATAGAAGATTTCACACATGCTAAGAAGTCAGGAATACAGCTAAGCATGTTCAACTTTCATATCCGATGGATAGAGAATTTTATACCTATTGATAGTAGTAATGTTGAACGGGTATATTTATAATTTGTTGTTTTCTTTTATGTAGTTGATAGTGGTTTTTAACTAACATGATTTAGTAGGTATATGTGCCTTTACATGATGTACAAGGCAAACATTAGTTTGTATTAGTTGTTAATGTTGCGGAGAGACATAATTATGTTTTGGACTCTCTTGGCGCCAATGAAGTACGTAAAAAGATTACACAAAATATAGTAAGTTCTTTATTCATTTATGAGAATTAATAGAATTTGTATAGTTTTTAACTATCAATTTCTTAATTTTGTTTTGACTTCTTATAAAAGTTGAATAAAGCTCTACTTTGGTATGAGGGTCATGCTCATTTGGGTAGATTATTTGAAGATGTTGCAAAATTTCCACTCTATTTTGCAAAATTACCGAAGCAGCCAAATTTGTACGTAATTTAAATTTAAAATAAAAGTTATTTTGAAGATATCTTTGTGAATTTCTTCTTAATAGATTAATTTATTTTATATTTGATGCAGGGATGATTGTGGCATGTACACATTGAAGTATATAGAAGCCGATAACAAAAGTGATTGGTCGAAGATTTCTTTTACGGTAAAGTATACCATGTAGTTTCGTTTAGCTATCGTGTGATATTGAATAACGTGTTATATTTATTGTGTAGACGCAACAAATGAGAGTTGAACGACTGGGAATTTTGGCAAAACTTGTTTAAAGCAAGCACAATGAAGTTGATATTTTCAATTGTCGTAAACTGTCCATACAAGATCAAGAAGTTGAGGATTAAGATATTCTGAATGGTATTTGACAATTTTTTGGGTAGTTCTCAACCTTCCATATTTTTTTCACTTTTCATTTATTTTGTTCATATGGTGATTATTTATGATGACTTGAGATTTTCAGAGCTTGGTATATATGTGAGTAATATGTAAATAATGAGGGCTAAATTTATTGAATTTTTAGAATTATGAGTAAATTGATTAAACAGAAACGTTAAGTACTTAACAGGGTTTAACGTCGTGGCTACCATTTTTCTACAAAACACATAGTTTAATTGACATTTTGTAACATTTGAAATTTTGATTATCGTTTTTTAACAAAAATCATTGAAATTTACCAATTAAAAAAATTAAACTCCACTAAAATATAATATTTAGAACAACAATGATATATAAACTCTACTAAAATTAAATTATTTGGGATGAGATAATGCGTGAAATATTAATAAAAATTCAAGACAGTACCGGTTCGGTAAAATACCGTATCAATACGTGAAGTTGAACCGTATCGGTACAACCACTATATCGATACGAATTGTACTCATTGGAATTTGAAATATTTATACTGTACCGATACGCATACAATATCGTATCGATACGCTGTGTCAAAATTGTTGATTTGAATACTTCTAACCTTAGCAAATGTACGCGTAAACACTCGTTGAAGGTTGAATATTACATTTCACGATCAAATTGCCCAAATTACCGTATTTTAAGTGTTGTCGGTTTTTTTATAATGCATTTAAATACTTTAAATATTTATTCAAAAACTGAAGTCTTTTTCAACGTAATTTGAACACTTAACTCATTTTTAACGGAATATGTACACTTAACTCTTTTTCAACGTAATTTCAACACTTAGCGCTTTTTCAACGTTATTCTATCATTTAGCTCATTTTCAACTATAAGTTTGTGAGTTAGGTCAGTAGTTTAAAATTTTTATTTGAACACTTACCAAGATAAACAATGAGAAAAAATCCATAATAATCTATAAATGTATACCAACCATAAACACATCCAAAATAATCCAACATAATCCATATGAAAATAAAAATAAGCAATCTATATATAATATCCAAAGTGGCATAGCAACAAAAAATAATCCAAAGTGGCATGAAATAAAGCTAAGCCACCGGTGCATCGTCGCCGCCATAAACATCATCCTGAAGAAGCTAAACCAAATATTCCAAGATCTCAAGACGCTCGTTAACTAAATCAAAATGATGCATAATGTGATCCTCTATCTGAGTGATCAACTCCGAAAGTGATGCCAAAGAGACGTCTCCCTGAGGTAATAGAGCAACTGCTTGACATGCGGCTCAAGGTGCTAGAGCTGGCTGTGGACCGCGAGGAATCCACTCCCTGTCGATGAGATCAAAATGAGCCATTCGAAGAGATAAAGCATTAATCTTGTGTCCTAGAGGGAAGGGAATATCTATAGAGCAATCTATGTCATCCTGAATAAATATATGGCTTAGGACGCAACTGTAGTAAAATGGGTTGACCATAGAGGTGCAATAGTTGTTGATGATGTAAACTAGGTCATCAAAAATAATCTGAGCAAGATTGATGCGTTGGACAGTGCGAAAGCACTGAATCCACCAAGCATCGACATCCCTAATGGTAGAATACTTACCTCCGGATGGCCAAAACCACCAAGTGATAATAAAATAGAGAAAACGGTCATGGGCATTTGGTAGAGTAACAGACTTTGGGACTGGAGAATCAGGAATATGTTGATCCTCATTATCAAGACCGGTGTTTTTCTAGACCTAGATGGTTTGCAATTATTTGGGAGTCTAACAGAAAGGTCTTTCTCATCAAATACGACTCGATGGCAACAACACTATTAGTCAGTTCATCAATAACACAACGAGCGTTGAAAAAAATTCAGGCTAAAATAGGATAATACTAGGAAGTAAGCTGAAGCATTGTTAAAAATTTATATCGCTTCATAAGACCAAGGTAAGGAAATCTAAAATTAGGATCAAACATAAATGCAAAATCTACAACACGATCATCCCTAAGAATAAAATTTTTGAACATGTTAAAGTTTTCCCTTTGGTTTTGTATTTTGGGTTCATTAAAACATGAATCAAAAGAAGGTAATATGGGCTGAGGTTGAGACTCGGGTGCGGATTGACTCGAATAAGCATCAATCGTGCGACGATGTTTTTTCACAAGTTTTGATTTTGGTACCATTTCAAACAAAAAAAGGATTTACGGTTCTACACACACAAAGGTAAAATCAAACTCCTGCAAAATCAAAGAGCACAATACATACCATTTGTATTCGAATAAATATATATCAAATGTACTGAATACCTACAAAATTTACAAATTCGATACAAAAACCTAACAACCATGATGCAAAACCTAGAAGTATTGTATTTAAACTATCAAATATACTCAAACTTTAAATCTAGATTCACAAACCTAAAAAATAAGTACAATATTCAAATAAATATGTATCAAATGTTTTAAAAACCTAAAAATCTAAACAATTCGATTCAAAAACCTAACAATCATGATGCAAAACCTACAAGTTTTGTATTTGAAATATCAAATGTACTCCAACTTTCAATCTAGATTCACAAACCTAAAAAATAAGTAAAATATTTGAATAAATTAAAGAATTATATAAAAATACCTCGACAAATACGACAAATGGGATAAAGAAGTGATTGGTATGCAAGATTCTTTGTTTGGAGATGAAATCCTTGCAAAACTTGTGTAGTTTGATGGATTTTGAGTTGGAAATTGAGGGGGTTTGGGTTTAACCGGCGTTGTTAGGGTTTAGATTAGGGATTTTGGGGAAAATATAAAGGGCCTATTTATACCACCAGACATGCGCGTACCGGTACGCTCATTAAAGGTGTATCGGCACGGGCGCATCGATGCCATTTCCAGCGTATCGATACAGTTTTGGCTAAAAAAAATTCCAGTAACAACAATTCGTATCGATATGTACAACGTACTGGTACCCCAAAAGTAACCGTACCGGTACTCTAAGTCAAACTGTACCAGTACGCTACATCAATGTATTTGCAATACATGTACACATTTGTAAAAAAGGCAAGCTCATATATTTTTTTTAGAAAAATCATGAACAAATATTAAATATGTAACAATCTTTATGGCGTATTTGTATTGTCCCATTGTATCCGTACCGTTTCTTCATTATACTTTTGGTGAAATAAATTCCCCCCAAATCATTCTTATATATACATGCATACACAGATGATATTTTATGTAACTACACACAAATAATATTACAAATAAAGTAAGTACAAAATCAACTTCATACAATCCGAAATATTAAATCTTAACATTATTTCTTGCATGTAACCAATATTTTCTTATTTTGTATAACTAGAATAATATAACTAAACATAATCTATCAATGGACACAGAATATAAAGAAAACGTCGACCCTCATCCACCATGCGGTAGTTACTTTGAATGTTGATATGTTATCGAGGCACGCTCAGACGTAGTTCTATTTATCATGAGAGCAGAAAATTGTAGAAATTAACATTAGCAATCACAACAACAGATAAACTAAAACATGTTCTTTAAATCAATGAATGCTTAACTTACAAGAACAAATAATATAATTTTTAGACGAGTTCGCACACTACTAATCCTTCTGTGGTTGCCAATCCAAAATAGTTGGATCTTTTTCCATATTTTCAATACATTACTATATGCAGGCTGCAAAAAATATATTATCAATATACATAACAATAAAGCATAATTATTATTATATTTCATATTTAATTACCTCAGAGATATCGTTTTCTTTGTATGTGTTAGGCATGTATCCAGCTAATTTTGATTTATGAAGTGCATCAGTATGCCTCGTATCCTGATGAAAAGGCTTGTTTGGAGAAGGTTCAGATGTTTTATGCGAGTCCAATGTGACATCTTCATCATATGAAACACGTGTCGGGTTGGACGATGAAGCTTGGCACTTAGTTATCTTGAGTTTTCTTCTTCATGTTTCAAGAACTATAGGATCGCCAATTCGAACAGTCTCTACGCCTTTAGTGGTTCTTTTTTTACATCCCACTTTAAACGCTTTTAATTTAAGACTCATTTTTGCAAATTGATCTTTAACCTCATTGAAAGTCTTGAATGTCTGTGATGCTCGGTGACATATAGTCATACAATAAGAGGCTAGAGTGGAATATCTGGCTTGAATTGTTGCTAGATTATTATCTTTTACATCTGTATCGTTATTTTGAAATCCAACATCTTCCTTCCCATAAATAGTCCATCATTTCATTATACATCCTTGGGGTATTTCCTTCGCCTTTTTATATTTCAACACGGCAAACATATGGCGACATAGAAATCCAACGGACTCCAACTTCATACAACAATAGTACATGGTATAATTTGTGGTATCTTTAAATACAAAATACCATTTATCCTTTTCAACATGCTCTAACCAATAACACATGCACGCATTGTGTACTTCACTTTTTTTGACCAAATAATAACCCTCATAGGATATTTCTTTGCACAATATAGCAAAAGAATTTCTCGTATATACCTGGGTTGCATTACGTTTTAAAGCTCCCAACACACCGTCACAATGTGGTTGTTCATCCATTGTTTTGTAGTCTTGATGACCTTCCCCCCATCTTAGAGATTACAATTGTCTATGATAGTTCTCAACAAATCGATACAACATCACCTTTTTGTCCAACCAAGTTTTCAATGTTCTATTCATTGACTCGCACCGTTGAGTAGTCCTCATTGTTGCACACCAAAAATGTTTAATTATTTAGTTCAATACAATAAATAAATATAATATTATATACAAATAGAGTTTACATACTGTTACCTGCATAAAAATATCCTTGCAAATATGCTTCTGCCCATTTCTCTTTATCTTCGTATAATTCTTCTACCCATCTATTTCCTTCAACTTTGTGCTTCTCCACTAATTCTTTCCAGGCCCTTTCAAAATATGATGGTGTTCTACACATGTTAGCGCATCTCATAAACCCGTCAAGTAAAGTGTGTTCAGTATGAGAATGCACGTTCCTCATGATATGCCATAAACACAATCTATATTTTGCCCTTGGTAGTACTTGAGAAATGGCATTTTCCATTGCCTTATCTCTATTAGTAATAACATTAAGTGGTTTGTAGCCATCTCTTGCTTCAATCAATTGTTGTAATACCCACACATAGGTATCCTCTTTCTCGTTTACTACCAATGCACATCCAAATGGCACTGTGTTTCGATGATGATTGACACTAACCAAAACAATGAACGGCTTGTTGTATGCGTTGCACTTGTAAGTTGTATCAAATGCAAGTACAAAACTGAATTCTTTATAGTCGGATATACCATCGCACCAGAACAACTTCTTCAAGTGTCTGAATTCATCCCTCGTGTGCCTCACAAAAAAGAAAGGACCATATTATTGTTTTCCATATAAAAACGCCATCACCGTTTCAGCATTACCATCTTGCACTTCTTCTCGTTTAATTCTATATAGATAGTTGTAAAAATCCTTTTGTAGAAAACCAACATTCTCAATTGAACCATCTTCGTTACGAAATTGCGCATTATCTTACTTGGAGTAATTCCAAAGTGGTGCATGCTCTTAATCTTAATTTCGTCTAACTGACTAATTTTCCAGAATGACCTACAAAATAAATCATTAAAAATATTAAAATATATAAGCTATAAGTTAGTATGTAGCAATTTGCTTATCGATGAATTACATACATGATATAAGCAACTTGTGTTGCCTGAACCATGTCATGGTTATGTTCTACTTGGAATTTAATAACTTTCCAATATTGATATCGTTCGTCCAATTTGAATCTAATAAATGCTCCATATTCATCTCTGTTGGTTGGTCTTTCTTCACGTTTTCTGTTTGGCAAATTACTCCACTTTTCCGCTCTATACCCTTCCTTACGGCACACCAGTTTTTTTGCAATTATGTGATCACCAGTTTGACTTTTCACTGTTTGCTCGACTCGAACGCCAAAACCTTTCACTTTGGCATAGGTATGATAAAATTCAATGCAATCATCTAAAGTCTTCCACTTCAGCATACTTATATCATCGTCTATATGTTTGTCATCAGCAACAAGATAATCAGTTTGTTCTTCTTCAGTATCAATTTCACAATTTGGTTCACTATTGTAACGATCTTTATCCTAATTATGCTCATCTTCATCCTCGTTATAAAGCGCCAATTTTGTAGTTTGAATTTTGGTATCTTCTTTATCAACCATCTCGACAAGATCTATAATTTAGCAAAATTAAAGAAAAGCAACATTATTATAATGGTACATGGCAAGGGAATTTGAGTTAACTCAAAATTTCAAAAATACAATTACAGATAGTAAATCGAATTTAAACCAACAATATAGAAGGATCGAACATATCATAACGGTACGGTCTTTAACGCGTATCGATATACTATTTTGGAAATAAATTCCAGTAGCATCTAAATGTACCGGTACGCAACCAGTACCGATACGGATAAACACGCATACCGTTATGATGAAACTACCATACCTGTACGGACGACGAACTGTTATTTGAGGATTTTGAATCAGACATGGGTTTTAGGGTTCTAACATACAAATTAGGATATTGTTAAAGTAATTAGGTTTCTAATATGGGAATTAGGATACTCAATTTGGGAATTAGGGTTTGAATAGTATCGAATTAAATATAGTTAGGTTCGAATGGAGAATTGGAGATAAATTACCTACTTGCAACGAAGGAGGGGAAGGGCAGAAGAGCTCAAAGGCGGCCACAGACGGGCGACGGCAGAATGGTAAGGAAGTGGCGAGCAACGACAGCTATCGACGGCGGCGGCAGTGGCACTGTTGCCTTAGACTTTAGTTGAGTTTTAATAGGATAACATCAGAAGGTATATTCACAAGAAAACTAATAATAACACTGGAAAATAATAAAGGACAATCCCAATATTTCCTCAATCTATTTCTGTACTTCATATTTTTTTCTGAAAGGAGGGATAGACTATTTTCACACGAAATTTTGTATAATCTAAATCTTCAGCGTGACACTGTTGCGAGTTTTGTAGTGATGTTGAAAACTGTTCGGAATATATAGAGAGAGTGAGATTTAGTTACACTGTAAAAAATTTAATTAATTTTACACTAATTCATAATTATTACATGAGTGAAAATAGATTAATGAGATTAGAAGTAAGATATGCGAAGATTATTACTTGTGAAAAAATGAATTAATCTTACCCTTTCTTCCATTTTACTCATCTAATGGTCATGAATTAGTGTAAAACTAGTTGAGTTTTACATAGTGTAAGTGGATCTTAACTCATATATATAATAAAATATAAAATTCAGAGTCTTACATATTTTTTGGATCGTTGGATGGGTGAAATGGATGGCTGAAATTAACTCCTTATTTTTTTTCCTAGTGATAATCTTCACATAACTCACGGTTAATATCAACCATCCAGTTCATCCATTCAACGATTCAAAAAATATGTATAGTAACTGTTTAAAAGCTCTCAGTTGACACTTTCTTCTCCCCTAGATTAGGTTCTACATCATTGGGAGCAAAATTTCTCTTTTTCCCTCCCCTAGATAGAAATTGTTCATATATAGAGAGAGAGATATTTGCTTATTAGATATAAAAGATATTACGTATTTTTATATTTTTAGTAGATTATTTATTTTTCTCATAGTGGACAAGGTCGATCCACATTAATCTTGTCTCTTGTGCATGTCTCATTTTTTTGTCTATCTCACTTAAAGGTTTAAATGAAAAATAGATGCCCAAAATATACTTTTTTTTTTACTTTAGGTGCCTAAAGTATTTTCTTTTTGTAAAAATAGGTGCCCAAAGTTTCAACCATTATAATTTTAGGTATCTGATCGTTAAAGGGTGTTAAAAAATTGTTAACCAATCAATGCTTGACATGTGGCATATTTAATTTATTTTTTCAAAATTAAAAATTTTAAACAAAAAAAACTTTTAGTTTTTCATAAAATCTCGAAATTTTACATTTTTTACAAAATAGTCCCCAAATTCCTAAAATTATCCAAACCCAAACCCTCAAATCGCCGTCGCTTCCGCCGTCGATCGCCGCCCATGAGCACACCCCTTTAGTCGCCGGACCAAGGTGACCATTCCCCCCAACACGGCGTCACTGGAAATGGCAAACGACGTGCAGCCGAATGTCGAACGCGAAATCAACGTTTGGATGACACGTCGTTCGCCGTTTCTGTCTATGCCGTGTTGGAAGAAATGACCGCCTTGTCCGGTGACCAAAGGGGTGTGCTCAGGAGCAGCAGTCGAAGGTGGAAGCGGCGGCGATTTGGGGTTTAGGTTTTGGTAATTTTAGGGATTTGAGGACCATTTTGTAAAATTTTAGGATTTTATGCAAAACTAAAAATTTTGGGTGTTTTCTTTAAAAATCAAATTAGTGCCATGTGTCAAGCATTGATTGGTTAAAAAAATTTGACACCCATTAACGGCCAGACACCTAAAATTGTAACTTTTGAAACTTTAGGCACCTATTTTTATAAAAAAAATACTTTAAAAGTTTAAAAAATAAAAAAGACATACTTCAGGCACTTATTTTTCATTTAAGTATATTTTAAATAAAGTTTAGAATTTGAATTCTGATTGACGCTTTGAATGGAAAAATTGAGTTGGAGGGTCACCTCTATAATAGACCTTTGTAAGACTCGATCATAAGATTAATAGACTAACATTATAAAAAAAACATTGTTTGTGTCCATTTGTTTATTTTTGAATGCGTTCGTGTTTGCTTGTTTAGCGTTCATAAATATATTCATTTATGGTTCGCTAACATGTTCGTTTTATGTTTAGGAACATGCTCATTTATATGTTTGTCAAAATGATAAAATTACACCACTGGTCCTTAAGCTCCTTAGTATGCACAATTTGAACTCTAAAATTCACCAATATTTAAAATGTAAAAAAAAAATGAGGAACCATGTAAACGAGCTTTTTTATGAACATAAACGATCTGAAAACACATATGTTCATATCCGTTCGCTTATTAAACGAATATAACCGAACATTATATGAAAATATGAATGATTTACAAATAATTCATCGAACGCTATGTTCATTACACCCCTATTTATAAAAAAATATAAATATATGAAATTTCAAAAATTAAATATACATGTATCCATCATCCTATACTCAGCTGTACATATGCAAGTTGTTGCCAACCGACAAGGGATTCGAGAAAGGATGGGGTAAAGATTAAAGAAGAGCAATCCAATTTCAATTTTCCTTGGGTAATGGCTTTGTTAGTTTCCTTTGTCTTCTATCGCATTTTCTTATTCACTGGTCAAAGTTTTATCACTCTTACTTTAGAATAGAGAGGCATCAAACCATGTCTTTGGCTACTTGAATATTTTCTTCAATTAATTGTGTTAAACGATTTAATTTGAAGTATACATATTATATTTTTATGTAGTTGTGGAAAATATATAAAAATTTAAGATTCAGTAATTGATTGAGTGATAAGAATATTTATAGTGTCTCACCTTGTATGCGTTTGAATTATAACATTTGCTTTGGTAATGTAATAACTCTATACTTAATAAAAAAATATATAAAAATTTTGATAGAAAATATAATTATTAAAAGCGTATAAAAATCTTGTATCCATTGTTGAAGGCAAATACATATCGATAGTAATTGAAATATAGTGGAATTTTAATCAAAATGGCATGCAACGATGGAGACAATATCGACAAAAATAATTCAATCATTTAGAAAGATGTCACTTTGAAGAAATTTGATTGTGAAAAAACGCATTTCTCAAATTTCATTACCTGCAGGGTTAAAAGCTTTTACTTGATATGAATCTTTTTAAGAGACATCCGATCTCGTTCTCTGTTTACTTGTTGGAAAACAACCAGTTAAGCTCTAGAAACAAACAACGGCAAAGCTAAGAAAATGAAGGGTTTTGATTTTGGATTCACAATGGAAAGCGAAAAGGCACAAAACTCCAAGATTATCATTCTGATATACACCACTTCGTAAATCTTTTGTCCTCTTAAAGCCAAACACACATCACCGATTATCACAACGCAAAAGTGAGTGAGAGCCACTAAAGGATCCAACTCTCGAAAATATCTTTTTTATGATTTATGTTTGAAATTCGTAATTCTTTTTTAATAATATTTAATTTTAATTTTTTTCTTAAAAAAATATAACATGTCTTGTCATTACACGCAAAACGTATTATTATCGGTTTTCATTTATTCACATACCATATAATATTTTATAAATGAAAAAAGAAAGAAACGAGAGTACTTGACCTGGCATATAGCTATTGATTGGTTGGTCCAATTCATGTGTAGATAAATTATAAAGTATGAACAATAATTGAAGTGCATGCTGTGTCATAAACCATAACCCAATGCTACCATGTTTGTTTATCAAATAATTTACATACTCGCTAACCCACTTCATTAAAAGTACATCTTTGACCACCCCATTCATCCCTCCACTTCCCAACTTTCTTTCTTTTCCTCTTCTTCTTATCTTTGGATAAGAAACTTTTCTAATCTTCACTTTTACTTGCTCTAGCCTTGCTTTTTATTTCCCCTCTTTATTTAAAGCCGCTTTAATCTTTCTAGTAGTGCTCTACTTTATATGTATTATATCAACAGTCCATTGTTTTATCATCTCTCAACTGTCCAATAAAAAGTATATATATCAATTTCATTATATTTAAATTATAATAATTTTAAAGAAAACCAAATAGAAATTTGATACGTGATTCACACTTCAACGTATATTTGCTAAAAGATCATAATCCAATCCAAATAAGGTTCAATTTTAGTCATTTATGAATTATTGCCGATCCAATAGTTTTCACCCTTTAATTGCAATCGTCTTATATCATAAAACATCATTGTCTGGCATTAATCCATTTGTTAGAATCTGTGATGAAGAATTTTCTCGTTGATTATTCGAGGTTTGACTAACATAATGTTTTAACTCGTAAAGATGCAACTTGTTTGTAGTCAATGTATAATAGTAATTGTCACTATCCAGGTTTAACTATTAGATGCATTTTCTTATGGTCCAGAATTATTTCGTCAACATTATTTATTTCTGTAGAGTATGTATCCATACCCATCACTACTTGAAGAACATATTAAAAAACAAATTTATACTATTAATTATTTTATTCTATTTTCAAACTATATATTTAAAATTGTGTCAAAAATACATTTAAAATGGTTGGTATAGAACCAATGAGAGTGGTCCTAATAGCATAGGATAGGATGATTTGTCTCTTCGTGTCCTGGGTTTGAGCAGCGTTGTCTATCGCTATCGTAACAATGATAAATATTGGAAGGAGTTAAGATCTATAAAATATTTATATTTAGAAATCGTGAGGGAACAAAAATTTTATCTCACTAATATTTAAATTTAAAGTGACTTAAAATACTATTATACAAAAAAAAATGAGAAGCTTACAATCTCTTCCCGACCGAATGGCTTTGTTCTTGTATCCTGGGGATGGACAAGGGATACTAGTAGCATATAATGTTAAAAAAAATAAGTATATGCAATTTTTGGGTCATTAATTGATTCAATATCCATACCTGATTGAATTATTATTTTTTAAATTAAAGTATTTTCAATATATCACTTTTTTATCTCTTGAAATAAAAATACAGGTTAAAGGACAAGATTCGAATATATTTTCAAAGATCCTTATAAATAATAAAAGTTTGTAATACATAAAATAATTATTATTATTTTAATCTTATCTAATAAAAATAAAAAAAATATATCTTTTAGTAACAGATTAAATTATTAATAAAAATAATTATTTTTAATGCATCACTTTTTTATCTCTTGAAATGTTTGTCTTTTGCTGGCCGGTTACAGCTAATTCAAGCTGTAGTGTTTAGCTTGTAGAACTTCTGGTGCAGAATGTTCTTGCTGCCAAAGGTTTTGAAGAAAACTTCCCAAGTTTGTAATGCTTTTTATGGAAGGGAGCTGACACGAATGCAAGGGGGGGCTCGGGTTGGATGGGATGTAATCTGTCACCCTAAGTGTAAAGGACTAGAGGTAAAAAACATTGTTGTATGGAATAGGGCATGAATGATAAGGTGCCTCTGGCTACTGCTCACACAAGCAGGGTCGTTGTGGGTTGCTTGGGTGAATGCGTATTTGTTGAAAGGCATCTCGGTGTGGTATGCCCCTATTAAGGCTAGCCATAGTTGGGCATGGAGAAAGTTGCTAAGATTGAGAGATGAACTTGCGTTGGTTGGTAATTTACGAGGGAAATACAAAGCAAAGGAGGTTTGGAATGTTTTACGGCATAGGCGGCCTAAGGTACTATGGCACAAAGTTGTTTGGGGGTCCCTCAATACCTAGGCATTCATTCATATCCTGGTTGGTTGTGCTGAACAGATTGCCAACTAGAAGCCGAATGATGCAATGGGGATACCGAGGTGATATATGGTGTTTATTGTGTGGATCTGATTGTAAATCAAGGGATCATTTATTTGGGGAGTGTGGTTACTCGAGGAATCTTTGGGCGTTGGTCCTGCAGGGATGAGAGGTGAATCGGGTCCCTGAAAGTTGGCAAGAGTTGATGATCAGGGTCCAGCAGGCTGGTAAGGGAAGATCCTTGCGTGCATGATTGTTAGGCTCGCATGAAATGGCTAGAATTATTACCTTTGGCAAGAGCGAACTGGCCGGATGTATGAGAAAGGGCTGAGATTAGAGTTTGATATTTTTGATCTCATAAAGCACAATGTAAAATGGAGAATTATAGGTTGCAATAGATTTACTTTTACCGGTAATTGTATAGTTGAAAATTGGGGTCTTTGTGAGTAGTTTTATTATTTTTTTGGTCTGTATATAAAAGGTAGACCATGGTGGTTTTATTGGAGTTTTTCTTATAAATTTTTTAAGGTAGCTTGGATGAATAAAGTACCAATTTATCTAAAAAAATAAATTATTAAAGAAAATAAAAACCCTATAATTTAGGGGTGGTCAATTATAGTTTATATCGAAAAGAGAATAATTAGGGATGTTAATGGGGCGGATTTTACGGGAATTCGCCCCACTTCGCATTCAATTGAGCAGGAAATATTACAAATTTTGTGAGTTGTAAGGCGAAGATGAAGATAAAAATTAGATTCGTTGTAGGTGGTGAGGAATGCGTGAATATGTCTTTGTACCCGCCCATCCCTACCCACCTCGCATCATCCCCACCCGCCCCGCATCATCCCCACTCGCCCCAACAAATCTTATAAAATGTTATTAAAAATACAATACCGGTTTGGATCATAGTTAAACTTAAGATAATTTATATTGACTTTTTCTTGGAATATTAATGAAAAATTCAATATATATATAATTGAGTTTGAAATTGATCATATCAAATTTATAAATCTTTTTTAATATATCAATTTGAATCGAGTCAAATTTAAAATAATTTACATTGACTTATCTTGAAATATTTATGAAATTATATATATATAACATTTATTATGTTTATTGGTTTATTCTTTATTGTTGTATGTCGTTATGCCTTCTTTTTAAGGGTTTTTCTTTTCTTCGGTCTTCACCATATATATATATGTTATTCTTCTACTTTTTTAATTTTATTTTTCTAATATTGTATGTTATTTAGATTCTATCGGTATTTATTCTTATTTTTTAAGGTTGTTTTTTAATTGTTATATTTTTTAGTTCTTTCTGAAATGTTTATTTGTTAAGCAATTGAAATATTATTTTACATGTTTTTTTGTGTTATTTTCGATCATTTACAATAGACTTTAGTATCTTTCTAGTCTAAACTTTTTTGTTGTACAATTTTAATTTCGTATATTATTATTTTTTAAAAATTTGTGACAATTAGAATAATTTTACTATATGGTGGGAGTCCGAATGACGGGTATTTTATACTTTTTTCATAACAAATTTAATTTATATTTTTAACTAATAGTTATAAAAATATTATATGAAAGGGTTACGGGGCGGGTAAAGGTGGATTAGGTGAGTCTCAGGTGGGTCTCAGAACCCACGTGGGTAATGGGGCGGGAATGATTTTAGTCTTGCGGGTTGTGGGGCAGAGATGGTTTTAGATTTTGTATTCGTAACAGGCCGTGGGGCGGGGATAGAGATAAAAAAAATTGACGGGAATAAATGTGGCAAGAGTACCCTTCGCACCATTCTCGCCAAATTGACATCTAAGAAACAATAAGGGAGGTTAGGACTTACATTCTTCATAAGTGGGCTTTAAATCTCGGAACTAAATTTCTGGACTGGAATGATTCCGATCTGGATCTAATAGAGGTTAGCCCACCAACCCAGCATATAAGCATAGTCCTTACACCTTAGTTTACGCCACTTCGGTTTGCATAATTTGGGATAATGAAGTTTATCTTAACTTTCAATTTTAGCCTCTGGACTTCAGAGATGTTTAATAGGTAATTAAAATCGTTAAAAGGATACCAACAATCAATTGTTTTAGTAGGATGATGCATTATATTTTTTAACTAAGATTATAAGTTCGAGTCTTGACATTATAAATAAAACAAATAAAATTAAAAGATTAACTCATAATAAGTCTCTACAATACCCTTCTATTCAAGAAGTGTGGGTTGCGAGTCGGTTGAATGCTGAAAACGGGTGGCTTGGTTTGGCAGATGATTGTGAATGGGAATGATGATTTGTTTAGTTGTTTATGGCTATTGAGTTGGTAAGGCTGCAAATTAATTGAACGAATACGAATGAGGATATATCATATTCGTTTATTTAATTTTAACCGAACAAATGAATGAACAAGAATAATTAAGCGAACACAATTTTTTGTTTGTCTTAGTTTGTTAAGGAATATAACTTATTCGTGTTCGTTCTTGTTCGTTCGTTAAAATGATAAATAAACGTAAATGAACACAAACGAACGAACATATGTGAATAAATTTATTATTTAAAATATAATACTTTCGTTATAAAAAATCTTAAATGTAAATAGACATGTGTGAATAAATTTAAACGAACATCAACAAACGAACATAAATAAACGGATACCGAATGTTCATGAATATAAATAAAAGAACGAGCTTTTTGTTCGTGTCCTTTCATTTAATTAAACGAACAAAAAATCTTATTTATTTAATAAATAAACGAATTTCCTGTCGACCAATTCGCTAAATGTTTGTTTTGTTTACAACCCTATGAGTTGGTAGTTTGTTGCACTGTTGGATGCTAAAATGTAGAAAGTAAGCAGTCAAATTATTTTTTTAATGAAATTATATGATATATATATGGAAACAAATTAATGATTTAACATGGCATACTAGCTAGCCGCAACACTTTTAATGAAAATCAATGATTGTTTATATAATTTACTCATAAATTTATATTTTATATAAATTATATATTATTTAGTATAATTATAAGGCTTAACTGTTAAATAAGTGCTTAAACTATATTATTTTTTTAGATAGGCCCTCAAACTATATTCTAAGCTAAGTAGGTGTCTAGTATTTTATTTAGTGACCCATTTAGGTTTGGCCGTGATAAATTTTAATTTTTTTTTGTTATCCAATCAAAATCGAACACGTGATAATATTAAACATTTTATGAATTTTATTTTTTAAAAAAATTAATTAAATTTTTTTAAATATCATAAAATTTTTAATTAATCCCAAAATAGTCTTCAAATCTCTAACCCCTAAACTCGACCACTCTCACCGGCGTTGGTCGCGTTTTCAGCGACGGAATGAAGTGTTATCCCCTCGCCGAACGACCCACACATCGTTTATTGATCGTTATGTCGTTGTTCAATGCGTATCAATCGAGTGAACCATTCGACGTTTCGCACGACGTCGGTCAATTTTTGGCGACAAAATAATGGGGTAAATGGTCATGATGGCTATGGGTGTGATGGGCAGCAACGTGGCAACTGGATACGAAATAAAGTTTTCGGCTGCGAAATCAGGTTAAAATCGAGATTTGGGTTTTGGGGTGTTATGAATTTCAAAATTTGGGGTTATTTTGTAAAATTTGAAGTTATTTTGTTTTATTAATTTTTAAATATAATTTCAGAAATTTAAGAATATGACATGTGTCAGTTAATGGTGAAAATTAAAGGACAGTAACGACGAGAAACTTATTTGAGTAATGTTGAAAATGTTAGGCACTTATTTAACTTAAAATAAAATTTAAACACCTAACTGAAAAATGTGTGGTTTAGACACTTATTTAGTTGTTAAGCCTAATTATAATCGAAAGATATTAGTACCTTTGTTTTTATTATTTTATTACTTTTGGTGTTTTTAGTTATCCCATTCAAAATGTAATTTTGAAAAGTTAACTGAGGTTAACCTTCTTTTACCCTTTTTTGTTTTCAACAAAAATCTAAGCTTTCAATTTTTATGAGTAATTTTTTTACACTATTTTATATCATAGTTTAATTATTTGTGTATTAATAATATTTATATATTATTCGGTATGAAAATAAAATAAATATATAAAAACTATAAACGAACTTTATATATTCGTTTTCATTTTTTCATACCAAATAAAACTTTAAAATCATAAATAAAAGTAAGGCTTTTAATAAAAATAAAGTGGACTATAAATGAATTTTACCTCGAAATGGAAATTTAAATATTAAATATTCAATAAACATTTTACAGTATTAAAATTACAATATAAAATAGTGGAGGAAGGCAGTGGGATTAGTAGCCATGACCTTTAAAATTTAACCTTCCATAAGTGGTAAAAAATTTAATTTGTCAAATTTTCAAAAGTCCATATCAATTTAATTTTTATATTTTTAATTAAGTTTTTTCATATATATTTAAAAAAAATTCATTGAACCTCTTAAAATTATTAAAATTTTTAATTATGTTATATAATTTAAGAAAAATATAAATTAAACCCTTTAAATTCTAATTTAAATATCTTTTAAAATTTTAAAAATTTAAATTTACCTGCAAACTCTTTTACCAAATTTTATCACTAATAAAAAAATTACTTAAGTTTTAAGGTTGCTAATTGTGTAATATTCCATCTGTCCCATAATTTTTGTCTTTTTATTGACAAAACACACAATTGTAGGAGATCAATTTGACCACGTGTCAAGTCATAAAAATAAAGCAAATGACAAAATCACCCTTAAAATATCAAGCATTTAGTTATAGCAGGAAACATTAACATATTTTAACCCAATTAAATGAGAAATTATTATATGAACTACTCCCACTACATAGGATATGGACCAATTCAATAAAAATAAAATATGTCAGTATTTTTTTTTATAACACGTGGAAATAAAATCTTAATTCATTCGGGTTTTTTTCTCGCCGGCTACAAACTCTTTCTTTTTCTTTTAAGCATTTAGAGATTGGAATCTTGCCGCCGCTAACACCATCGCCAGTGCTATTAACCACCAAATCAATTTTGAATTTAATACTTCAATTTCTTGGCATACGCAAAGCGTTGTCCTCTTCGAATCTAACCTATAAATTGATGAACTCTAAACACAGAATTATAACATATTAAACCAGTTTTTTTCATTATCATCCGCTATTGATGTTTTAGCTTATGCAACAAATGAGAAATTTTCATATTGCCTTCTATCGCTTCATCTCTAAGATTCATCTTCGATTTTTACAATTATTTATACACCAAATAACTCTTCATATTCACCAGTTTTGGATTTCACAATTCAAAATTTTAGTTTTGTTAGGCAGCAACCCCCTTAAACCTTTGGTCATCTAATACCATCCAATGTTTTTCAAACTCAAACAACAATCTATTGTTCGAGAAAACATAGGATCCAAATTAGAACTCGATGGGGTAGTCATGATTTTGAAGGCTCTTCGTTTGTTTATGAAGTTCTGTTTGTTTTCGTTGATATGGTCAATTTAAGATCCATCGAAATTGATGTCATTAATGACAGTGGCGATGCTGTTAGGGGCGGCATGAAAAAAGGGTTTGTAGCCGACGTGCAAAAAATTGAATGAGCTAAGATTTTATTTCCATGTGTAAAAATGATATGGAAAAAATGATGATTTGTTTAATTTTTATTGGATTAGTCCATACGTTATGTGGCGGGAATGGTCAATATAATAATTTATCCAATTAAATCGATGACACTAAATTAAATTCAGTCAAATTTTGTTTTAATTTAAGTGTTATTGTATGTTGACTTTTTCAATAAGACATTTTAATTGGGACAATTTAAAAATTTAAAGGGGTCAAAAATTATGGGACAAAAGAAATATTTTTTTATATAAAAATGGAGAAAATTGTTTTAAACTCTGAAATTCAGTATCAATAAATCTTAAAAATGATACTAATGAGGTTGATTTAAGTGATAAACAACTTGATATCGTTTAAGCAGGTTTCGAGTTCAAAATTTTGTGTATGCAAAAAATTTCCGTTAAAAGACTCACCTACTAAAACTAGTTGTGCAACGCGAATTAATCCGAATTAATTAAGACAAAATCATAAAGAATATGGATTGCAACAAAAAAAAATGATAATACTACGACGCACTACTTAACAATGCGGATGTGAAATTTTGAAATCAAAGTACAGTACGAATGAAACCGTTGGCATCAAAATTGACAAGTAATTAAACTTGCAATTCCAGGATCTGACCCACACTTATTCCCCCACTTGAAAGAAATTCATTAGATTTTTCTTTTTCTAATCGAAAAATTCATTAGACTTCACCATTGCAAATACCGACAAAGTTATTGATAATGGTAGACTCGGTTTCTGCATTACCTAATACAATAAACAAACCGAAAAAGAAATACTTAAAAGGTTCCAGTAGATTCCAGGCTCACCTTGCTCACTGTTGGCCCTTCTGCAAACCCCATTTCCTTACCGTAAGCTGAAACTCGGCAGAATCAGCTAGGAACTTCACTGTCTGAACTGGACTCAGTGTCTGCAGTAACTTCCTTACGGTCGAGCGTCGGAGTTCATCAGCTCTCTCCAGTGCCCTTACCATCTCAACCTTCATATTCTCCATTGCTGACTCGAGCTCCGAGAACTCGCCGTCGATCCGTCCCCCGTAACGCCTAACCAGGTTCAACAGCGGGAGAGCTGCCAAGCTCTCTTGAATCGTCGCCGAATCCTGAGTCAACTCTCGCTGCCAAGTTTGCATAATAAGAGAAAATGCTTATGAAATCCAAGAGATAAATCAGTTTTTTGGCTTGCATGCAAGTGTGTTGGGATTGGGTTGGCGTACTGAGAATGACATTTTGCTTAATATAAAAGAACTGAAAAATAAAAAGATAGATTCTTATTAGGTAGATGATTGTTTTAAATTCAAAATATGTTGCTTTCGTGCAAGTGTGTTGGGATTGGGATAGCAGTTGTGCGATGTTTGGATAGAAATTTTCTAAGACATTAATTTTTTATTTTAATTCTGTCGATGGTCATTGAAAGATAAATTTTTATTAATTAATAATTTTTTATTAATATAATTAGATTTAAGTAGCAAAATAATTTGTTTAATAATTTAAAATTTTTTTGTACCCGTCGATTGAAATAAAACAATTCAAGAAGACTTTAAAATTTTAATAATATGCTAATTTCAATTGAGATGTATGCTTTTTTGTTCTATTATTTTAAAAATTTTAATAAATTAGTTTCTTTTTTAATTTTTTTATATATTATATTTATAATATTTTTTACTCTAATTAATAAAATTTAAATATCATTGTTTAATAAAAAACTGAAAAATCGAGCAAAAAGCTGTGGCGGTGAAGGACAGAACCCACTGGATTTCTCGAAACAACTAACTTTCTGAAACGTTTAGGAATTTTCAGAAGTTCAACCAACAACACGGGTTTGACGTAGAAATTAGTTGTTTATAAAGAGTAAACTTTTATACTAAGGTTAGATCAAAATAATAATATAGAAATTTGTATATTTATTTTCTAAAAAGTAAATTTAATTTTAAATTTTTAAATTTTAAGTCTTAAATTTTAACTGTTAATTTTAAATTATAAAAATTATAATATATTTAAACCTAAAAGAACTTATATAGTCTATTAAATATTTTTCATGTTTATAAAAGGGTTAAATGTATATATTACTCTAAAGTTTTTACTTTTTCTTACTTTGCTTCAAATAATTGTCTTATTAGTTTATTTTCTAAACTTGTAAATGATTATCCTTCTTATTTTTCATCAAAAATCATCATTATTAATTAAGAAAATTCTACAACGTGCGACAAACACTGATGAACACCATTAACGCTAACACCGTTAAATATCATTAAGATAATTAATAAAGATTAAAAATTTTAAAATCTCAACATACAATCAGTAATTATTTAAAAAATTCAACTAAATTATTTTCTATATATATATATATTAAATTGTTGATTTTTTATATATCGATCTTCATTGAAATACTACAACTCATAGAATCATATGCAATTGCGATGGAGGAGGGAGATCAGAGTTGGAAAACAAACAAATTTGTGTATATTTATATGCAGTCCCCTAAACAGGGAAATATCCATCACTCAAATCCCTATAAAACCACAGCTTACAAATGATAACTCCATAACTGGCCGTAGTTCTAACTTTAAAAAATTAAAACCACCTCTCTTTTTTAGATCATATATATGCATACAAATCCAGGAAACTTGAAGAAAATATCCAACTTTGCAGTAAAAATAACTCCTAAAGCCTAAACAACCGACACATAAAAAAAATTCAAAAATGTCCAAGTTTGCAGTAAAAAAATTGACATATAAAAAATTCAAAAAATTAATATATATGAAAAATAATTTAATTTAAAATTTTAAATAATTATTAATTATATGTTGAATCATTAAATTTTTATTATTTATTAATTATTTAATAATATTCGTCGATATTCGTCGCATGTGGTAGACTCATCATATTAATTAATAATAGCACAATAAAAAGTGTCATGGCACATCTGATCCTTAAAATATATAGTTAAAAATATTTATTTTGTTAAGAAACGTAAAAAAAATAAAAATCTCATTAAAACATTTTTTAAATGATCATATATATATATTAAAACTTATAGTGCTTTTAAAACTGATGTTTGTTTTTTTTTTTTTTTGAAAGTTTCTGATTTTTCCTTTTATTTGAAAATTTTCATTTTTCTATATTAATGGTGATATTCTTTTGTGACTTCAGAGACAAATCGTTTGAAAAAAAAGCACGAAAACAATATAAATAATATAAATAATTTTGAGATAATATGTGTGCTTTTAACCTTTATAAAATCATAAATCTCTCACATTAACGCGGGAGATGTCAATGTTATTAATGCGTAGCACAAGTGTACAAGAGTAGCCTTTTTCTAGGAAATGGGTTGTTGGGGAGAAATAAATGTGGTTTCAGAAAGGGCTATGTGGCCTTTTGTATTGGATTTGGACACGATGTAATAAGGAAATGTCGAGGCCAGCAGCCTACCATTATTTTGTCCTTTAATGGCAAGAGGAAACTATTAATTTAACATTGTTAACCGTGAGAACATGATGCCTGCGGATTGAATTAGTTAGAGTTGAGTGCGAGGGACGGGAAACCCGCCGACCCATAGCTAAGGGCTAAGGCGATAACGTTGTGTGCCGACTTTATACGTATTTAATATACTTGGATTCTTTTTTTTCTGAAGTATTACTATATTTGGCTTACCTCAAGAGAATATGGGCGGCTTTTGTCGACGAGGTTAACCCCCACATCATGCGCTTAAAGTTCGGTTACTCGCTGTTTCTCTACCCATCTTATCTTTTGCAATTAGATTGACTTAGTTTATCTTATCATTAGTATTTTTTGTTAATAAAATTTATTCGTCTCAAAATAATTTTTAATAATTATTCAATACTTATTTATATATAAAAAGATAAAATTTAACCTTAAAAAATGAGACGGATAAATTTTATTGACTAAAATAATCAAAGATGGACCTATAGGGAGACTGGAGGAGCGGTTGCCCTCGTCTCCTAAAAATTTAGAATTTCTATATAATTTAAAAATTTTCTATAAATTTTCAATATATCTACTATTGAAAATTTATTTTTGTCCCCTAGCATTTTATAAGTTCGCTCCATAACATAAAGTTTTGATTCCGTCGCTAAAGATAACAAATGACGTGATGAGTCGGATCTATCTAATATTTTTTTTCTTCTATAGATTACTTATGATGATCATTATTCTTATATAGATGACGTGGTAATATCTATTCATGTTTTTTCTTAAATTTTTGTCAACCCTTTAATAATGTACATACCTTACAAATAAAGTCGTTTAAATTTAAATATTTTAAAATAAACATTATATATATTTTAAAAATTACTCGTTGAATTCATATCAAATTGTTACTTAAAATTACAACAATATTCAAACCGTATAATCAATCATACATCTAATTACATATATTTATTTAAAGAAAACATTCGGTAACTAAGAAGAAGTTTTAATATATAAATTTCCTTTTGTCATCACAAATAGGTGTGACTTGCGATCACCAAACTAGCTATTTCTCTTTGAACAAACCAATATAGGTAATCCTTAGACCCCCTTATTCTTTACGCCCTCGATTAAATGTTAAAGACCGTTTTCGAAAAATATAGATGTTAAATTAGATCATAAAACATATTTAATACAAATTTTTGAAAACAAAATTTTAAGTAAATTTGAATCATGAAATTAAATATAGTTATTAATTTGAACTTAAAAATCAAATTTAGATACTTAATTAAATAAAATAATCGGATCATAAAACCACATTTAAATACAAATTAGACAAAAAAAATATATAAAATTATAATTTGTAATTAATTCTAAATATCAATATATGTATTTGACCTTTTGATAACGACCATGTTTGGTAAATAAATTTTGAGCTAAAATTAGAGGTTTAAATTAATTTTAGAAGTTTAGCTAGTCAAATCTGCTAATTAGGATGTTTGATGAATAGAGGTTTGTAAGAGTGAATTAGGCTAAAACCTCTCAATTTGAAAAAGCGGCTAATAGGAGTTTTTTTTGTTTAGAGGTTTTGACATAATGATTGTAAAAATTCTTTTACCCTTAACAATTAAAAAGCTTCCAAATTAACATATACTTCAAATATCATTTAAATTTAATTAAATTATATTAAAAATATTTATATAAATAATAAAATAATATATAAGTCATTCAAATATGCTTAGTAATGTTATATTTTAAAAATTAATTTTTATAATCTAATTAATATTAATAAATACAAAATATTAATACGTAACAAATTATTCAAATAGTTTATAAAAACAAATTATTCAAATAAGTATTAAATATAATTATGTTTTTTTGTTTGTTCAAATAATCAAACATATATTAGCTATCAATTAATTTTACCAAACACTTTTATACAATCAGCTAATAAAATTCGCTAATCAAATCAATTAATATAATTAATTATCTATTATCAACTAATGTAATCCACTATAAACTAAATTATTGGTTTAAAAAATCAATGCAAATCAAAAGTTATTATTATCAATATTATTAGAATATATCAAGAGAGAGAGACCGGAGAAAAATATCAGAAAAGAATGACAGGACACTATAATAAAACGACAATACAATTAGCTTCGTCGTTTGAAGATACGTCCTAGAATTCCGAAACGGGAAATCTTATTATAAGAGAAAAATAAAATAAAAACCTTAGCAATTGAATTTTTGTTACGAATACTCTCCAAACCACCCAAAATCGTCTATCCGAAATTTGCCCTCGAAATAGGACAACAATTTCCCGTTTCAGTCAATCCTTACTCTCCCTATCTTCTAGCTTTTAGGGCTTGTTTTTATTGAGTTTAACCACTTAGAAGCATTTTTTAAGTGCTTTTACTTAAAATTAGATATTTTTAGTTGTTTTTAAAAATGTTTTTTCACCCAAATTAAAAAATTAAATTTTATAATTTTTGTGGTGGAAAAATTATTTTGAAAATAAAATTACTTTTTTAATCTTTATTATTAATTATAATTGATTGTTAAACTAATGTTTTTACCCACATAACTACAAAATAATATATATGTTATAATAATTATATTGAGAGTAAAATTATTTTATTTATTTTTGAAGATAAAAATTATTTTATTTTAAATTTATTATAAATTTATAATTATTATGTCCGTATATAATTTAGAATATAGTTTATATTTTCAAATTAAATTTTATAAAAAATATTTTTATTATATTTTAAGTTGATTTATTTCATACATCATAATAATAATAATAATAAATTTAAATATCGCTCTAATTTACTTATTTTACTTTACTCTATCATGTCTGAAATAAACGTTTTGTCTTCTTAAAATTACTTTTTGACATTAATAGCAAACAGTAATCTAACTTTTTAAAATTATTTTTTATAACATTTTTAAAATTAATTTTCTACTGTACCTTTTAAAAGTAATATAAAACTAAGTCTTAATCGTCGGTGGTTGTGCTTGTAATTTTCTTAAATTCTAAGGCCATTTATGTTTTATCTCGTGTCTCCTGTCACACTAACCCGCCAATCTTACTGTCCACTCTCTCGGTTGGAACCGCCACTTCTCTGTGAGGGGAATCTCAATATTTCAACGACAATAGATAGAATTCAAAGGAAGGGGATGGCAACCCCCGAAGTAAACCGCCAACGAGCTGGAGGGAGACCTCCGGTTCGAGCTAGAATTCGGCTCCGGCAGCTGTTCCGAGTCGCTTCCTTGGCGTGCGGGATACAGTTCAAGTGGACTTTACAGCTCTCGCTGTTGACTACTTACGTTCAAGAGCTAGGCATACCTCACCAGTGGGCCAGCATCTATATGGCTTTGCGGGCCGATTTCGGGCCTCGTGGTACAACCTCTGGTGGGCCACATGAGCGACCGATGCAATAGCCGGTTCGGTCGTCGCCAACCTTTTATCGTGGCAGGTGCGGTTTCTATATCGTCGCCGTTTTGATCATCGGTCACTCTGCCGATATCGGATGGTTGTTCGGCGATACCGACGCTTCTGGGCTGAGAGCTATCGTGGCGTTTGTTTTCAGGTTTTGGATTCTGGACGTTGCTGACCTTACTGGTTAGTTTTTTTCCCCTTATTTTTTTGTTATATTAATTATTTAAATGGGGAAATAAAAAATAAAATTATGTCGCTTTATATGATAATTAGTTGACTATTTGATTGCTTCAGTTGAGTTAAGTCGGTTTGCAAATGCAATACTATCTTAAGTATTGAAGTGTTACTGATTTGGGGTTTCATTAATGGAGCTTGCTTGGATCATTCAACTATATTATATGATCAGTTCATTTCCCTCAAGAATGAATAGAGTCATACACTTTGATTTAAAAAAATAATAACTTCCGAGCTTGTTCGACAAAAATGCCATTGTAGGAGATTTATCTAACTGCAACACTGCAAAGAAAGTGAAGATGCCTCTGTGTTCACATTTTTGCTATGCAAATTGTACTCGCAAACAAACTAATTAAAATTACAATCATGTTTGCAACTGTTTAATGTATAAATATAGAAACGATGAAACCAACCTTAAATTCACATTATCCTCTGTTTTTCTTATGTCAGAAAAGGATCATCGAAGAACTGAGTGGCAAATGCTTACTTCTCACTATTCATGTCCGTTGGCAATATTCTTGGCTATGCAACAGGATCTTACAGTAGTTGGATTAAGATTTTTCCATTTAGCCGGACAGCTGCTGCTGTAATGTTGACTATGCAAATCTCAAGTCTGCTTTCTATCCAGACATTATTTTCATTGCAGTTACAATATATGTGAGTGTTTTAACTGCTAAGGAAGTGCCTACAGGTTCAGTTGAGATATCTACAGCCTTTAATGAAGAGGGGGATGAACACTCTGGTGGCAATGCTGAAGAAGCTTTTGTAAGGGAATTATTTGGAACATTTAGATATTTCTCAAGGACCATATGGATAATCTTATCTGTTACTGCACCGATTTGGATCTGATGGTTCCCTTTTCTTCTCTTTGATACTGACTGGATGAGCTGAGAGATCTATAGTGGTGAGCCAAATGAAGGGTCGAATTATGCTGCTGGGGTCAGAATGAGTGCATTTGGATTGATGTTGAATTCTGTTGTTCTGGGAATTACGTCAGTGCTTATGGATAAGCTTTGTAGCAAAAGAGGAGCTGGTTTTATCTGGGGAGTTTCAAGCATTCTCATGGCCCTGTGCTTTCTCTCAATGCCCATTCTATCGTATGTGGACCATATGGGTTATATTGGCCGTGATCTACCCCCAGTTGGCATTGTGATTGCTGCACTACTGATTTTTTCTGTTCTTTGCTTTCCGTTGGCCGTAAGCTGCTCTCTTTCCTACAGAAAATCATTTGAAGTTTTAATTGAAGTTGTCAAGAATAAAGGTATCTTGATTGTAGTTGTTTTCTCCACATGTACCATATAGCCGTTGAGAAAATTGCAGTTTAATAAATCTGAACTTGATGATCTTCTTGGTTCAAACTTCAAAGCATGAAACATCATCAATTTGTTGCTGTCTTTACCCCTATTTAATGTAATTTTCTGGTCAATACAATTACCATGACAGCTGGATCTTAAAACAGGACCAAACTAATGACCTGCCTGAGGATAACTTTGTTCTACCAAATTCTCGATTAATCTTCTTTAAAAACTGAAGGAAAAAGTTGGGAGCTTTTAGTTTGTGCATATAACTGATGCTATTGGTATTGGAATCTCATGCATTGTCTTGTGCCGGATTTTGTTGAATGAAGATGGTGATTTGTGCTCTGTGGGCAACAGTATGTGAGTTGTGCTGATTGAAAATCTTTGATAGAGACATGCTTTTTTTTTTATGCCCTGATCTTTCTTTTTCCCCGGAAAAAGAAAGGCTTGATTGATTTTTAAGAAATGGTGCCTCTGTATGATTATTCTGTTTTAGCAAATTTTACCATATACTTTTACTCCATTGCTGTTGCTTGTTTGCCATCTGAACATTGGCTTAAGTTGTCGTGTTTGATTGCACTTTATGAGTGTCCACATGAAAGGGCTGTTTTGCTTTCAATGCTCCCCCATGACATGGCCGAGAACTGCAACCTTACTCATTAGCCTTTTCTGTTAATATCGTTCAAAGTTGTAGCCTTTCAATGTGCCTGAAATGCATTGGTTTTGGTGCCATTTCTTCATATTATCATCATCACTGACACAGCTGAGGCGTTTGGATGGAACATTGGAAACAGGAAAACTCTACTAATAATAATTTTGGAATATTTATGACTTTACCCCGTACAGAAAAAAACCTAAAAAGCAAACCATTTGCATTGTTCTTTTTTAATATCTGTTCCATCAACGGCAAATGAAGTTGTAGTAAGTTATGCTTGTTCAAGGCGTCAATTCGATCTATTTTTTCTTTCCTTTTTGGCTTATCGAGAGACTAAGCAAGCAAGCAAGCATCAACTTTTTTTTTTAATTTTAGAGAGAATCTATGAATTTGTTCGAGTTTGTAGACAATAAGTATATAAAAAGGAAATCTTTATTAACATCGCATACTGAAATGTCCTGTCACTGTTGCATATCCTTTTCCTTGAATGAAACTTGTAGTATATATTTGTGTTAATTGTACGAAAGCCCTTGTTGATATGCCAATAGAAATTCTGCATCGACTCCACTTCAACAACTTGGTATAAAAGTGAAACGTTTCTTTTTCTGGTTAAATGCTAGAAAACGAATATCGTCCTTGTCATTCCAGAACATCATGTCAATTAGACAGGACAGGACAGGACCCCACTTCCCCCATTACATATGCTAAATTCGAAGTTGGTTTCACATTTTTTTGGGTTTAATCACTAGTTTGAGACGAACAATTGTGCAATTGTGCGTGGGGTCTTATGACAAGTGAAAACTGTTTCTCCAAGCTGCAGAGTATGGTCTGCAAAATGAGAAAACAAAAAGGGAGTTCACGTTGCTAAGCTTGTGTTCATCAACTGTGTTAATGAACAAAAAGGAAAATGGATTATAAATGGTTGGAAATGGAGCACGTAATTGTGCATCAGTGTCCCCTTTCTTCCAGCTGCTGCTGCTCCATACAGCCATATCTCCATTAACACACTTGGTGGTCCCCCTCGTGAAACAATACCTACCTCCACATACCCATGAAGATAACCTTTTTTAAACCAAAAAATAACCCCCCCCCCCTCTTTTGTGAAAAGGAAAATAAAAATGAGCCACTGGTTTGGTCTCTCCAAAGTTGAAACCCCTAAATCCCCACATGTCGTTTAACATTTGCTGGTGAGCTCCCAATTAGTTTCCCTCAATCAAACCATGATTTTGTTCCCCTATTTGGAAAAATGAAACACGACCTGTCCTCAGGATTTTGCAACTTGCACTGCACCAAAAAAGATATATAGTGGCAGGCCGCAGCAGCCATATAATATGAACTTTGAATGGCTTGATTGTAGTAATATCTCTTGATGGAGCAACAGCCACCATTTCTTTCTCTCTTTTTTACCACATTGTATATATGTCAGAGAAAGAAACTCCGTCACAAGTTGATATTGTAGGAAAATTGAAGTGTGAATTTTATTTGGTTTAATGCCGAGCCAGTTATCTACTTTACTTCACCTCTCTCAGTCTCACTCATTCATTGCCCTAAGAAAACGAATGAAGTGAAGAGATAAAAGGCACAGCAGATGGGACCAGAGACGCATATGTCAGCCAAAAGCTTGTCACCTCTCATATCAAACAATTAGTCTCGAGAGATCGATGTTCGATTCTCCTCTGGTGCTTGGTATGGGTTTCTATCACATGGTTTGTGCGAGGAAGGAACATGTTACATGCATGGCTACCTTAGAACATGCACAAACAAATTTTCTGCCTACAAAGTTTCATATATATTGTACTACCATTTAAGCATCAATATGCTTCTGTCATTTCTCCAACTAGCTAGAGGATCAAATTTTGGATAAATTCAAGTTAAACTACAAAATACATTGAAGTCTTGCTAATTTTCTCTTAAAGAATACTCTCCGCCTCAATTGTTGAACATAGAAGGAGAATTCAAATTCGAAGTGACTAACCTTCATATTCAGGTAGGAGATAGAGAAAAAGAAGAAAAAAGCTAAAGGAAGGATAGGATGGGCGTCCCCCCTCCAACTTCAAAACATTTTTTCTTCTTAGCATTGGCTTCGGTATATTGTTATTTCGACACGTAAAGAGTAGGCCCCAACGGGGTCTGTATAAATATCGACATTCATTCCATCTCCAAACCCCATAATAAACACAAACAACATAATAGCACGAACAGGATCGTCGGCTTTCTTTTAGTCTTTACCATTGCAATCAATTTCATTTCAACTTATCCATTCCCTTCTTTTATCCATAAATTTAAGATAGCTATGTATAACCCAAAGTCGTCTTCTCCAACATCCTCGTTTTTCCCTCCTACAAAAACCCTTTTCAACAAAACTGTGGAGCTTCCCATTCTCAATAATGATGATGATGAACTTCATAGATTGCCTACTCTCTCTGAGGTATAAAACAGCTTCAATTCTATAAAAGGGTACTTTTTTTTCATCATATTTCACCCAACGGCGTATTTATCTTGCTTTGTTTGTATTCAGGCTCTGGAAGAGATCAAAGCCATAGGAAAGATCTCCGGTCCGACGGCGATCAGTAGTTTACTTATATATTCGAGAGCAATGATCTCCATGCTGTTTCTTGGCTATCTTGGTGAACTCGAGCTTGCTGGTGGCTCTCTTGCTATTGGTGTTGCAAACATAACTGGCTACTCTGTAATCTCTGGTTTAGCCATGGGAATGGAACCCATTTGTGGACAAGCTTATGGAGCCAAACAATGGAAACTCCTGGGGTTAACACTGCAGAGAACGGTGCTTCTCCTCCTCTCGGCTTCTATCCCCATCTGTTTCATGTGGGTGAACATGAAAACGATCCTTCTTTGGTGTGGCCAAAACCAGGAAATATCATCCGTGGCTCATACAATTATTCTTTTCGCCATTCCCGACCTTTTCTTCCTCTCGTTTCTTCACCCGCTTCGAATCTACCTCAGGACTCAAAGCATTACGTTGCCCGTAACTTACTGTTTGGCCATCTCTGTGCTTCTCCACGTCCCGTTGAATTACCTTCTTGTTTTCCATTTCAAGCTTGGTGTAGCAGGGGTGGTTATATCCATGGTGTGGGCTAATCTCAACGTCTTCCTCTTCCTCTCTTGGCTCGTTTACTTGTCGGGTGTATATAAAGGTTCTTGGGTGACTCCGAGCATCGATTGTCTTCAAGGATGGTCTTCTCTGCTTGCTCTTGCTGTGCCGACTTGTGCCTCGGTCTGCCTCGAATGGTGGTGGTACGAGTTCATGATATTGATGTGTCGTTTGCTTGTTAACCCCAAGGCTACCATTGCTTCCATGGGGATCCTTATTCAAACAACCTCTCTAGTCTATTGCTTCCCGTCAGCTTTAAGCGTCGGAGTTTCCAACAGAGTCGGGAATGAACTCGGCGCAAACCGGCCCGGGAAAGCTCGTATTTCCATGATCGTCTCTCTCATTTGTGCCATATCGATAGGACTATTTGCTATTTTGTTCACGACCATGGTGAGACACCAATGGGGCAAGCTTTTCACCGTCGACACCGAAATCCTCGAGCTCACTGCCGTCGCATTGCCAATTGTCGGACTCTGTGAGCTCGGTAATTGCCCTCAAACAACCGGTTGCGGGGTCTTGAGGGGTAGCGCCAGGCCGACCACCGGAGCCAACATAAACTTGGGTTCATTCTACCAGGTGGGAATGCCGGTAGCTATCCTAATGGGGTTCGTAATCAAAATGGGGTTCCCCGCACTCTGGCTTGGTTTACTTGCAGCTCAAGCATCATGTGCTTCCCTCATGCTTGTAGTACTCTGGAAAACAGATTGGACGGTTCAAGCGGAAAAGAGCAAGAGTGCTGACACAAACAACAAGAAACAACAACAACAAACCAGTTCCACCATTGCTGAATTCACCAGATCCAAAGGAAACCAACAAGAAGAACAAGGGTGACGTTGAAGAGATCATTTTGTGCATTAACGATGAGCTTGTGAAGTCTGCTTCACTTGAAACACGCCCTCTCTTATCCAACTCCCACATTGATGAGCATTAATCAGAGCTTTGCCACCCCTTCATTTTTTTACTACATTTCCCCACCCTAATTTCTTCTGTACAAGAGAAGAGCACCTTTTTATTCTATTTTTCTTGTTTAACTTCTTTCTTTTTCTCATGGTGTATTTTTTTTTTATCCTTGAAGTGAAGTCTGTGACTACTATAATATATAGGAGTGTTAATAAAATATGTCGAATGGAAGAGATATATTTAATTTACTCATCTTAGTATAATGTTTTTGGACCAATTGAGAAGTGACGGAAAAGAGAGGGAAATAAATAAACAAAGGGTTAAGCTGTCGGTTGTTTTAAAGACGTGTGGAAAGAGATTCTGCCTGCCTTTCTTGCTGTTCCTTCCATTTAAGGCTGCAAAACCATAGATTAAGCATTTCCTAAAAAGGCAAAGTTAGCGTAATAGCAAATATATAATCATACTTCAGTTATATATTTACCATACTTTATAGCTTTTTATATGAAAATATTGGTTTTGTTCAAAAAAAATGAAAATATTTAGTTATTGTAACGACAACAATTCTTTTAATTTAATTTATTTTATTCACACTATTATAATTTAAATTTTTTATTTTATTTAAGAGATTTTGTATTTTATCCCACTAACTTTAAAGGATACTTTAGTAATAATAAACATAATGTCAAAAAATATCTCTAACGTTTGATTAAATAATCATTTTGTTTCATATTTTTTGGAGCAATTTAACCCTTAACACTTTATTTTGGGTTAAAATGATCCCTCTGCAGATGAAAACTATTAGCCAACTAACGATAAACAACTTAAAATAACTTGATAGAATGACACATCAACAAAAAATAATAATTTTATATTTTATATAACTGTATAAAAATATTTTTTAATTGATGCGACATTATTTCAAGTCAACACATTTGTCTTTATAATACTGCCATGTCAGCATGCACTGCCATATAGGTTTGCCACCCCATTTCAATCGATTACCGTTATTTGATTAATTATTTTCATCCACATAAGGTTATTTTAATCCAAAATAAAACGATGAGAATTGAATTATTTCAATAAAAAAATAGAGACTGAAGTGACTATTCAATCAAACATTAAAAATATTTTTTTTTTACTTTCTGCCTAATTAATAAACAACCTTTTCTATTATAATTTATTTTTCTTTATACCCTCAAAGCTTCCGGTTCTTTAAAACTAGACCAATCTTCAATAATATTTTCCGGAAAATATGTACATTAAAGGACAATTGCTTGATATACATGTTGTGCAATATACATAAATCTGTTTATTTTAAAATTTAGATGTTTAGTTAATGAATTAAAGTTTGAGTTTAAATTTTAGTGTTTAAAATTTAAGATTTTAGTAATTAGGATTAGAGATTTAGATTTTATATTTTGTAATTTAAATAAGAAGGGAGTGCACAATTTGTTTACGCAACTTACTTATCAAATAATAATTCTTTATTAAATACATATTGTATTTTTTATAATTAGAGTATTTAACTAACTGGTTGACTAATTTGAATCGAATGCTTCAAGATTCATTATAGGGTTACCCTCCCAACCCTTTCACAATATAAAAATTTAAACTCTTTAACCTTGTTTAAGAGATCTAATACATTATCCAATAGAATAAACGGGTATCGATAAATACATATTGTGATTTAAAATAAAAAATGCTACCTCAAGTTTTGTACAGGATTTATTGTAAGTGGAAAAATTGGGTATATTGATTGCCATCACACATTTAATTAAATAAAAAGTACAAATTGAATTCAAGTGACTTTGGGAATTAAACCATCAAGAAAAAGGAACATAAAGAAGCGGATGTCTCTCTTTTTCTCCTACTAAGTTATGATATAAAGTATTTACCAATTAATTTTGCAAAGACCTTATTATGCACCAACACTATATTTATGATGGGATTTGTAGAAATAAAATAAAATAAAATAAAATAAAAAGAGAAATCCTTGGAAGGATATAGGAATGGAGTAATAATTGGGAGGGGTTCTGCTTCAGCTGAAGAAACAAAATCTTCCTATTATTGCTATTGCCTGTCAAACTTCTCACATGACAATCTGTTGCCTCTGCTTTTGGCAGTTTCCGCCACCACCCAGATTAAACACACTGTAAATATTAAAAAACAATACCAATACCTTAACAAATGGGATTTATTCAAAAATATATATTATCCGTACAACATGTGCTTGTAACAATAGAGGATAATAACACGTTTAATGGTGTAAAAAGCCCTCAAACTTTTAAAGAAAATTAATTAAATTTTTCGTATTTTTTTACATTTAATTAAGCTATTAAACCAATAAATTAAATCAATTGAGATATTTTACCAATTTTAATTATTAAATCTCAACAATTTTTGGCTTTAGATATTACTTACACAAAATAAACTACAAATTTATTATATTGCATTTACATTTTTTTTAAAAATATTTTTTATAAATTTTTGAATTTTCTTAATTATTTTAAAACTTTTTAAATAAAATATTTTTTGAAAATATTAAATCGATACATTGTTTCGCCACGAACTGCTCTCTGACACACATCATTGTCAATAATCTTATATGAGTCTGGTTTTTATTTTAAGTGGGATTTTTTTTATTAATTTACTGTTTCCACCAAAATTCTAAAAAGAAAAATTAATTATACATACGTACATACACATATATTTGTGTTTGAATATTATCGCAGTCAGTGCGCTAAGCAATGGTTAACAATAAGATATAGTATGAAATTAAGGTTTAACTATATTTAAATGTTAATTTTAATTATAAAATGTTTAATAGATAATATAATATATGAGAATCATATACTGCTCCAAATCCATTGAGGAAAACATTATCCACTTGAATAAACAAGAATTATCACAAACTAATCGATTAGGTTTCACCTAAACTTAGGTAATTTTTTTTTTCAAACCAATTCATAAAAAGTTACATATTCTATATAAAAAAATGCTTAAATGGAATTAGTTTCGTTCATACATACAATTGGTCTAGTCAAAAGCTTGAAACGGAAACCTATAGTTTTTGAGTAAACTATCGACATAATGTAAAGAAAAATACGTTAGGAAGCATGAGCATGACTGAATAATTATTTTGACTTATAACTTTTTAAAATAATTTAATTTTTATTTTAGGTCAAAATGATTATCTTAATATGAAAATTATTAGTCAAACAACGATAAATGACTTTAAATGACGTGACAAACCTATAAGAAAGTATACACTGACATGACAATGTCATATAGATAAAGGTGTTGACTTGAAAGAATATCACATGAACCAATTTTTTTATTAAATTATATAAAACGTAAAATTATTTTTTCTGTTAACATGTCATTATGCCAAGTCATTTATTTTTAGCTGACTAATAGTTTTCATATGCAAATGTTGCATTTTGACCCAAAATGCAACACTAAGCGTTAAATTGCTTAAAAAAAGAACTAAAGTGACTATTTAGTCAAATGTTAAGAATATTTTTTGGCTTTATACTTAAATTGTAAGTACAATGTCTCAGGAGATGGAACTACTAAAAGATTGGAAGAGTTCTGACATCTTCAAATTTATTGTATAATGATATTTTAGATCATTTTTAATTTAAATATTAATTAAATAAGTCTTAGTTTTTCTTAATGTTTAGGTTTAATATTGAGTAGATTTTTAATTTTTTTGACGAATCTTAATTCTAATGTTAATCCTACCGAGAAGAGAGGAGAAAGGAGAAGAGAGACGAAAGGGGACAAAAGGTCTGTTTCTAGTGGGTCTAGAAGTAATATCTATGATTTAAGAGAATATAAAAAATAAAAATAAATAACTTGATAAACCGGCCAAATATACTTACTCAAATTTTTGATTTTTTATATAAAATAATTTAATTCATTTCAATATTTAATCATAACTCCATCCATACAATTTTTTATATACAATAAGATTGTTATAAATTAAATTTTGATCTATGAAATTAAAATTTCAATATTATCTAGCTGATTAATTGTAAATGTAATCAAAATCCATATAAATACCGAACGATAAAAAGTCACGAAAAAAAATATTAATGAATCCTTCTGGAGTAAAGAATATGTGAACTATATGGTGTGGAGAATCAGTTCACAATGCCACCCATTATGGGATATATCTATCATGCCATCATTTTGTTCCAGTAAATTATTCTAAACTTTAAATAGAATATATTTATGCCACTTGTCAATATTTAATGTCTTATTGGAAAAATGGCTCCATTAAAAAGTGACATGTGTCCCTCATCTTGACCCGCTTTGTTTTGAACTTAGCAGTTCGCCAAGGGAATCATTTAGTGCTCCACAAGAATCCCATTTTCACCCATTCAAAACCCCTAACAAAACAAGAGAGGTAACAATTCTAACCAAAACAAAAAAGTGCCCTAAAATTTAATCAAAACCGCCCCAATTGCTTGAAAATAGTGGATACAGCGTTGTGTTAATGTACTAAAGAAAGTGACAAAGGTTTTTTTCCCTTAAAGTATTCACTTAAACGAGTCTAATAATTAATTTTTAGTATTTTTAGTCTATAATAAAGTAGGCGATGATTATACATTTTAAGGATATTCCATACTCAAAACAAGAATTAAACACTCGACTACTTATTAAGGTAGATGAGACCTTTACGAATAAAGGGTTTTCGTTTTTAGGTCCTACTAATATCAGCAAATAAACAGATTGGTTAGGCCACACAACAATTAAACCTAAAACTGGTAAAGGTATGTATGCCATTTAGCTTATATTTGTTGGATTAAAATCCGTAATAGTGGGCACATATGTATAATGTATATTGCTATTTTAAAGTATGACACAAAATTAAGTGACCAATTATGTTAGGCGTGTCATGTGTATTAAAATGTCATGGAAATAAAAGTGTAGATACCATAAGATGTATTTATAATTCAATGAGGGGCAGAGTTATAAATACTTAATAGTTGATTATTAAATCAACTATATAAAGAGGTAGTGGTCCCCAAGAAATATGTTAACTTGTTTTTCTATCCTTCCCCGTCAAGAGAAAACATATCTTCTTGGAAGATCAATACCAAAGATTTGGGATTTCAACATCAAGATTTAAGGTTTTCAGGCCATCAATGAATTCAGGTACGCTTCCGCTTTCGGTTTATTGTTCTTGATGATTTGACATGATAGATCTTGGGTTTAGATTTCATATTAATTTATGATTTGATTCTAACAAGTGGCATCAGTGCCTCGTCATGTTGAATCATTGAGAACCAATTGATTTATTTAATTTTGGTTGATTTGTTCTGAAATCTTGATGGTAGCCTCCGTCAGTTTCTTGGTTCTGAAGATCATCCCAACATGTAGTTCACTGTTATTCCGTTCGTTGAACTGCTCCAACTGTGGGAATTCTAGGAATTTCGTAGCGTAGAATCCTTCCATAGCCACTTCAATTTTATTTTCCCACCTCCAAACATAGGGTACCCCAATCAAAAGTACCGAGACCGTTGATCACCTCTCCATCAATACGCAAACCAAGGATATAAGAAACGTCTTGCAGGGTAATCATCGCCTCCCCGCACGGAAGGTGAAATGTGTGCGTCTCCGGCCTCTGCCTCTCCAAAAGAGTGTTGATCAAATCAACGTCTAATTTCGCACCTCTAATAATACTTGATGCATGTAGAAATTCGCCCTGCACTAAATACGGTGCGATCAACGAGTCGGGTAAATTCGACATCCGGTTGTAAGACATCTCTAGACGTTGTTCCTCCCCTCCCTAAAAAAAATAAAAAAGTAAGTCTAAATTAAACTACATAAAAAATTTAAAATACTCATATGTAAAATTAGAATATATAATATAATAAAATAAAAATGAAATTAAACTAGATAAAACTTACATGTCTCCGATGATAGTCGAACACGTGTTTGTGATCCAATCTTATCAATCCCGCCATTAATGCAACATGAGAAATTAACTGAGAAATTGAAAGAAAATATATTTGAGAGAGAGTGAATTTGTTTGGTGTGGTAAAAGGGTAGGGGGTGGGGACGTATTTATACTCGTAATCACACAGGCTGGGGTGCGAGAATTAAATGAAACTCGCACATTGCAGGACGCGAGTTCCATTAATCGCATTCTATAGAGAGCGAGTTTTTTGTACCCTAAACGACGTAAATAAATTTTCAACCGTTGTAAAATTTATTCGGATGAAACTCGCACCCTACAAGACGCGAGTTGCAAAACCGTTGCAAAATTTATTCAGATAAAGCTCACACCCTACAAGACGCGAGTTCCATTAATCACATTCTACAGAAATCGCGTTCTACATGATGCGAGTTCATTTAAAATCAAGATAAAACTTATTTTTTAAATTAAAAGGTAAGTTCATATAAAATACACTATTTGTATTCCATTTAACTATGTACCATATTAAAAAAATAAGTAGTTATTATATACACTATTTGTATTCTATTTAACTAATTACTTTTAAAAACACATTACTTTTAACTATTTACCATATTAAAATGTAAGTATTTATTATATACACTATTTGTATTCCATTATTCTTAATATAATATCGACTCCATTAATTTGAAATATATCGTTTGCCTAATTGACAATTAATTTCAATTCTAATTCATGCACGATTCTAAAAATCTTTTTATAATTAATGTGTTTTTAATGGTATAACTCACAATTTTGTGTAATCTATAATTTTTAAAAATTACTACATTAATTTAAACACTCTTCTTTTTATAATCAATATTATTGTCATTTAATACACACCATAATTTACACTGAACTCGCGTCTTGTAAGACGCGAGTTTGGTTGAATTTGATTCCAAAACGTCGCCGGTTCTGCTGTAAATAGAGCATCGCGATCTCCAAATTTTCTCACAATTTATCTTCGTTCTTCTTCTTCTTACTCTACATTTCAATATTATTTGCATTTGTTACATCGATATAATATGTCGAGACGAGAAAATATTAATTCTTTGGTATACTACGATGGGCAGATAATCGATGATGAATCTTTCGGAGTCGTATTCCAGTCCTCAATTGCTATATTTCTTCCGTCTCCATACAACTTAACGTATAAAAAGTTGATGAATGAAATGAAGAAACATGTTTCACACGGTCGTGGGAAAAGTTTGGAACCACTGAAGTATCGACTGCAAACGTCGTTAGAACCATTAGCGTACTCATTATTCCACGTTGTGGATGACGCTGTTGTAGAATTGATGGTGGAATCTCACCTACAGACTCCTTTTGGGGCGGGCCTTGAGCATGAGTTGTATGCAATGTTTTCTAATGATGATGATGTTATCGGAGTCCAAAATAATATGTAAACTATATTTTTATTTTTAACGATCTTCTTTTAAATTATTTTTAAAAAAATCAATAACGTACAATAAATCAAATCTACATTATTTATAATCACCCTAAATCAATACGCTGAAAATACTTTTTTAACCATCAATTTGAACACTCTACTGATAATCAGTATTAACCTAATTTAATCTAAAACTTTTAAATTGCAGTTTATCTCGACGCTTCAATTTCTCGTGCAACTCGCGTCCTACAGGATGCGAGTTATAACTTTTTTTGAAATTAAAGGTTAACAAAAAACACGTCGGACTAAAGACACGTCATGGGGAAAGTGAGGTTGAAAATCTCGTCTTACAAGCCGGGAGTTACCCTAACGTGGGCCGAATGAGGGTATTTTTTCAAATGTTGTTGAAAGGGGGTATTTGGCCAAATAAATTCCCAAAAGGGAATATTTGGCCAATTACCCCCTTTTTAATGTATATGACTTGTAATATACACCTGTTTATTTTAAGTTTGAATACAATTAAAATTTTAGAAAATATTTTTTTCTCAATATGTCTATGTTAAAGTTTAAATCATAAACTCGCATCTATAAATCTTAAATTCTAAACGCAACCTTAAAATTATAAATATTTTAAATCTTAAATATTTTTTAAGTTTTTTAAACTTACACATGGAGTGATGGCATGATGCGTTGGGAAATATCTACTCTTAAAGAGACATGAGAAGAGCATTGTTTCGATGCAGCAAATCAGGAAGGGTAGGGTAATTTCTCACTTTATCGTGTTCCTTGTTTGTTTTAATCCCGGAACCAGATGACGCCTGAGTTGCAGTCTGCAGAGAGATTAAAAATCAACGCTGTTGTAAATTTGAGTGCTCATTAGTATTAACAGAAATCTCATTGTGGATTATTTAAATAGAGTTTAGTAGTTTACAGGACAAGCTTTCTCATTCCTTCTACTTGGCAGAAGTCGTAATTTTCGGGCTTCCCCAGTTCCCCCACTCGCTGACATATATAATCTGTTGACAGAAAACATCCGTAAAAGAACTTATTGAATCAGAAGCAATCGAAAGAGAAGAAAAAAGTTGACCTACCAAGAGCATCACCACATAGATGGCATTTATTCTGCTTCAGCGCAATGAGCTGCTGGCAACATTCTCTTTCTCCATCTCTGGTGATCCGATGTAAATATGTGCGATATGAGCTATTTTTGGCCAGCCGTTACCAGTATTTTTCTTGTAATGTTCTTCAAGCCTAGGACATTCTTGAATTGAAAGACGCTGGAGATTGTTGAGATGTTGAAGGCTGTCCGGAAGTGATGCGATATTGGGACAATCTGATATTGCCAAAGATCTTAAAAGCGAAAGATTTAAGATCCACTCGGGCAATGCATTTAAGCCCTGACAACCATGAATTTCCAGATTTTGCAGTGTCCTGACATATTGAATACCATCAGGCAGAAATGATAGCTGTGGACAACTTAAAATGCACAAACTCCTCAGCATGGAAAGACTTTGCCACTCATTTGGCAAAGAAACCAGACTTGGACAATACATTATGGTTAAATGTTCGAGAGAGCTAAGATGTTGCAGTCCAATCCGTAACAATCTTATGTTACTGCAGTTCTCAATGGATAAATGTTTAAGGGAGATTAACCCAGTTATACTCTGGGGTGGAGCAGAAAGGCTATGACATTCACTGACCTCCAAAGACTGCAGAGAGCTGAGGTTTTGCAATTGCAGTGGCAAAGATACGAGCTCCTCACACCAACGAATTGTCAATGTTTTTAGAGAGACGAGGTTCCCCAAACTAGGAGGGATGTACCGAAGCTTGGTACAAGAGCTGATAGAGACATGTGATTAACATTGTTTTGAAGCAAGTTATCCAATAGAATCAATTGTCCTGTAAAAACATCAATAACTAGTGTAGAGAGTGAGGATACATTTACCACCGATCTTAACAAAGTTTACTGGCAGTTCAACAATTCTAAATGCTTAACTGACTGAAATTGTGGCATGTTCATCAACCTAGGGCATTTACTGATGGTTAATTTAACAAGTGACTTAGAATTCTTTCCCCCCACTTATGCTCCACTAGAGTTCCAAATCAGGGAAGTCTGCTGTCACTAATTTTTATCTTTTTTATATATAAAAAGTTTAAAAATAAAAATATAATTCACTTTTTTTTGAAATTCCCCTTTAAATAAAAATAAACCTACTCGTTTTTAAATCTACCATAAACAGGTCAATTTTTAATTTATTCGTACAACCCATTCGTTAAAAAAAAATAAGAAGAACCCATTTTGAATTAAATAAAAGGGCCCAAACTAACTCATGTTATCCCTTTTTATGCAGGTTTGATAAAGGCCGTTGGATCTAGGACATTGGAGATCAAAGGACCAGATTGGATTAGCAAAAATAAAAAGGGGGGAAAGGGACTAACCCGCGCCACCACGCGCCTGGCGCGTGTGCGGCACGCGCGCGAGATTGGTTCCCCAAATCCTTCCCCTGTTCGAACGAGGCTGTTGTGCAGCCTTCCCCGCCACGCTGTGGCCGCCGATGACCGTCGCCGCGGGTGCCATCGACTCGCCTCGGTCGGCCGAACCCAACGCCACCGTTGCCGCTCCTTGCCGTCGTTGTTATCCTGCAAAACGGAGAAGGGGGGTTTCGAACCCTAATTAAATTTGGGGACAATATCACCCAATTTCAGCTCGAGTTTGTCCCCAAAAAATTTGATAATCTTGAATTCTTGGCAAGTCAATGGGTCTGATTTATTTTGATTGGAATTTCGACTAGAATTAAGGAATTTCTTGTCTCAAATTGCCTTGGAGAGGAGGGTTTTGAACCCTATAAATTGAGCCCCTTTTCCATTGTTGAGGACAATAAATTCACCACCAATTACCATTCAAAAATCACCAAACAAAGCTCTGAAAATTCACCCGAAAGTTGCTGGAATTAGTTCGAGTTTGGAGCAGCATTGTTCGAATTTTGGAGGAGGAAAAGCAAGCATTTTTGCCACTTTGTCGGTATAATTTCTCCCCTTTCCTTTTTTTTAAAAAAAATTTAAATTCTGTTTTTTTATATATTTTTTTTCATGTGATGTTCTTCATTTATTCGTATTTGTTTATGTTAATCCAGGTTTTTTCGAGCTAATTTTTATTTTAATGTTGTTTTTCTCTCACTTCTTTTTTTTAAAAAAAAATATACATTAGAGGAGGTCATCGCCGGCGAGCGGCGGCCGGCACGGTGGCCCTTCTCCTTGTTCATTCCCTTTGATGAACAACAATAACATGTTTTTTTTTTGTTAAAATATGGTATTTGATCCATTTGATTTCTAAAAAATAAAAGATGGTGTTTGTGGGCTTTAAACTCAACTCATTTTGGACAATTTATTTAAATCACACATTTCTTTTTTTTTCCCTTTAGAAATTCCGAAAATAAATAAATAAAAATCTCAATTTCAACTTTATTTTAATTTGGTCACCTCCCACTTTTTATTTAAAAAAGAAATATTTTTTTAGAAACGCAAAAAATAAATAAGCTTTTTTTTAAAATAATAAAAATTCTTTCTTCTAAAATAAACAAACATTTTTTAATACTCAAAAGGCCTAAAAAAATCTTTTTCTTAAAAAGAATGTTTTTTTAAAAGAAATAATAACAAATATTTTGAAATAATTTAATTTAAAAAAACCCCATAAAAACTATACAAGTTTAAAAAAAACAAAAAAGTTTTCAAATGTAAAAAAAGGTAAAATGATTTCAAAACATAAAAAGAAATAACAAGTAATAAAGGTTTTTAAACAAAACAAAAATATAAAAAGTTCTTTTAAAAAACATGGAAAACATAAAAAAAAATGTTTTAAGCTTTGTAATTATCGTTTTCTTGTCTTTTTGCTTTAAAATTAAGTTGGCTTTAGGAATAGGTCCTTCAAAACTTAGATAGAGATTTCTTTGTAATAAAATTTCTTTCACAAGAAATAAAACACGCTTAAGAAAACTTTAACCCCTAAATAGGTAAAATATACTTAGATTCTTTTAGGTTAATAAATGCCGATTTAGAATGAATAAAACTTTCAACACACCTAACGTTTCTTTGTTTGATTGTTAAAAAGAAAAATTAATTTAATGCGGTGTCTTACTAAACGAAAATGACGGGTTAGCGCCATGAGTGTTGGCGGTGATTAGAGTTTATTTTCGAATAGTAAGACCGTTAAAATGGAATCAAATTCATAAATGGACTGTAATTTAAATTTTATGTGAATTTGCAAAATTCGACATCAAAATATTTTGTAATCGGCTAGGTACCAATTTTTGGGCGTTGTGGGGGTGCTAACCCTTCCCCACGCGTAATCGACTCCCGAACCCGTTTTTGTTTTCGCAGACCAAAACTGTTGTTTTAATAAAATAAAATGTTTTTAATTAAAATAACCCGATTTTTAGGTGATCCAATCACACTTTTTTTAAAAAAAGATTGGTGGCGACTCTGTTGTTTTGTTTTTAAACGTCGAGACCACTTTTCGAAAAAGGGTTGCGACAACTTGGCGACTTTGTTGGGGACATTTTTTTTGTTTTACAAAAAAAGAGAGTCAGGCCACAAGTCGATTACACCTTGTTCTAATGTCGGAATTTGCGAACTCACATAAAGCTTAACTTAATTGTCTGTTTATAAATTTAATTCCATTTTACGCATTTAAGACTTAATTTCAAGCTCTAGACCCGAGCTTTGTTTCGTTCATTTAAGTGGGGGGGAAATGCTATTGCTCTCGTGGGAATATTGATTCTCCGTATGGGCCTAGCAAGTACCTTCGAGACTCGTGTGGATACTGATCCTCCGTACGGGCATAGAAGTGAGTCCCCCTGAGTTGAACCTGATTCGTTTAAAGCCTATAATGGGTGAGAATGAGGGGCCTTGCTACCCTTAGTAGGGACAGCGAGGACAATTCGGGAACCCTTTTAGAACCAAACCTGTATAAGAATCTAGAAGCCCACCCCATTAGAGCCATGTGGAAAGCCTAGGTTTTGGAGTTCGGTCAAAATCATTTTGTAAGGATAGTTCGTGAAGACATGTCCAGAAGTGTTGGAATGCGCTGCCCAGTTACTATTCGTATAATGGAATTATTTTAGACCTTTCGTGTTTATTTCTGTTCTTTTGAAGTATACTAACCCTTTCTTTTTCTTGTATTGTTGTTTTTTGTATACTTGTTTATTGCATGCATCTCATATCTAGAAGGGGTCAATTCTAAAAGCATATTGCTCAATTAGAAAAAGCTTTTTGCAATGGATAGAAGATTCTTTCTAAAAGAGAAAGACAATACGGATGCACGTCACTGGTCCAAGGTTAATTAGCGGACATATGGAGAACATCATTCCAGAATACAGGACAAAGATATTGGTCCTTGAAGATATCGATGATGGGGCAATGTCTATTGGGACAATGACATGAGATTCGAGGAGCGTGACGAGTTCGACAAGAATGTCATGACCCAAGTCCAGGATGTAACCAGACATGTGATGATGTTGGTCAAAGAAGCTGCAGCTCTACTCCAGTATGCTAGGCTAATTGAAGAAATAAGGTTGAGACTCATATGGCTAATCGAAGACATTTAAGGCGGAAAAACACTCGTGAGTCTTTTGTAATAAGGAGCTTCGATATCCAATGGAAAGCTACTTCGAGAGCAATAACTTAATGAAATCGATGGCCCTTCGTCTGCATTCATGTCTGTAGCGAAGGCACTTTTAATAGTTTCATCGCTAAAATAAAAACGATTATTTTTCGAAGGATTTTTGAAAAGTGTTTGTGACTCTTTTGGATATAAAATATTTATTCCGTGGGATTTACAAAAAAACCTTATAAAAATGGAGTCGCCATCGGCCACTTAGGTAGGCCGGACACCATAAAACCAGAGATTCAAAAGGCAGGGTTCGGGAGTCGGTTACGGATGGGGAAGGATTAGCACCCCCACACCGCCCAAAATTGGTACTTTAATAATTACCGCTTTATTAATATTGGATTTTCCGGATTAGAGTGACGATTATTTTAAAATTCAGTCATAATTGCGAATAAATTTTAAAGGCCCCGTTATCCGAGAATAAACGCCCAACCACTATCACTACGCCTGATACTGGCCCCGTTTACGCTCGGATAAAAGGGCACCGCATTGACAATTTATATATCATATGCAATCTTAGTGGCAAAAATATAAAACATGGCAAAATATTTAAATACAATAAATATTGACATAATAGAATACTAATCTAACATAAAATGCTAAACTAAAACATACATATATACATACTAACACAAATTTAAAATATATTAAATATTAATCTAACACATAAATAAAAACAAACTCAACATAAATAAAATACTATTCTAAAACATACATAAATAAATATTAATCTAACTCATAAATAAAAACATATCTAACATAAATAAAATATTAATATGCAACACAAATTTAAAAAATATTAAATATTAATCTAAAACATAAATATACAAAATAAAAAATAAGACTAAAATTTTAAGATAACTGATGCTTCATTAAATTGTAAAAATTACAACACTAATAAAAAAGGGAAGAAAATATACCTAACTAGGAGCTCGAACGACGAACTCCGCCGAGATCTACCGCGACCCCTCCAAAAATTTAACTAGATCGGACCTAAAATAGGACCCCGATCGAATGTTGGATCGAACCAACTGGGGTTGTGGGCACTGCCCCTAACCCCGGCCAGCCTTGCGGCCGGCCATGCCCCTATGAATTGATGGCAATTGAATTGCCAATTTCTCTTCAATTTTGGGCGTGTGATTTCTCTTCAATTGGGGTGCCTATTTATAGGCATATGTGATGAGATTGTGGGTGACGTGGAGCACCCTGCTCCACGCAAATTTCCTTTTTTTTGACTTTTTTTATATTAATTATTATTATTATTATTTTATTTTATTTTTTTGCCTTTTTTATATATATAATTTTACTATTATAATAACACTAATAACACTAAAACCCGGTCAAAAATGAGTGATTACAGTTGCCCCTCTTTGCTTGTTCTTGTGAAACGAGGACAAAGCAAAGATCAAAAGCACTCATTTTATCAGACTTTCCTGTTTGTAGCCTTGGAAAAACGAATTCTTTTGGACATCTCCGCTCTTCCTTGGCTGAATCTTCGGGCTCGTAAGTTCTTCCTATATATAGAGCTTCGTCATCTTCCGATCTTGGAGTTTTATCAGACTTCCCTGTTTGGTTTGTAGCCTTGGAAAAGCGAATTTTTTTTGGACATCTCCGCTCTTCCTTGGTTGAGTCCTCAGGCTCGTAAGTTCTTCTTATAGAGAACTTCATCACCTTCCGATCTTGGAGCTACAGGCTCTTTTCGACACAGAACCCTTCGCTCTCATTGTAGCTTTGGAAAAACGAATTCTTTTGGACATCTCCGTTCTTCCTTGGCTGAGTCTTCAGGCTCGTAAGTTCTTCCTATATAGAGCTTCGTCACCTTCCGACCTTGGAGCTACAGGCTCTTTTCGACACAGAACCCTTCGCTCTCATTGTAGCTTTGGAAAAACGAATTCTTTTGGACATCTCCGTTCTTCCTTGGCTGAATCTTCAGGCTCGTAAGTTCTTCCTATATAGAGCTTCGTCACCTTCCGACCTTGGAGCTACGAGTTCTTTTCGACCACGAAACCCTTCGCTCTCATTGTAGCTTTGGAAAAACGAATTCTTTTGGACATTTCCGCTCTTCCTTGGCCGAATCTTCAGGCTCGTAAGTTCTTCCTATATAGAACTTCGTCACCTTCCGATCTTGGAGCTACAGGCTCTTTCGACATTGAACCCTTCGCTCTAAGACAATGAAGCTCGGAGTCTTTCCTATATAAGACTCTTTGCTTTTGACACAACAGGTTTCCTATATAACCCTGTGTCATAGGTGAATTGCTTTGACTGGAGTTCTTCCTATATAGAATCTATGAGTCTTCACCCTAGAGTCACAAGTCCTTCCTATATAGAATTTTCAGCTTCGAAGCCTCGGAGAGAGAGTTCTTCCTATATAGAACCTTTCTCCAGAGCTTGAAAACATGTGCCTTTATGTAAAAACATTGTCTCCTCATTTGGGACTCACATCGTGATGACCCTTGATGTCTCTTTGGATCCGCAAATACCTGAGATGAAAACAAAATGCTATGACAAATGAATGAATTGACATGCTCCTAATCCTAGTGATGTCTGACTATTCATGATGCATGAGCTTCAATATCATGGGGGTTTGTTTTGGTCCTTTTGCCGTTGCTTTCTCCTTTGTTACGGGCATCGATACCCTTTTTCACCGCCAAGTTCAACCGTCTCGATCTTTCTCTTTTTTCAATTCGACTTGAATTTTAAAAAGCGCCCTTTCGGGTTTTCACTTTAGAGTTTTTTTTTCTCGAGATAGTATTTCTTGACGGCATCGAATTTACGGGATTTTTCAGCTCGTCCCCGTCCATTTCTGTTAGGGTCAGGGCTCCTCCTGAGAAGGCCTTTTTTATGACGTATGGTCCTTCCCGATTGGGCATCCATTTTCCTCGAGAACCTTTCTCGGATAGGGAGGATTCTTTTGAGTACCAGATCCCCTTCTTTGAATTCTCCTGGGCGCACCTTTTTGTCGTAAGCTTGCACCATCCACTTTTGGTACATCTGACCATGACAAATGGCTTTTAGTCTTTTTCGTCAATGAGATTTAGTTGGTCGAGTCCGCCTGTACCCATTCAGCTTCTTCCATTTTACTTCGTTTAAGACCGGAGGGACGGAATCTCTACCTCAATTGGGAGTCTTGCCGGTACCATACACCAAGGAGTAAGGCGTTGCCTCCGTTGATGTGCGGATGGACGTTCTATAGGCGAAAAGGGCAAAAGGCAACTTCTCATGCCAATCCTTGTAGGTATCCGTAGTCTTCGCTATGATTTTCTTTATATTTTTGTTTGCTTTGCTTCCCTTTGCTCCATTCATTTTAGGACGATAGACTGTGGAATTATGGTGTGTTATTTTGAATTGAGTGCACACGTCCTTTATCATTTTGTTGTTCAGATTGGAAGCATTATCGGTGATGATCCTCTCTGGCAATCCGTATCGACAAATAATTTCCTTCTTTAAGAACTTACAAACTGTAGTCCTGGTGATATTGGCGTAAGATGCTGCCTCTACCCATTTAGTGAAGTAGTCTATGGTGACCAAAATGAAACGGTGCCCATTGGAGGCCTTCGGATGGATCTGCCCGATAACGTCCATGCCCCATGCTGCGAAAGGCCACGGAGAATTCATGGTGTGTAGAGGCGATGGGGGTGCATGAATTTTGTCAGCATAAATTTGACATTTGTGGCATTTCCTGGCGTAATCGATGCAATCTCCCTCCATGGTCAACCAGAAATAACCGTATCTCATAATTTTTCGGGCTATAGACAACCCGTTGGCGTGCGTTCCACAGATCCCGTCATATACTTCGGCTAAGATTTCCTTCACCTCCCGGGCATCCACACATCTCAGCAATGGTTGATCATGACTTTTCCTATATAGGATCTCCCCATCTAGGACATATTTCGTTGCCATTTTTCTGAGCACTTTTCTGTCATTGTCGTTTGCCCCTTCTGGATACTTTCGAAGCTTGACATATTGCAGGATATCATAGTACCATGGATTCCCGTCAATCTCTTCCTGTACATTACAACAATGAGCAGGCTTTTCAAACGTCTGCATCTCAATGGGTCTCATTTCTGCCCAGGTGTTTGTTTTAAACATGGACGCCAAGGTTGCCAATGCATCTGCTATCTGATTTTCTTCTCGGGGTAGGTAATTGAAGCTGACCTTTTCGAACTCTTTGACGAGCTCTTGGATCCATTCGTGATATTTGACCAACTTCGGGTCTCTGGTTTCCCACTCCCCGCGCAATTGGTAAATGACTAGGGACGAATCTCCGAACACTCGAAGTTCCTTAACCTTTCTTTTCGATGGCTGAGTTCGGTCCCATGATGCAAGCTTCGTATTCAGCTATATTGTTTGTGCGAAGAATTTCAATCTGCTGGTGAAAGGATAATAGACGTCCTCGGTGAAATTAGCACCGCCCCTATCCCATGTCCGGCGGCGTTGGGCTCCATCGAGTAAAGTTTCCATGACTTATCATTTGAAATCTCTTCTTCGGTTGTAATGCACATCAAGTCTTAAATCTGGGAAACTAAAGTTCAATGTCTCATAGTCATCCGAAGCCGACTAGCTAGGAAATCCGCTATGGCACTCCCCTTTACGGCTTTTCTTAATTAACATATACGATGTCGAATTCGGATAAGAGCATCCGCCATCGGGCCATCCTTCCCGTTAGCGCCGGCGCTTCAAACTAGAGCACAACACACGCCTTCGCTGACCAAGGGTACCGTGTTTCGCAATCATTGAATTTCCTGCTTAGGTAGTAGATGGCCTGCTCCTTTTTTCTTGACTCATCGTGTTGCCCCAAAGACACATCCCATTGAATTCTCGAAGATCGCTTTAGTGGTCGACCCGCACCTTTTGTGCGACTAAAATTGGAGCATTTGTCGTACTTTTTTTGTGCGAAAGGCTTTCTTGTCTTTAGAGTTATCACCCGCCATCATAAATGATCGTCTGGTTCTTATATTATTCTTATATGAACCCTTGTCATCTTCTTGGCTTGGCATTGCCCCATTCAACCACGGCTCCACTTTGCTTTGAATTTTCTAGCCCATCCTATAGAGCCTTGATCTATTTCTAGTCACCGGGGTGAGCCAAGACGCTTCCATCCCTTGAACTCTTCCTTGATTTTCTCGCAAAGATTTTGATGGGAACTAACTTTCGGTCCCTATGCTTTAAATCTCATCATCATTCATTTTTAAAGTAAAGTAAAAGGCAATTTACTTGTGTATATTTCAAAAAATAATGATTGTTTGAAAAGATAACGATCATTTCGAAAATCACAACTTGGACATTTTGAAAACATTGTTTGGAACAAATGGTAAACATCATAACTTTGGGAGAAAATGTCAAACCTTTTAAAACATGTTTGCCCCCGAAATATCAAACACCATAGCGCGTCTGTTTCAAGTTGCCAGAGACCAACTCTAATGAAGCGCTTATTTAGAAGATCTTGACCATTGTGGAGATATATGCCAATGTATAGTTTCTTCTGGTCTAATAGGCTTTTGAGAGGAACAACCCTACCTAGTTTCTACCTCGTTTAAGGTGGCTCTCTTAATATCACTATCTCACCATGCCCCATCCTTCCCTCATTTGGGTGTCGATCAAGCACTTCGAAGTTTGACGTTCCTTGAAGAAAAGTTAACCCTTATAGGCGGAATGAAATCTGAAGACATTCTCATTCAACTTGGATACTTATGGATGACCAGAATGGTCTTTGGGGCTTGTAATGTAGGCCTTTGGTTTATGGTTAAGTGAAACAGATTTACGTACTTGTGTAACTTGGATATGCCCATTATTCCTTTTCTTTTTTTTGGATCACTCTAGATCGCCCGTTTTGGGTTTTCACCCTAGAGTTCATTTCCTTTCTTTTTTTATTGTATCTTTGCATTGCATTACGGCTATATACTGATGTTCGTTTTACTGTTCAAGAATGTTTGATCCTCCAAAACTCCTCGAAACCGAGATTTCTTGAATGAAGGACTATGAATACATTTAAGGAATTCTTGTGATTGGCACGCCAAGATGAAATGTTATCCTTTTTTTTCTTTTTCACTTTTCCTCTTGGATCGCTCTAGACTGCCCATTTTTGGGTTTTCACCCTAGAGGTCACTTCCTTCTTTTGTACCTTCGGATCAATGTATTTTGGTTGGATATCGATGCCCGGCATGCTCAGCGAGACTATTCTTTTTCTTCATTTTCGGGATCACTCTAGACTGCCCATTTTTGGGTTTTCACCCTAGAGGTCACTTCCTTCTTCAAAATTGGCAATCTTGAACCCGACTTGTCTTGACTTGGCTTCAATTCGAGCTTCTATACTAATTTTCAAAACTGATGTTTACTTGAAATGTGGATTCCTTGTGTCTCTTGCACATAGTTGAAGTCTCGTTCTTGTATTGTTTGATCTGTGTGTGAAACATAGACTGTATTTTTTCTTTCTTTCTTTTTCTTCTTTTTTTAGACTGTTCACTCTGGGTTTTTAGCATTGAATCTCTTTCTTCTTATTCGAGTCTATGAATGTATCCTCGAATCAACACGGATCTATATTGGTATTGATGCGATCTTCCGCTCGGAGTTAATTGCCTCTCTGCAGGCTCTTACGATATTTACTCGATCCGGATTGCTTGACCTTTTCGATTACCATTTATCTTCTTTTTGGTTTTTCATTTGGACATATCCATGTTTTCAACCACATTCTTCTCGATGATTTTCTGATCTTGAACCCAATCTATATGGTCTCATCTGTGTCTTACGGTAAAGTAAAAGAACACCATTCGTTGACATATTCACAAATGTCCCGAGAATGCCTTGAGGGTAGAGGTTTAGGGTCAACTTTCGTTTCAAGGATCTTAAACGACAAGTGCCTGAGACGATAAATTCTTAAAATGGGAATTGCCCATTGTCTAAACACTCACTTTTGTTCCTCTGTTGGCCTAAGTAAACTAGCATATACTCACATTTACAGTATCACCACAACATTCAATCTCTTCTAAATATATGCAACTTAGAGTTGATCTTTGGGTTTGAAGCAAATGTCTTGGTGCAATTAAAATTCGAGGGACTGGTATAGAAATGATATATACATATGTCCATTCAAAAATGTGTGTATATGCATATGGGAAAACTACCCCATAAAAATGAAATGTTTAAAGAATCAAGAATGTAAATATGTTTTTCTAAATGGAAATGTGATTTTTGATTCTAATAAACAATTATTTTCTTGTTGAGAATTTCTTTGTGAAATGATGAGAAAACCGTATGGACCTTTGGATTATCTCCAGGGTGCTAACTCATTCTGCCCCTTCCAAGGTAGTGTAGGCTTGCCTCTTCTCTTGTTTTTCCACCGCTGGATGACTATTTTGTCACGACTCCCTTATCGACCATCTTCTTAATTTTTTAACGACCCCAAATTTCTTAGTATCATGCCCGAGTGCTTCAATGTTTTGAAAGTGATACACATTTATCTCTCTGTTTCTTTTTGCTCCTAGGCAGGTCTGATCTTTAAACTAAGATCCCGTAGTGCATGTTTGTTTCTCGCTCTGACTGTCATTAAGTCCTCAAAGCTGACCTTCATTTTCTCGAGCATCTTATTAAAGAAGAAATAAGAAAAATGGCATGGAATTCACTTTTCTCTTCATCTACGGGAGGCTGCACTTGGGTCGCTAAACACATACACCTCAAAGCACATTCCTTAAAGTTTTCATCAGGTTTCATCTTCGTACCCTGGAGATACTGACGACTTGGTGCTGGGTCCAAAGCATATCATATCACGGTAGGTCCTACTAGACTGTCAGGTAAGTAGTGGATCGGTAATTTTTAATGCATCCCTCTATCTTTTGCAGAATATGGCCGCGTGAATCTTGAGGCATCTTGTTCCATCATCATGTGCAAATCTGAGAATTTTTGGAATTCGGAGGAACGACCAACCCAGGGTTCAAACAGAGTTTTCTTGCATTAAAGACATCAAACTTCTTGTTTTCTCTTTTTTCCTCGAGCCCATCTTTTAATCGCTTTCGGATCTGGATTTTTGAGTGTCTTCAATTATTCATGATAAAACTCTAATTGTTATTTGGATTACCCCCCAAAAATTTTATGCAATGTAGTGATAGTGTTATGTAAAATATGTCATGATTGTACAATGTAATGCAATGCAATGCATGAATGCAAATGCGGTGTTGATTCTCGAACAGTCCTTAAAACTTTCAATCAATCGATAGAAAAATGTCTGGTTGCAAGAAACTAATAATGAATTACAGGTGACACTTAGCTTCCTTCGAGATCTTGACTTGGGAAGCAAAACCTTTGCTCCACGTCTCGACGTCGTCTTGAGGATGATGGATGACTTCGCCTTCTCTTCTTATTCTATTCTATGGACTCGTGACGTCATGATCTTTATTTTTGTGGCTTCTAAAAATGACATCAACAAGTGCGGGCATAATGCGAGATAAGATCTTTTAAGGTGCAAACTTATAATACGTCTAAACATGGATGGATTCTATCGGTCCTAAAGGAGTACTTTTAAAAAATTTAGGGTTTAAATTAAAATTCTCAAAGATCATTTGGTTTAAAAATTTTAACTTACTTAAAAATGAAACTTTTAGGTTTCTTTTTGTTATTATTATTCTTCTCAAAAGTTTTATGAGAGAAGAAGTTTCAAAGCAAAATAATAATATTTTTTTTTTTGAGTTAAATTAAAATCGAGAATTTAAAAATGGTCAAATGTGAAGATTTAAAATTAGGATTCTCGCGGCCCGATTGAATCTTCTGCGTCGCCGCGTGCCTTATTATCGTCTCGTCTTCTTTCGCGATTGGTCTTTGCTCGACCTAACTTGATCGTAATATTATCGTCCCGTAAAAGCGGACTTTTTTCTATTTTGAAAGCCTTTTAATGAACTGTTCTTGAATCAACACCATGTCATGATATGCAACATGAATGCAAATAAAGGCGTTGATTCCGCTGGTAATCACCCTTTCAAACGACTTTCATGGGAATTAAATGGTCCAGATTACAAAAAGATCCATATTACAAAAGGAGTCCCTATTACAAAAAGAGTCTATTACAAAGTCTTAATTACAAAATAAAATTCTACACATAAACTCTAGCTCTACCTCCTCGACAGCTCTGAGCAACTTGATAAACCTTGGTGCTTCTTCCATGTCCGGGGTTATGAAAGGTCGGAGAGTCGTGGCTTCGGTAGCTAAGTCATTCACACACCTTGTAGCTCGTTGTATGTCCACCATCAGGGTCTCATGTGTATACTTTGGCACTACACGCTCGTTCGGCAAATTGTTACGTCGGATCTGTTGAGTAATCTCTAACCGATGTCACGCGACTGGATCGATGTTGTCCTTCCTAAGACACCTTTTTTCCATGATGAAAGATTTTCTAATCGGGCAAACCACTTGAATCAACGCCTCTATGTAATGTGGATGCAATGATAATGCAACAAAAATATGTGTAAAAATAAAATAAAACACAAAAAAATGAGTTAGTACCGGATAAAAATAATAAATATATAAATAAAAGGACAAAATTAAACAGAATAAACACACAAAACAACCCTATTTATCCCGTCTAAAACACTTAAGGTTATCCGCATGGCTCTAACAGGGTGGGTTTCTATGTTCTCTACATGCAGTGTTGGTGCTAGGAGGTACCCGAATTGTCCTTGCTGTCCTCTACTAAGAGTAGCAAGGCCCCCGATCATCACCCATTATAGGCTCCTTTCAACCGGGTTCAATTCAGGGGGACCCATTCGCTTATGCCCGTACGAAGGAACGATATCCTTACGAAAGCATAAGGTACTCGAGCCCCGAAGGTACTTGCTAGGCCCATACGGGAGAACGATATCTCCACGAAAGCATTAGCGTTTTCCCCCACTTAAAAAGACGGGTTTATATGCCATATTTTAAATGCGTTAAAATAAACGCGCAATTATGACCGAATGTTAATTTAATAGTTACTTTAATCCGGAATTTCCAATATTAGTAAAGCGGTAATTATTTTAAAAGCTTGACTCTCATTTGTTTTTGAAAAACAAAAATGTCCCCAGTGGAGTCGCCATCTGTAGCGAAGGCACTTTTAATAGTTTCATCGCTAAAATAAAAACGATTATTTTTCGAAGGATTTTTGAAAAGTGTTTGTGACTCTTTTGGATATAAAATATTTATTCCGTTGGATTTACAAAAAAACCTTATAAAAATGGAGTCGCCACCGGCCACTTAGGTAGGCCGGACACCATAAAACCAGAGATTCAAAAGGCAGGGTTCGGGAGTCGGTTACGGATGGGGAAGGATTAGCACCCCCACACCGCCCAAAATTGGTACTTTAATAATTACCGCTTTATTAATATTGGATTTTCCGGTTTAGAGTGACGATTATTTTAAAATTCAGTCATAATTGCGAATAAATTTTAAAGGCCCCGTTATCCGAGAATAAACGCCCAACCACTATCACTACGCCTGATACTGGCCCCGTTTACGCTCGGATAAAAGGGCACCGCATTGACAATTTATATATCATATGCAATCTTAGTGGCAAAAATATAAAACATGGCAAAATATTTAAATACAATAAATATTGACATAATAGAATACTAATCTAACATAAAATGCTAAACTAAAACATACATATATACATACTAACACAAATTTAAAATATATTAAATATTAATCTAACACATAAATAAAAACAAACTCAACATAAATAAAATACTATTCTAAAACATACATAAATAAATATTAATCTAACTCATAAATAAAAACATATCTAACATAAATAAAATATTAATATGAAACACAAATTTAAAACATATTAAATATTAATCTAAAACATAAATAATATACAAAATAAAAAATAAGACTAAAATTTTAAGATAATCGATGCTTCATTAAATTGTAAAAATTACAACACTAATAAAAAGGGAAGAAAATATACCTAACTAGGAGCTCGAACGATGAACTCCGCCGAGATCTACCGCGACCCTCCAAAATTTAACTAGATCGGACCTAAAATAGGGCGCCGATCGAATGTTGAATCGAACCAAGCGGGGTTGAGGGCACGCCCCAACCCCCGCCAGCCTTTAAGGCCATGCCCCCTATGAATTGATGGCAATTGAATTGCCAATTTCTCTTCAATTTTGGGCGTGTGATTTCTCTTCAATTGGGGTGCCTATTTATAGGCATATGTGATGAGATTGCGGGTGACGTGGAGCACCCTGCTCCACGCAAATTTCCTTTTTTTTTGATTTTTTTATATTAATTATTATTATTTTATTTTTTTTATATTTTTGCCTTTTTTATATATATAATTTTACTATTATAATAACACTAATAACACTAAAACCCGGTCAAAAATGAGTGATTACAATGCATTTGCATTTTTTGTTTGTTTGCATTAGTTTTTTTCATTGCATTTGTTTATGTTTTGATCATTGCATGCATACACACATAATAAAAAGATTAATTATGTCATATTCCACTTTGTTGCAAGATTTTGCACAAGCACAGTGTTAAGTGCATAGAAGTTCTATACTGTTAGCCTTTTTTACTCGTGATTATTGTTGATCTTAGACCCATTTTAGTTGCATTTTGTTAGCCAAACATGCATCTTTGCATTGTTTCCTCTAGTGTGTTTCTTGAGTACAGTTTTCGGTGGAAATGTACTGCTGGTGGTTGTCTATTATGTGCAGGATTAATTGCCCGAGCAAGTTAGAAGTCGCCGAAGCAATTGGAAACGAAGAAAAAGGAAACTTGCGACTTTTGGGGAGTGATCCATGCGATTCAGACAAGCTTAAAGGATAGAAACAAATCCCCAAAAAAGTTGGAATTCCATAAAGAAGTCAAAGAGAGATAAAAGTTCAAGAAGTTTAAAGGAGAATTTGAAGGAATAAATAAATAAAAGAGTTTATCTATTTTATTATATTTTAATTCACTTCAAACTCTTCCTCATCCATCCGAATCATCTCCTATAAATCTAAAGGCCTAGACGCAACCAACGAAGGTCGAGAAGAGAGAGAATTTGATAGAGGATGTTCTTCATCTTCCTTTGTTTTGGTTCATGCTTTTGTTGGGAATTTATTTTGTGTTTATTTTAAAGCCCGCCATGAACTAAACTATTTCGGCTAGGGTTCTTATGTTGATTGGTTGAGAAACGATTGAGGTTTGCTTTTAGGTTATTGAATGCTATTTAGCTTGAGGTTTATTTATTCTTGGTGTTTGAATTTTGATTATGAGTAAATTGGGAGAAGATCTCGTGATTGCATTTATTTATCTAATATCGGAAGAGTTGGATTCAAGAAAAAGATTAGCATGGTTTTCATACAATCAATCGGAAGTGAGAACTAATTCGACTTAGGGATAAGTTATGAATTTCAACGGATAAGTGAAGCGTAAGATCGGTTGATGTTCACCTAAGGTTAACAGAGGAATGTATCACCAAGGCTTGATCTATTGACTAGTGTTTCGAATTAGGGAGAAGCCACTGAAAAACGTTTTGCCGAATCTCAAAGAAATCAATCAGTTGCCCAAGCAATCATATAGTCACCCAGTTGCCAAGGCAATCGTTATATTAATTGCTCAAGCAATTGCTGTTTCAGTTGCCCAGGCAATCCGACTGTTGAAGTTGTCAGGCTACTTGAGTCGATCCAGTGTTCATTGCCTAGACAAGCTCAATCAATTATCATACCATGACCCATGATAATCCGACCAATTCTCTCAATCATTCAATTCCCCTTTAGTTTACTTGCTTTCTTTATTTTACTTGTTTATTCAACCCAACTATCATTACTTGCGTTTTTACCTTCTAAGTGCAGGAAGACAAATTCTTGAAGTGGCATCAATCCCTAAGGAGACGATATCTAAACTATACTATAACTTGCGACGTCTATACTTGCACAAATTACGAAGCACTCAAATCACGCAATACACGGTACTCGAGCTATGACTACAGAAGACAAATTGATAACTCTAGAAAAATTTGAAAGAGGAAATTGCACAAGCTCAGAAAAACACCGTCATCCAGATAATGGCAATGTTGGAATTTAGAGACCCAAGAAGAGGAAAGGTAGTTGAAGCTGTTGACGTTTCATCCTAATCCAGGATGACCACACAGACATTTCCACTAAGTGGGAGGTCCAAGATCCGTATAACAGGAAGATCAGCCCGTATTCTAGGAGAGTTCGAGATAAATCATGGGGAGAACCAAGGCATTAAGGTTCTCAATAAGTTAGCCAACAGAGCCAGAATAAATAAGAAGCTAGAAAACCGTTGTGATAAGCTCGAAGAGATCATCAAATCCATACAAGGAGGAAACGTTCATAGTGGCGTAAATGTTGGGGATCTAAGCCTAGTGTCTGACTTGGTGGTTCCTCCAAAATTCAAAGCTCTTGACTTTGAGAAGTATGACAGGACCACTTGCCCCTTGATGCACTTGACCATGTATTGCAGAAAATTGTCACTGCACTTGAAAAATGAGAAGCTGCTCATCTTTTGTTTTCAAGACAGTCTATCGGGGTCTGCCACCCGATGGTATACCCAATTGAACCGGGTCAACATAGGAAATTTGAGAGATTTATCAAGAGCTTTTCTTGAACAGTACGGGCATGTGACAGACATGGTCCCAAGTAAGACCACAATGCAAGGAATGGAACAAAGGCCCAACGAGAGTTTTTGCCAATATACCCAGAGGTGGCGAAATGTGGTAGCCCAAGTTCAACCTCCACTGTTGGAATATAAGGTTACTCCAATGTTTGTGGAGAGTTTATATGGCCCATTTTATGACCGTATGTTAAACCATATCACTGAAAGTTTTACAGACATGGTTGTGAATGGAGAGTTGATATTGGCGGCTATCAAAAGTGGAAGACTTGGGAAAGAAGAATATGATGAGCGCCTATAACCTAAAATACCCAAGACTGGCTGGAATTCATTTATGCTTTCCTGAAATAATGCTAGACAATTGGGGTCATACCTAGAATCAACCCTTTGGCTTTTGCCCACGAGCATTAAGGATCTTTTGTAAGGGCTTCTATGTTAATCTACTTATTTAAAGATGCATTCCATTTGTTTTCTTAAGTGGCAAACATTTTTTTTCATTGTTCATCCACCTTCTTTGCAGAGTTCCTACAATTGATTGTATGAATGATTTTTGAATCTAATCTTGAGATAGAGGGGCAATAAAGTGTGTTCAGGATTAATGGGAAGATCCCATATAAATATTTTGAGTGAATTTTCCTCTCAGACATTGTTGTTAAGGTCTTTGAATGAAGTGATAACTCTAAAACATCTACCAATTGAAGATTGTTTCTCTTCGATGGTATTTGTGTGTGAAATGACAATTGGCATTCCTTCATTTCCCTTCACGAATAAGAAAATAAAAAATCCATTATTGTCCCCCATTTGAGCTTGATATTATTTTCCTTGTGATTAAACCCTAACCAAGGATCACTCCTCACACCGGGGGGCAAAAAGGATGAAAAGATGTTTGTAAACAAAGGAAAAAACATGTCAGATCAAGTTGAATGTCCTAAACTAAAAGTGAAAAGGACACGAAAAAAAGAAAAAAGGAAAAAAGAAAAAAAAAGAAGGAAAAAGGAAGAATTGAAAGCTGGAGTGCGAAGGAAAATTTGAAACAAATCCTTCAAATGAGACATATACCAGAAAGGGAAATGAACACTAGGGTGAAAACCCAAAATCGCCAGTCTAGAGTGATCCAGAGAATAAAAGAAGAACGAAGATTTCATCAAGAAAGAATTGATCATTGGTTTAATCACCCTTAAACATGTATTTGAGCCTATATACCCTTTTCTTGGTAACCTGAGCCTAGCCTACATTACAAACCTTAAAAGACCATTTGGATCACACATGTATATTTGAGAAAAGGAGTTTGTCTTCAGAACATCTTCCGCTTTATTGAGTTAACCTTTCTTCAGGGACCTCAAAATTCTAATGTCTGATTGAGATTAGAAATGTGGGAAAATTGAAATTTGGGGAGTGGGTAAGTTAAAGAGAGCCACCTTATTAATTAATGTCTTTTACTATTATTTCTCGTTAACTATTCTATTTTTTATTGAATATGCAACGCACTCCGAGTAGAGGAGGTTCAAGAGCTGCTAGAAGAGTTAAGAGATAGAAATTTAGCTGGATATAACTATCTTCTTGATATCCCGAGGGAGAAATGGTTGCGATGTTATGATAGGGGTCATCGATATGGTCACATGACAATGAAGTTGGCTAAGGAAATCAATTCGTCTCTAAAGAGAACGCGTCATTTACCTATCACATCCGTTGTCAAGGCGACATATTATCGACTCGCTACACTTTTTGCAAACCTCAGAAAACAAGAAACGAATTGAATGACAGGTGGCTACACATTCCATCCAGATCTCCAACAAAAATTTCAAATATATCGTGCGCACGCAAACGCGATGGGTGCAGTATGCTTATCTCATCACGAACATCGCTTTACGGTTACTGAATTTTTTCGGCCGCTGCAAGGAATATCTCTACGTTGTTAATCTACAACAGAAAAGATGCGACTGCGGCATCTTCCAGACATTCAAGTACCCCGTGTGTGCATGTCTTTGTTGCATGTGCATATGTTCATTTCAATGTAATGACACTCGTTGATCTTTTATACCGACTTGAAAACGTATTCAAGGTATACCGATTCGAGTTTCCTCTAATTGGAAATGAACGTGATCGTGAAGTGGTTAACGATGAACCTAAGATACGGCCAGATAAATCCCTGCAACGCAACAAAAAATGCCGCTCAAGGTCAACTAGGATTCATTGTGCCGAGGATATGGTTCCTCGAGAACAGACCAGGCAACCTAGGTTGTACAGTAATTGTAGGAACCCTGGACACGACATCAGAAAATATCCTCATAAGACTCGCCCTCGATTGAACTAATTGTACTTCTAAATGTATTGTTTTATTCCTAATTACCATAATAAGATGCCTTATATGCTCCGATTTTTATTCCTAATTACCAAAATATAAGAATTAAATGAACACGATAATACTCTAACTATGAACATATATTATTAAATAAAAAAATTTAATAATTCTTAAGTTCTTTCGTTTTTCATATTTCCGCTAATAAACTAACCATTGTAAGCATGTGTTCTCGTACTACGACGTGAAAGCTAAATAATTAAAAAAATATCTTAAGGCTTTTTAACATGGTTAAATAGTTTTTCTAACGCGATTTCTGCAGCCTTTAGGATGCCTTATACGCTTTGATTTCTAAATCATTGTTAGCATGTGTTCCCGAACGACCACGTGAAAGTTAAATAACAAAAAAAATATCCCCCAACATACCACAAAATCGACTCTAATTTACTACAACCCATGTTTCTAGATTTTTCAAGGCTTTTGAACAAGCCTAAATAGCGTTTTTAACGCGATTTTTACATCCTTTAGGGTTCCTTATATGCTCCGTTTTCTAAACAATTGTAAGCATGTGTTCTCGTACTACGACGTGAAAGTTAATTAACATGGAAAAATAACCCGCAACGTAGCACAATATTGACTAAAACTTGACTACCGACCCAAGTTTCCTTGTTCTTCATGCAAAGAAACACGGTAATATAGCGTTTTTAACGCAATTTCTACGGTCTTTACAATGCATTATACACGTCAATTTTCATACCATTTTCAAGAGATGTATCAGTAGTATGCTGTAAAAGTACATACCTACGAAAACTTATTCCCCAACACTATGCAAATTTAGCATAAACATGCTTATCGAACCTTGTTTTAAAAACAGAATTACACAAAAGTCGCGTCATGTGAAATGCGATTTCAGTGCTAGGATCTCGCGTTTCTTGCAACACGAGTTCTGCATATTCAACTGTTCATATTTACTGCGATATAATCTCGCCGTTTCATCTGATTTTCTCGCGGAACTCACGTCCTGTGGGGTGCGAGTTCCTTTAAACGAAAAGACGCCAACGGATAAGACATGCCACACAAGCAGCAACTCGCGTGTCGCGTAACACGATTTTAGAATTCGCGTTCTAAAGGACGCAAGTCGTTCCTACGTAGGCCGAATAGGGGTATTTTCCAAATCTTCTTTTGGAGGGTATTTCTCCATTTTTTTCCCAAAAGAGAATATCTGGCCAAATACCCCTTTTGCTGAGTTGTTGTTTTTTTTCTTTCTTTTTTATGTTTTCAAATGATTTGATGGCCAAAATCAAGCAAAAGTGAAATTAAATATCATTGCAGTCAAGAACTGATATTTGGACAGAACATGATACTTAAGTTCTCAAGAACTGTCAGAAATTGCAGCTCTACAGGTAAGGACTTCAGTTTGATCGAAGAGAGTTCAGGCCTTGTATATCCTCCGGCAGGAAATTAAAACCAGGCCATTGAATTACCTCCAGAGACTCCAAGGAGTTTATCAGGTTTTGCAATCCTCTAGGTAATGAATTGTAGCTCTTCACACCACCTACTTGCTAATGATTTTCAGATAAGTTTTTTTCTGAATTCGGACAAGGCTAATCTTAAAGAGACATGGGAAGAGGATTGTTTGGGACAGCTTCTCCACGAAAATCAAAGGCTCTATGATTTCATCTATTAACTAGGATGCTTAGAGATATGGGGTGTGAGATATCTTTGGCCAGTTCAGGACAATCTTGAATGGATAGGTGTTGAAGTTCACTAGTTGCTCGATGCCTTCCGGAAGAGACTATATTTTGACAGTCTGAAATTGCCAATGATCTTAGTGAAACGCGGTTCTTTACCTTTGGCAGCGCCATGAGTTTTGGACAGGTACGATTTTCCAGATTTTGTAGCATAGTCGTATGTTGAACTCCTGGAAGAGATGCTAATTCTGGGCAACTTAAAATGGTCAAGCTCTTAAGTACCGAGAGATTTCGCAGGCCATCAGGTAGAGAAACCAGATTCGAACAATACATAACAGTAAGGCGCTCGAGGGCCGTGGCGTACTACATTCCAGTTGGCAAAGAAGTAAAGCCATTACAGTTTTCAACAGAGAGTGACCCGAGTGAGCTCAATCTTTCTAACCATTGCTCTGGCAGAGTAATCAAATTAGGCCACTCAATGATTTCCAAATTCCCTAGAGATGAGATTGCTAACCCAGGAGGCAAACTGTCTAGCATCTCACACCAACCAGTTTTCAATGACTTTAAAAATGCAAACAAATTTATTTGATATTTCAAAGCTTTTTTCTTTATCATTATGGACAGTTTAGTCCTCCCAAAATTCAACATATAACACAATATCACCAATATTACCCAGCTGCTAGATATTCCATAGTCCATACCGTAAACATTTAGGATCTCAATTCCAATGAAGATATTATGCTTTAAGAAAACAATGTATGTACTTCTCTCATTCCCTCTAACGATTTATGCAAACCTGCGCAACATACAAAAGATGGTGAAACCTGCAAGTACAGCAGTTGCTCCTTGCAATAGGAGTTTTACATGCCACAAATGAAAGCCATATTAGACTAGTACCAATGGACAGAAGAACGAGCTAGAAGCACAGACCATGTCAACAAGCAAAAGTTTTTAACAATTTTCTAAACAAGCTTGCAAGAGACAAGATTCAGGGTCATCTCTTACATTCTGAAATCCCCTGTAATTCTCTTCATTTCTGTGCAGTTTTTGATGATAAAGGTACACAACTGAAAACAAAAGCGATACAATGAAGGGAAAAGTTGCTTAAGATTATAATCACAGAGTAAACCATGCAGTTTTGATGATATTGGTACTAAAATGATTATGATTCCCTCTACCTTTTGAAAAATAATAGACCTCCTTAGAATTGCCAACCTACGAAAAGTGTAGGTTTGATAACAGAAGGAAGATTCTGAGTTATCAGTTAATGTTCATTTGAAATGCTTGGGACACCACCCCACAGATAATAAATTTGAGCCTCCATGCCCTAGGCAAAATCCTTAGGCATATCAAAATATGCTTGCCATGATACATTAAAAGTTTGACCACTTCCTCTGGTAGCTAGAGAAACATATAAAGGAATAAGTTTCCAATGAAACCAGCAACTAGAACACCTCATTATGGAAGTCCTAGAGATAATGTCCCAGAGAACTTTGGGCCCTTAACAATTGGAAAGAAATACCTTCAAGAAAATTTTCAAAATCAACGATGTCGGATGTAAAAAGGACATGTATTTCAGTGCCAAAAAACTTTGACCCCAACTAAAAAAATTTCAGTGCCAAAACTTTGTCCCAATAAAAAGTAGGACATTCATTATGTCAATAAATTTTTTTAAAAATATATTAATTAAATTTTCTTCTTTTTCATTTTATTTATCTTTTGTTAGATGTTAAATCTCTACTAAAAGGAATTAACCAAAACCCACTTGGTATATAAATTTTCAACAAAAACAAGTAAGTGTCCTAAGAATTAATTCGGCAGTGAAAATTCTGCATCTAATCATTCAAAATATTATAATGCAATTAACCCATCAAAACTATCCCACTGTATAGAATTTGGAAAGCGAAACAAATCCGCCATACCTCCATTTCAATGGAAAACACACTTTCATTGAACCTAAACCATCCAAATCCATAGTTCTTGAAGCCATTGAACTCCTTTACCGTATTGCTGAAACTGCATGGTCCTAGAATTAAGATTATGTGAGAGAACCAGATATTTAGGATATGGATGCAGCCGAAAAAATATGAAGTAACCTGTAATGCCATTTCTTCCCAGAGGTAGCCGAAATTTTTTTTGCCACTAACAATAGATTGCCTTACAACATTGGAGTCAACATCCCTCAAAAACACTACTGAAACAAGTACTATTATAGATGAATGGTCTAACTTCTATTGCTTTTAATCCAATATCTTCAATAATACTGCCAAACATTGACAAAAAAGAGCGAAACTCCAGCTATAACATATGAACCTAGCAACATATAATAAGATGAGAAAACAATACAATCCTTATTCCTTACTACTAAAGCAGATCCGTAATTTTAAAATTTTAACAAAAAACTACCAATTTTAATAAATTCAAAATACAGGACAAACTCGAAAAATGCAGCTAATTAATTAGCTTAATTCGGTATCTAAGAAAAATAAGTAATCAAGAACGCTGCAGACCGATTTAAAAACAAAATGCAAACAGCTAATACAAAGAAGATAGTAGAATTAGGGCCCGAAACTCACTCGACGAGATATTTTCTAACAAGGCTGAGGGGAAAGCCGGAGGTCGGCGAGGCAATCAAAGAAAAACAAGTAATTGTAACGACGTTTTTGAAAAACTATTAAAATGTATCCCACTTTTTGGAAAAGGTTGGCTTAAAAGGGGAATTTCTTTTAAAAAAATCGTAATCCTTTGAAAATTTGGAGTCGTCACCGGCCAATTGTATAAGGTAGGCCGGACACCAGAGATTCATTTTGAAAGGGGTCGGGAGTTGGTTACGTGTGGGGAAGGATTAGCACCCATATCGCGCCCGAAAATTGGTACCAAAATATTTGTTGCTTTTAATCGAAGGAAATTGTCAAAAATTAAAAGGAATTTAATTCGGTGACCTTAATTGAAAATTAACCTTAATTGAACGAGCTTTATCAAATTGGCGGGTTCAAATTAATTAGATATTTAATTAATAAGGTTGATGATACATCGGACCATAGATTAAATCGACATCGAATAAGCCAGCTGTCGTGTTAATTTATGGTTCAAATCCTGCATGTCACATTTATGCATGGTGCAAATAGTTAAGGAATGATGTAATGACTTCGTCAAGTTTTAATTCTGCCTTGAGTTGGTAAGGATTATTCAAATATTTGGTCAACATCCTCTAAGCTCGGACTGCTACGACCCAAATATCAGAACTAATGAATACCTCCCCTTCTTGTGATTCAGGTTAATTAATACAAAATTGATGGGCCACATGAATGACAATTAGATAATGACAAACAAAGACTTGAAAATTAACCACACAAGGACCTAATAAAAGACCTAACCTAAAAAGACCCAAATTATGGAAAGCCCAAATGGTGATCTAATTATTAACTAGGTGATTCTAATGTTTAACCTTAAATTAATTAGCCCTAAACGACTAAAACCCTAACACATTATGATAATTAATATGAAATTTAGCGTCGATCTAGGTTTGAAATTAATTGTATCATAAGAATCATTAAGAAACGTTCAACTAGTTTAATGAATTTTACATTTACTCTAATGAGCCAAGAGCAAATTAAAATTCATTGAATTAATCTGAACCTTAATCTAACTAAGGCTTTAAAGAAACCAAATCTAGAATTAACTTAATTAATTTAAGAGTCACGCCCCTATGAGACGAGCACGCGATCTAAATTAATTGAATTAATCCATTTAACCTAATCTAAAGCGCAAAAACTATTAGCTAGGCCTAAGACCTAAGGCTCAAGACCTAAAGGCCCAACCCACTAACACTAGGCCTAAAACTAAAAGCCCAAAATTAAAACTAAGCTTACCCTAAAACTATGCCAAACCTAAACTATTTCAAACAAGGTCTAAACTAAAAGCCCAAGCCCACACATCACTAAAAATATTGCACCTTTTTAATATATACATTATATATTATATATAAAATATATATATTTTACAAAATACATATTGTATGCAAAGGAAAGAAGGATACATATATATATTATAAATTTCTTTAAATCATATATGTATATATAAAAAAAACATTTTGTTAGTATATATATTTTTATAAAACTATAACTTTCTACAAGAATTATATATTACATGTATCTTAAATAAACCTTTTATTACCATTTTAAATAGAAAACCATATATTCTATACTCTAAACCATATGTCACAAACACCACATAACACTATGCTCAAGAAAAATGAACATCCAACACGAATATTTCAACCAATATAAAAAACAGATTCAAACACGAATAAAAGGCAATAATCATACGAACAAGATAAACTATAAATAAAATGCATGAAGAATGAAATTAAATACCGAAAATTAGACTAAATCGAAAAGAAATAAAAAAACTTGAGACTTAACTATAAGGATGACATGGACGAAATTACAAGAACATATAAAATTACAAGGACCCAGACTATAATTATGAAAGGCGGAATGGCCTCGAAGGGGATTTCAAGAACATGGGAGGACTAATCGTGTAATTCTAAGAGGAGGAAGGGCTAAAGAAGTGATTATAACGATGTTGGGCCCTTATTACGCTATTTTCCCTTTTTTAAAACAATAAAATATTATAAAACCCTCTCTATTTTATTTTATTTCCTCTTTCGGCAAAAAATCAAAACCTCCCCTTGTTATAACACCTTCATCGGTGTTCATCTGGGTTCTTGATGAACCTAGATTCCGGCGGTGCTCTGCCACAAAAACCCAGAACCCTGCCGTTAAACCACCGTACGACGGTGGCCGGCGAAGCCAAGACCCTAGAAAAAACCCTAAAAATAGATCTAACCCTTACTTTCTTCAAAAAAATAGAAAACCAAACGCAAAAATGAAACTCGAAAGACTACCCCCCCATTTGCACCCCTTTGTTTCACCGTACACAACTTAGGGAGGTCGTAAAGTTTGTCAACGGCGGCAGGATACGGAGCAGTGCGAAAGGAAGGGAAAATGACGAGGGTAAGAAAACACAGAAACCCCAAATCTATGTTTCTCTTTATACAAATGCTTCGAAATGGAAAAAGAGGAAATGAGGATACCTCTAAAACTTGAGGCTCTTTCTGTTTTCTATTGATTCTCTAAATATCCCCTCTTTGCTTGTCAGGGTTTATAGTTTTTTTTTAATTTAGTTTTTATAACCGAAATTACATGAATTTTAGAAATACACAGAAATTGAATCAATAATCCTATTGGTTGTTGTTGTTTTCTCTAGAATATTGTAGTGCATCTCTATAATTTTTGGCCTGCCCCCTAATTCGTATTGCTTCCTCACATTTATGTTGTTTTTGCTTTTGATCTGTTTTTGTGTGCCTTATTGCATTTGAGCAACCGGTGGAAAGGGGGACCAGTGAGAAAAGGCCAATGTGGAGCACGACAGAGGTGTGGCACCAGGCCACTGGCTCTTCTTGCCAGCGTAGAGGTATGGTGTCGACGTGTGGAAGCATGCGAATAGATATCACGCTCGACTGAAAAAGTGAAAGGGCGGTCGGTACTATACACGCACGAGTGTGGGAATGATGGGCCGCGCGTACGGCGCGTGATGATCTGAGGGGTCTCCTCTTGCTTCATCTTGGACTGTCAGATCTTGCCAGATCTGACGGTGGGAAATGGGCTGCGCAAACAAGAAGTGGGGAATTAGGGTTTTCTGTTATCAGATTATTATGAAAGGGTTTTGGTTTTAATTCAGTTGGGCCCAATTGGGCCGGATATGTATATAAACTGTAAATAGACTTTTAAAATAAACGGGTCTGTTTAATTATTATAACATTTATCCATATTGTATTTTGGGCAGTTATATATATACAAAAAACTTAGGCTTTCTATTTTTAATACTCCTTTTTACATTTCTCTAGTTTAATCAGAAAACAAAATATATAACTACAGTAATACTTATTATAGAATGCAGTAATATATAAATAGGAATATAACGATGATGGTAATTATAATAATGGTATATAGATACAATGATAGCAATTAAGAGGTGATGATATCATTTTAATAATATACTATAGTATTTAAGGGTCTTATTTTAATTGAATAATATGATATCAAATAACAAAGCATGGATATATAGTTAATTAAAACAGTATTAACAAATAACTAATTTTTGGTTTTTACTAAAGCCCATAACATTGTTTAGAAAGTAATAACATATATAAGTCTGTTATTAAAGAAAGGGAAAGAAAAGGTTATCTCGGACAAAATTAGTGTCTACAGCTGCCCCTCTTTGCTTATACTTGTGGAACAAGAATAGAGAAAAAACCACAAACACTAATTTTGTCTTGCTTCCCTGTCGATCGTTTCTGAGCTACGAGTTCTTCCTATATAGAACTGTTCGCTCTTTCTCTCCCTACAGCATGGAGCTATGAGTATCTGCCTCTTTTGCCTCACAATCCCCGAGCTATGAGTATCTACCTCCTTCGCTCTGAATACTCCGAACTATGAGTATATGCCCCCTCCGCTCAGTAGTTCTAGTATGGCGAGTTTGAAATCCTTTGCCTAAAATCCTTGAGCGTTGAGTATCTGCCTCCTTTGCTCTGAAAACTCTGAACTATGAGTATCTGCCTCCTCCGCTCGATAGTTCTAGTATGGCAAGTTTGAAATCCTTCGCCTGAAATACTTGAACTTTGTTGCTTAAATATCTGTAAAAGATGCAACACCATGATAGTGTAGATTAGCTTGCTCCTATCTTATAAATGTCTAGTCTACATGATGCATGACTGACGAGATTTAATCGTTTTTCCCAAAAACCATCATTTCCTCGATCAGCCATTCTTTGACTTCTTCTTTACTTCCTTCTTCTTCTTCTTCTTCTTGCTCTTTGCAACGAATGGTGCTTTGTCTCATGCTCAAGTGCTACCATTTATGCCTTTCTTTTCATTCCAACCTTCTGACATATCTTTGTCTTGAAACTCCTTTTCAGTTTTTATCTTGGATTCATTTTTTCCAAAGTGCCCTTTTAGGTTTTCACTTTGGTTTTCTTTTTCTCCCTTTTCTTTTTCTTTTCCTTTTCCTTTTCCTTTTTTTCTTTCTTTTTCTTTTTCTTTTTCTTCTTGTTTCTCTTTTTCTTCTTTTTCTTTTTCTTTTTTCTTTCTTTCTTTCTTTCTTTTTCTTCTTTTTTGTTTTTGTTTTTGTTTTTCTTTTTTCTTTTTCTTCTTATTCTTTCAATCCCCTTTCAAGTTCTTTTGTCCAGTGACAGTTTTATACCCAAAATCTCTTTACTTACCTGTGGCAGTCTTGAAACATGATGTGGTCGAGGTTTATTTTTTCCTTCTTGGCCAAATAAATGAAGTCTCCTCTTGGTTCGACCTTAATATGCTTCTTTGCACAATATGCATTTAAAAGGTTAGAATATAGTAATACCATGAAACCTTTTGTTTTTCATAAACCTACGTCAACCTACTTGCATAATGCTTACAAAAACATGAAAAAGGTATGAAATAATACTTTTATTAATACTTCAAACTTTTAAAATGATTTGAAAGTCATGGCAAACATAGAAGGAAAGGAAAACAAAGCACGACGTTGCATCCCAATCATTAACTGTATGAATGATGCGAGAGTCCATCGACCGAAATAGATCTCTTTCTAGAAACTCTCCGCTAAGACATCTTGATTCTCGAGGGGTTCCTTTTCTTGGTTGTCTAATCTGCGGTGATCATCTGAGCTGCCCTATTCAGGTTTTCAGCTCAAATCCTCATTTGGTTTCAAGATGCCATTTTATGATTTTCATCTTGAACCCTCATCTTTTTTGTTGTTGTTGTTGTTTTTTGGATACCTGAAACACCCTTTTTGGATTTTTACTCTAGGTATTTTCATTTTGTGAAGCGCCCTTCCGGGTTTTCACTCCGCTTTTTTCTTTATTTTTCTTTCTTCATTTCTCTTTTTCTCTTCACGCATAGTACTTCTTAACCGAATCTGAATTCACCAGGTTGTTCAATACCTCTTCATCCATTTCTATTAGGATCAAGGCTCCTCCGGAAAAGATCTTTTTAACAACATAAGGTCCCTCCCAGTTTGGAATTCATTTCCTGTGGGAATCATTTTAAGTCGATAAGATTCTTTTAAGCACTAGATCCTCTTCTCGAAACTCCCTCAGGCGAACTTTCTTGTTGTAAGCTCGCATCATCCTTTTTTGGTACATCTGGCCATGACAAAGGGCTTTCAACCTCTTCTCCTCAATGAGATTCAATTGGTCGAACCGAGCCTGCACCCATTCAGCTTCTTCCATCTTTACCTCATTTAAAATTCAAAGTGACAGAATCTCTACTTTGATAGGTAATACCACCTCCGTGCCATAAACCAATGAGTATGGCGTTGCCCCCGTGGAAGTTCGTACAGATGTGCGGTAGACAAATAAAGCAAATGGCAACTTTTCATGCCAGTATCTGAAGGTGTCTGTGGTCTTTGCTATGATCATCTTGATATTTTTGTTTGCCGCCTCTACTGCTCCGTTCATCTTGGGGCGATAGGTGGTGAAATTATGGTGCGTTATTTTGAATTGTTTGCACACCTCGTCCATCATTTTATTGTTTAAGTTGGAAGCATTATCGGTAATAATCCTTTCCGGTAAACTGTAATGACAAATGATATCTTTCTTCAAAATTTTGCAAATTGTTGCTCTTGTAATAGGGGCATAGGACGCTGCTTCTATCCACTTAATGAAATAATCAATGACAACCAGAATGAAGCGATTTCCATTGGATGCCTTAGGGTGAATTTGACCAATGACATTCATTCCCCATACAACGAATGGCTATGGTGAGTTCATAGCGTGTAGAGGCAATGGTGGAGAATAGATCTTGTCGGCATATATCTGACACTTATGGCATTTCTTTGCATAGTTAATACAATCTCCTTTCACGGTTGACCAAAAATATCCATACCTCATGATTTTTTGAGCCATCGAGAAACCGTTGGCGTGGGTCCCACATAGCCTATTATGCACCTCGGCCAATATGTTTCTTACTTCTTGGATATTGACGCACCTTAACAGGATTTGGTCTTTACCCTTCTTGTATAAAATCTCCCCGTCTAAAACATACCCTACCGCCATTCTTCTGATGGTTCTCTTGTCATTTTCAGTGGCCCTTTGAGGTAGGTTTGGGACTTGATATACTGAAGGACGTCATAGTACCATGGGTTACCATCTGCTTCCTCTTCCAAACTACAACAATGAGCCGGTATCTCAAAAATCTTCATCTCAATTGGCTTTATTTCGGCCTCAGTACTTGCTTTAAACATTGCAACTAATATTGCCAAGGCATCCGTCATTTGATTGTCTTCCCTCAGAAGGTAAGTGAAGCTGATTCTTTCAAAGCTTTTGATCAACTCTTGGATCAGATCGTAATTCTTGACCAACTTCGAGTCTCTCATTTCCCATTCTTTCTGTAATTGATAGATTACCAAGGAGGAATCCCTAAAAACTTAAAACACCTTGATTTTTCTTTCAATGGCTGCATTTAAACCCATAACGCAGGCTTCATACTCAGCTATGTTATCCATGCAAAAGAAATCCAATCTACTGGTGAAGGGATAATAGACATTATCTGGAGAAATTAAGACTGCCTCAATTTCATAGCCTAATGCATTAGATGTCCATTGAAGTAGAGCTTCTACAACTCGTCCTCATGAGTGGCTTCTTCCTCAACTGTTATGTACATTAGGTCTTCATCGGGGAAACTGAAGTCCAACGATTCGTAATTGTCTGAAGTGCAGCTTGCCAAGAAGTCTGCTATGGCGCTACCTTTTACTGCCTTCTGACTCACATACAGTATGTCAAATTTAGACAGTAACATTTGCCAACGGGCCAGCCTTCCATTTAGCGATGGTGCTTCCATTAGGAACTTCAAAGGGTCCAGCTTGGATATCGACCACATGGTGTGATACAACATGTATTGTCTGAGCCTTTTGGTAGCCCATACCAGAGCATAACACAACTTCTGAATTGGCGGGTACCGTGTTTCACAATCGGTGAATTTCTTGCTCAGATAGTAAATCGCCTTTTTTTCTTTCCGAACTTATCGTGTTGTCCCAAAACATAACCCATTGTGTTTTCAAAAACTATTAGATACAAGATCAATGGCCTTCCCGGTACCGGTGCTACTAGAATTGGAGCATTAGTCAAGTATCTCTTGATCTTATCTAGAGCCTCCTAACACTCTTCATCCCACACTCCCGGATTATTCTTTCGAAGCAATCTGAAGACTGGATTGTATTTGTCAGTCAACTGAGAAATAAACTGAGATATATAATTTAATCTTCCCAAGAAACCTCAAACTTCTTTTTGGGTCTGAGGTGGCAGGAGATTTTAAATGGCTTTCACCTTATCCGAGTCAATCTCGATCCATTTTCGGCTAACCACAAAGCCTAAGAGTTTACCAGACATGATAGCGAAAGTGTATTTTGCCGGATTGAGTTTCAACTGATACTTTCTTAGCCTCTGGAAGAATTTCCTCAAGTTTTGAATATGCTCCTCCTCCGTTCAGGATTTGGCGATCATATCATCTACATATAACTCGATCTCTTTGTGCATTATGTCATGGAAAAGGGTTATCATGGCCCTTTGGTAGGTTGTCCCGGCGTTCTTCAATCCGAAGGCCATCACCTTATAACAGAATGTCCCTTACATGGTCACGAACGTAGTTTTCTTCATGTCGTCAATATGCATTTTGATTTGGTTGTACCCCAAGAAACCATCCATGAAAGAGAACCACGAATGTCCTGCGGTGTTGTCGACCAAAGTATCAATATAAGGTAGAGGAAAATTGTTTTTGGGACTTGACTTATTAAGGTCTTTATAATCTACACACATACGGACCTTCCCATCTTTTTTGGGAACATGGACTATGTTCGCCACCCACTCTGAGTATTTAGAGACTCTTAAGAATCCGGCATCGTAGTATTTCTTCACCTCCTCTCGAATCTTCAACAACATTTCTGGTCTTATCCTTCTAAGTTTTTGTTGGACTGGCTTATATTCTGGCTTGATCGGTAGCTTGTGCACTACAATATATGTGTCCAGACCTGGCATGTCTTGATAGGTCCATGCAAAAACATCATTGAATTCTGAAAGCAACTCAACCAATTCACGTTGGCTCTCAGTCGAGAGGGCAGTACCAATCTTTACTTATTTTCTTTCCTCTTCCGTTCCCATATTGAGGATCTCTAACTCTTCTTGATGAAGCAAAATTTGCTTATCTTTACTTTCCATTAATCAGAGTAGTTCATCTGGGATCTCTACTTCTACCTCATCATCCCCTTCCTCGACTTCCACCAAACACGAGGGTCGCTCAAAATCTATCTCAGAGTTAGACTCGAAACCATTCATACAGTCAACGATAGGGGCCCTGAAACAATTTGAACGAATATGTATCGGGACAAGAAATGAATACTCTTATTGGATTAATGAATATAATAATAATGAATAATGAATATACTGAATGAATGTAAAACAAAGAAAACAAAATATTTTCCATTTGAGAAAAAAAACAGAAAGCATATTTTTTATTGAATTAAAAAACAAGCAGATTAACATAGGAGCCCTTTACAAAAGATCCATATTACTCGCGGGCAAAAGCGAATAGGGTTAGTTCTGAGCATTTCTCTGATCTTGACCTAAAAACTACTAGCAGATCTACAACAGTCCAATTGCTGAGTGTTTCCAGTGGGAGGCAAGGGTAGATTTTGGCCAAGTATTTGCCACTCTTTTCCTCATTGGTTATCATGTTGACATTCATTCCCTCTAGCGCCTCGCTGAGCCTTTTCCCCTTGCTGAATTCGGCATTTTCTAGACCAGCTTCATATATCTTTTCTTCTACATTGATTATCCCCTCATACACAAAAACATTCTTTAAGTGGGGGAAAGTCATGGGTCCCCATGGGATGTTCTCTCATTTGAATCTGGCATTCCTATGTTCTTCTTTCTTCTTCCATTCTAGCTTTCTCTGGTGAAAATTAGGTTTATGGCCAAGCCTAACCGATCTTTCTTGTCGATGACGCTCCTGTCATGCAAGCATCCTTGCAAACTCCTCACTAGCCCTTTACCCTTCTTGGCTCCTCGTCCCAGGGTTTGCCAGACTGCCACCTTGGTGCAATTTGATAGTCTAGGGCGTGGGATCTTGCTTCCCTCTGCCACGAAGGTAGCATTCACGAACTCTAAAGCCCTAAAGGAGCACTCAACAACATCTTCATCAGTTTAAACATAAGGAGCGTCGGTGGTCACGGAAGCAATAATGTCTTACTCAGCTCCCACACTCACCAACTTCCCATCAATAACAAATTTCAATTTTTGGTGCAGGGATGAAGGCACGACTCCGGCTGAGTGAATCCACGGCCTCCCTAGCATACAGTTATAAGTGGTTCAGATGTCTATTACCACAAATTCGACAACGTACTCCGTAGGACCAATCAACAACAATATTTCTATCTTCTCGATAATATCCCTCTTGGTCCCATCAAATTCCCTAGCGGAGTTCTGACACGATTTCATGTGTGAACTGTCCACTGTCAGCCTTTGCAGGGTCGTCATTGGTAGTACATTCATGGAAGACCCATTGTCTATAAGCACCCCCGGTAAGATATGCCCATTGCAGTGGGTAGTGATGTTCAAAGCCTTAATTGACCCCATGCCTCCATCGGGAATCTCGTCGTCGATAAAGGTGATATAGTTATCTGTAGTAATGTGACCTACTATTCTATCTAACTTGTCCATTGAGATATTGTCCGAAACGGACGCCTAATTTAGTACTTTCAACAATGCATCATAGTGTTTTTTTGAACTTAAAAGCAACTCAAGTACCAAAATCCGTACTTGCTATTTTTTAAGCTGCTCAACAATGTTGTATTCGTTGTGCTTTAGGAACCTTAAGAATTCTTACGCCTGACTCTCTGTCACTGGATCATGAATTCTAGGGGAGGTTTCTTTCCAAAAATCCTTTCAGGTTCGGCGGTTACTGCTTTGCCTTTGTCTCTTGGTTCCTCTGACACCTTTTTTCTTTTCGATGAATAGCATATGCCGTTTCTGGTAAAATGTCCTACTTTATTTACCACATCGGCGCTCGGTTTTCCCGGGTTCTCCTCCTTTGAGGGTCCTTCACCGGATAGTTTCTCATCCCCTTGTTTTTTTGGCTTCTCTGGTATAGAAACATGGACAGTATAGCTCAACGGGACTTTCTGAGCATTTTTAAACGGAAAGGGAGCTGGAGCTGAAATTCATATTTTTAGAGTTACTTTGGAACTCTCATCTTGGTATGAGGTTTCCGGCTTTGGCCTGAGTGATATGATAAAAGGTCTATCTACCTCATACTTGATCTTAGGGGTATTCGATGTGCATACATCTGGTTCCTTTCTCTCTTCATCTTTCTCAAAGAATTCAATCTCCTTATTGTCCATCATTCTCTGAATCACCTGTTTGAACTCCTTACAACACTGAATGGCATGTCCTTCCTCTTGGTGGAACTCACAATATGGCCCGTTTCCTTGTTGTACTATCTCCATACCCTTGTCGATTAGACGTGTGATACATAACTGTTGAAATACCCATCTCAGAGGGGATTTGACCTCGAACACTCTCGTCTTGGCTCTCCTGGTGTACTCATCTTCGATTGTATTTATGCCACGGCCTCCGTGATTTGGTAAGGGGTTAGTGGCTACATTCGGTTCGTCTAACTGCAACACCTTAGAGTTTCATAACACCTTAGAGTTTATCATGTTTTGTAAAAACTTCTTGAATGCAATGCAATTCTCGATTGAGTGTCCCGGGACGCCGTCGTGATATTCACAATTTGTCTTTTCATCGTACCACGCAGGGAATGGAGGTTTAAAAGGAGTGACATAATAAGGCCGGACCAAATCAGCCTTGTACAGTTACGAGTGTAGTTCAGCATATGATATTGGGAGTGGGGTAAATGACATCTTCTTATTTTCCCTCTTCGGGGCCTTGGTCTTCTTCTTGTTGGAGCCCTACCCTCCTCCGGCTGCGGCTCGTGGTGGTGAAATAGTGAAACTCTTTGGAGCTACGTAGGTGTTTGTATTGTTCACCTCGTTATCTCTTTTCTTGTAGTTCTTACGGGTATTCTCCCTACTATCGACCTTCTGCTCTTTATTGCTACTTTGATCAATTCTTCAGTTCTCACCATATCGGTAAAGCTTTGGGTAGTGTTGTTTATCAAACGGTCAAACAACGCCCTCTTAAAGTATTAACGAACATGGGTGTGCTCTTATGTTCGGAAATCAGTGGCTGGATTTGAGCGGCCACGTCACGCCATCTCTGGGCATACTTTTGTAGATTCTCATTTGTCTTTTGTTCCATCTCTTCTAGCATAATTCGACTGGGGTCATGTCCATTACATGCTTGTAGTGCTCTACGAATGTCTTCCTTAGATCCTTCCACGACTTGATATTTGTTCGGCTGAGCATGGTGTACCACCGAGTTACGGACCCAGTCAAACTCTCCTGGAAGCAATGGATAAGTAACTTCTCATCTTTCACAAAAGTAACCATCTTTCTGTAGTACATGGTAATATGTGATGATGGGCAAGTGGTCTCGTCATATTTGATAAAGTCAGGCACTTTGAATTTGGGTGGGAAAACTAAATCAGCCACTAAACTCAAATTGCTTGCATCATTCTCATGTTTGTCGGCCCCTTGGGTAGCTTTTAGCCTCTCTTCGAGCATACGAAATTGCTCCCCATACTTCTTCTCCATGTTGGCCCTAATTTTTTTCTCCACTTCATCCATCATTCTCAAGTCTGGCACTTCATTCTCATATCATACTCCCAAATCAATGGGTTGATTTGTTGGAGCTCCCCGTGGTGACTCGCTAATGCCCCAACAGCAGGGTCAGTAGAAACTCTTGCGAGATTAATGTAAACCTTTTTTCCTGGGTTCTGGCATATCTAGTTGCACCTTCGCATGAGACAGAACACTTTCTTGCTCGTCAAGACTTGGGTTATCGATGGAGATTCCCTCCTTGCCCTTCATCTTTGCTAACAAGTTGGTTATCCGAGTGATAACGATGTCTTGTGACTGAGCTATCTGGTCCCTGATATCCTGGCCAATCTTATCCAAACACGCTTCAAGGTCTTTTTACCCATGTTCTACCTTAGTTAGTCTATCCTCCATGGTTCAGGACTGTAAGCGGGTTCCATATTGGTGCGAAATGATTAAAATTTTAAGAATTAAAATACTTTTTTCTCTGTAATGAAAAGTCTTTTAGTTAATTTTGGTAATTAAATGAGGCATGCAAATAAATGTATTATGCGTGAATTCAAAGAGCAACACTGAATTCGACAAATATCATCGTTAAACAACTTTCATTGATGGGAACATCGTCCTGTTACAATAATATAGAGAAAGCTAACTACATATATGGTTTCAAGGTAGTATCCAAGTCGATAATTTCTCTCAAAATCCACGCAATCCTCTCTCCTTCCTCAGATTCATCATCGACACAATCATGAAGCTCAGTAGCATCTTCGGCTAGAAACTGTATCTTCTGGGTAACTTCTTGCATCTGAGTCCCCCACCATGCCAATTCTTGCTCTTGCCTCCAAATTGTGTAAGTAGAAAAGTGTAGTTGCTCTAGACTCGAAGTTGGGCGTACTTGAATTGCCCTTCTCATGCTTGCTACATGATCCTTGAGTTGTTGAACCTCAGCTTCCAACTCTTCGATACGTGTAATCAAAGCTTGATTTTTTGAGTTGCTGGCATTCAACTTGCTAGTCGAGCCCTTGTGTTTGAAAATAGACTTTTCTAAACATTTCACTTGATCTCTCAAGGCTTTGTTTTGGTGTTGTTCTTTCTCAATTTGTTTTGAATTGGAGGTTCGCAGATTCTTCATTTCTTGGGTCAAATTGAGCGCTCAATCTTTGTGCTCGAGAAACATCCTCTTATAATTCTCAACTCGTGTTTTTTCTTTCTTAAGCCGAAGCTCCAGCCCTTCGCTCGACCCTCCTTCCACGACTCTCTTGCTTCTACTTAACCTCTTAAGCTGTTGAATCTCTTCTTTTTCCAACTTAAGTTCGAGTTCTAGATCATCTCTCTTCTTTTGTAGGTCTTTGACTACCCCTTCGAACTGCGTCTTTTCTAACTCGAAGTCAAACTTCTCTTGATGGGCTTTCTTCTCGAGCTTGAGGTATTTCTTTCACTTCTCTTCAAGTCGTTTTCCTCATTAGATCGGCTTCGGTGGGGAGTGTGGCCAACATTTCCTCTAAAGATCTCCTACTATCGGGAGCTAAACATGGAATATTGTCGTTGACACGGTTAAATCGTCACGTCTCATATTCAGAAGTAACCATATATGGAGCATTCATGATCCTAACTCGTCTTACACTATTCCAGGTTGAAGAAGCATTGTATACCATCGCCTTATAGCCCTTCTCTTTTGCGTAATCTACGTTGAACTCATTCAGCCTTTTGGTGGCTGGCACAAACTGTTTTGATCCATACTGCCTTAGAACCAGCAGGGGTGCGTAGGCAGTATGCCCCCAAAGGCCAAGTAACGGTACCCATAAATACTCTCCGCATCTGTAGAGAACATTCTTCACCAACAACCACGGTGCCCTCCAAACTATATCTTCTTCCTTTAGGTTCTAGAGAACGTTCTGCCATACTTCCTCAAATCTTCGGGTTAGCCAATCATTCTTTCGTAAGAACTCTTCCAAGGGTGAGAACTTAGCATCGTAAAGGGGCCTGGAGAAACTGGAATTGGTCCAAAGATGGCTGTAAAACCAAACTGTCAAAAGCTGCGGGCATCCTGGAAGTGTCCTCCTCCTCTATTCTCCCAACAGAATCTCAAAGATCGAAAGGTTTCGGCCAGAATCATATGTACTGGATTAGTCCCACTACTCAAGCGTTCAAAAAGATCCAAGACTAACGGGTCAACAAGGCCCAATGCTCGAGGGAAGAGTACCAATCCGTAGACCAATAACGCAAACAAATTCCGCTGAACTCGACCCACATGATGCACAGAAGCCAAAGCCAGTATTCCCTCCCACTTAAGATATTCTTTACTGTTCCAAGTGGTGACCTGCTGCTCAACCCAATATAATAATGTATCTGATATCCTAACAAGCTTGCCTCGAAAAGATTTATTCTTACTCGGCTTAGAATACACTCGATCCATATCAATCCTTTTGTAGTTTATGAGGTCTTGGTATTCTTCAATAGTAGGAGTAAGATCCAAGTTGCCAATTGTGAAGCAACTGTAGGTCGAGTTCCAAAAACCTAACAAAGTTTGCAGTAGTGCTTGATCAACTAGGACCTCTAGCAAATACGCGATGCCACCGTACTCTTCTCTGAAAGTGCTCTTTGTTTCAAAATCCCAACTATCCCACACTGACTTCAAATTGGACACATCATTGAACCTGGTGTTCATGAATGTCGTGGTTGACATGGCTAATCTGAACCCTCCAGCAATACTATCTCCCTCATGTAACTATTCCCCTTCCGACCATATATGGATGTTAGAATTCTTCTCGTCATTGCTGCGAACTAAGTCCCCCATCGATCTAGTTTTTAATTTCAAACTATTCCCAGACTCAGTGTGTTCTTCATGATTATGACATAATATGCAAAATAAAGATAAAAAGAACAAGAAACAAGAGAAAATGTTAGCCATGAGGTGAAAAATAAACTTGCAAACGAGAAGAGGTAAAATTAAATAAATTAAGCGAAAAATAAGCATATAGAAGAAAGCCCTAAACACAAGAACTCTAATTCGCTATGGTTATCCGCATAGCTCTAATAGGGGTAGGCTTCTTAAATTCACACACATGAGTTCGGTTCTAATTGGGGTACTTGAACCTATCTCATCACCTGCTAAGGCAACAAGAACCCCAATTCTAGCCCATTACAAGCTTGCGAATTGGTTTCAGTTCGAGGGAAAGCACGACTTAATGACGTGGAGGGTTGCTCACATGTCGAGAGGCGTGGATTCCGGAAGTGAATTACTGACCCGTGAGGGCTACTCACGTGGGTATGTGGCATTTCACTCCCACTTAAGGGACGGAGCTCGGGTGTAAAGCTTGATGAGATGATGCAACATATTCCTTAGAAATTAAATGAAAAATTAATTCAAAGGCCACCAATTATCAAAGCCCGCTCAATTGTAATTACATTTTCAAGAAAGGTTCAACCTTACTAAAATCTATTAAAATTGCGACAATTTTCCATCATTAAAAAGCAACAAATATTTTATTTGGTCTAACTCTCTTTTGTTTCAAAAACAAAATTGATCCCCAGCAAAGTCGCCAACCTGTAACGATGTTTTTAAAAAACTACTAAAATGTAATCCACTTTTTGGAGAAGTTTAGCTTAAAAGAGGAATTTCTTTTGAAAAATCGTAATCCTTTGAAAAATGATTGAAAACTTGGAGTCGCCACCGGCCACTTGGATAAGGTAGGTCGGACACCAGAGAACCAGAGACTCATTTTAAAAGGGTTCATGAGTTGGTTACATGTTAGGAAAGGATTAGCACCCCCATCGCGCCCGGAAATCAGTACCAAAATATTTGTTGCTTTTAATTGAAGGAAATTGTCGAAAATTAAAAGGAATTTAATTTAGTGACCTTAATTGAAAATTAAGCTTAATTGAACGGGCTTTATCAAATTGGCGGGTTCAAATTAATTAGAGATTTAATTAATAAGGTTGACGATACATCAGACCATAGATTAAACCAACATCCAATAAGCCCGACCGCCGTGTTAATTTATGGTTCGAATCCCTCACATCACATTTATGCATGGTGCAAGAAGTTAAGGAATGATGTAATGACTTCGTCAAGTTTTAATTATGCCTTGAGTTGGTAAAGATTAATTCAAATATTTGGTCAACACCCTCTAAGCTCGGACTGCTACGACCCAAATATCGGAACTAATGAATACATCCCCTTCTTGTGATTCAGGTTAATTAATGCAAAATTGATGGGCCACATGAATGACAATTAGAGAATGACAAACAAAGACTTGAGAATTAACCATACAAGGACCTACTAAAAGACCTAAACTAAAAAGGCCCAAATGGTGATCTAATTATTAACTAGGTGACTCTAATGTTTAACCTTAAATTAATTAGCCCTAAACGACTAAAACCCTAACATATTATGATAATTAATATGAAATCTAGCGTTGATCTAGGTTTGAAATTAATTGTATCATAAGAATCATTAAGAAACGTTCAACTAATTTAATGAATTTTACATTTACTCTAATAAGCCAAGAACAATTAAAATTCATTGAATTAATCTGAACCTTAATCTAACTAAGGCTTTAAAGAACCCAAATCTAGATTTAACTTAATTAATTTAAGAGTCGCGCCCCTATGAGACGAGCACACGATCTAAATTAATTGAATTAATCCATTTAACCTAATCTAAAGCCCAAAAACTATTAGCTAGGCCCAAGACCTAAAGGCCCAACCCACTAACACTAGGCCTAAAACTAAAAGCCCAAAATTAAAACTAAGTTTACCCTAAAACTATACCAAACCTAAACTATTTCAAACAAAGCCTAAACTAAAAGCCCAAGCCCACACATCACTAAAAATATTGCACCTTTTTAATATATACATTATATATTATATATTATATATAATATATATATTACAAAATACATATTGTATGTAGAGGAAAGAAGGATACATATATATATTATAAATTTCTTTAAATCATATATGTATATATAAAAAAAACATTTTGTTAGTATATATATTTTTCATAAAACTATAACTTTCTACAAGAATTATATATTACATGTATCTTAAATAAACCTTTTATTACCATTTTAGATAGAAAACCATATATTCTATACTCTAAACCATATGTCACAAACACCACATAACACTATGCTCAAGAAAAACGAACATCCAACACGAATATTTCAACCAATATAAAAAACAGATTCAAACACGAATAAAAGTCATTAATCATACGAACAAGATAAAGTATAAATAAAATGCATGAAGAGGGAAATGAAATACTAGAAACCGGACTAAATCGAAAAAAATAAAAACTTGAAACTTAACTAAAAGGATGACAGGGACGAAATTACAGGAACATATAAAATTACAAGGACCCACACTGTAATTATGAAAGGCGGAATGGCCTCAGAGGGGATTTCAAGAACACGGGAAGACTAATCGTGTAATTCTAAGAGGCGAAAGGGCTAAAGACGTGATTATAACGACGCGGGGGCCCTTATTACGCTATTTTCACTTTTTTAAAACATGAAAATATTATAAAATTCTCTCTGTTTTATTTCATTTCCTCTTTCGGCAAAAAACTAAAACCTTCCCCTATTATAACACATTCATCGGTGTTCATCTGGGTTCTTGATGAACCCAGATTTCGGCGGTGCTCCGCCGTAAAAACCCAAAACTCAACCGTTAAGTCGTCGTGCCGGCCGCCGTACGACAGTGGTCGGCGAAGCCAAGACCCCAGAAAAACTCTAAAAATAAATCTAACATTTCCCTTCTTCAAAAAAACAGAAAACCAAGCGCAGAAACGAAACTCGAAAGACTAACCCCCTTATTTGCACCGCTCTGTTTCACCATACACGACTCAAGGAGGTCATAAAGTTTATCGACGAAGTCAGGATGCAGAGCGGTGCGAAAGAAAGGGAAAACGACAAGGGTAAAAAAACACAGAAACCCCAAATATATGCTTCTCTTTATGCAAATGCTTTGAAATAGAAAAAGTAGAAAAGAGTATACCTCTGAAACTTAAGGCTCTTTCTGTTTTTTATTGATTCTCTGAATATCCTCTCTTTGCTTGTTAGGGTTTATAGTTTTTTTGAATTCAATTTTTATAACCGAAATTACATGAATTTTAGAAATACACAGAAATTGAATCAATATTCTTATTGGTTATTGTTGTTTTCTCTGGAATATTATTGTGCATCTCTATAATTGTCGGCTTGCCCCCTAATTCGTATTGCTTCCTGACATTTATGTTGTTTTTGCTTCTGATCTATTTTTGTGTGCCCTATTGCATGTGAGCAACCGGTGGAAAGGGGGACCAGTGAGAAGAGGCCAACGTGGAGCACGACAGAGGTGTAGCACCAGGCCACTGGCTCTCTTTGTCAGCGTGAAGGTATGGTGTCGGCGCGTAGAAGCATGCGAACCGACATCACGCTCGACTGAAAAAGTAAAAGGGCAGTCGGTACTATACACGCACGAGTATGGGAATGATGAGCCGCGCGTGCGGCGCATGACGATCTGAGGGGTCTCCTCTTGCTTCGCACAAACAAGAAGTGGGGAATTAGGGTTTTCTGTTATCAAATTATTATGAAAGGGTTTTGGTTTTAATTCGGTTGGTCCAATTGGGTCGAATATGTATATAAACTGTAAATGGATTTTTAAAATAAACGAGCATGTTTAATTATTATAACATTTATCCACATTGTATTTTGGGTACAAGAAACTTGGGCTTCCTATTTGTAATACTCCTTTTTACATTTCTCTAGTTTAATTAGAAAATAAAATATATAACTATAGTAATACTTATAATAGAATGTAATAATATATAAATAGGAATATAACGATGATGGTAATTATAATAATGGTATATAGATATAATGATAGCAATTAAGAGGTGATGATATCATTTTAATAATATACTACAGTATTTAAAGGTCTTATTTTAATTGAATAATATGATATCAAATAACAAAGTATGGATATATAGTTAATTAAAACAATATTAACAAATAACTAATTTTTAGTTTTTAACAAAACTCATAACATTGTTTAGAAAGTAATAACATATATAAGCATATTACTAAAGAAAAGGAAAGAAAAGTTTATCTCGGACAAAATTAGTGTCAACAGTAATCAAGAACGCTGCAGACCCATTTAAAAAACAATCCACAAACAATTAATACAAAAAAATATAGTAGGATTAGGGTCCGAAACTCAGACGAGATATTTTCTAACGAGGCTAAGGGTAAGCTACAGGTCGGCAAGGTAATGAAGAAAAGAAATAATCAAGAATGCTGCAGACCAATTTAGAAAACAAATTACAAACAACTAATACAAAAAAAGATAGTGGAATTAGGGTCCGAAACTCACTCGACGAGATATTTTGTAACGAGGCTGAGAAGAACGCTGAGGTCGGCGAGGTAAGGGAAGAAGCCTGCAGGAGGGACCGAGAGACGAAAGATTTACCGCCAAATCGGCGTGGTTGTTGGTGGCCGTGAGGAGAGAGAGGACATGGTGTCTAGAATGTGCAGACGACAATGGTCATGGCTTCCGTTTCCCGTCAAGAACTTGATCTACATTTGGTAGCATTAGTAATAGTTGGAAAGAAGGGCGCCAAAACCAACATCATAGAGGGAAATGGTTTTTCTTTTAATTTTTAAATGTTTAAAGATAGAAACTTGGTCTTGTCGGCCATATATATCTTTTGGGCTTAAAGTGAGTATTCTATTGTTCCAGTCTATTCACTTCTTAAAATTTTTGGGTTGGCTTCGATCATGTTAGTTTTATTTGGATATGTCTAAATAAAAATTATATGAACTAATTTATTTTATCAAAGTAGCCGACAGAAGTTTAGACAAACCTGCCTTTTCAAACACGTGTTGGTCAAATCTAATGAGTGTTTGTCGAACCTAATATATCAGTAAAAAATGATATAATCATCTTAAAAATTTAAATTTAAGCAATTTTATCAGTAAGGTATATCTTATTATCAAAGGGTTAAGAAAAAGTATGAACAAATATTATATTGTAATCACCTTAAACTATTCAAATACGTATTGATCAGTCTCGATAAACAATTGTCTCGAATGTAACGTCAATGCCTTCATAGACACTAATAATAATAATACTTAATATTTCCTTTGTATTTTTATTGACAATTTAATTTTGCACTTCTAAAATTTTATAATTCCGCACCTCTATGTTATATATTTTTTAAATAGTTCGTTTCTCTTATATAAAATCTTGTATCGGTCTCTTGATATAGTAGAGAATGTTTCATTAAATGTATGACTAGTTTAATATGAGCTTTAGAATCTCGTGTCTCAGAGATTTTCTGAATACAAGAAACCTTGTTAGATAAAACCATTGGATTTGGATAAGGTTATCATCAAATTGGATTGTCCAGAGGCTATTAGTGCACCTGTGCTATCTATTAACATGTCAATGGCCACTCTTAATGTCTAGAAACAGTTGGTTGTTGTTTAATTGTTTGTTCATACTTTAATAATTCTCCACCAATATAGGAGAATCTGTTATTCACTTCCTTGCATTTAATTGTTGTTTCTTTTTAACAAAATTATTAGGTATTCACCAATTGTCATTTGATTTAACAAAATAAAGTGGTGTTAAAGGGTTTAAATCTTAACATTGTAATTGAGTTGAAAGAGACTGTCATAATAAATCATGTATCCAATTTAAAATAGTAGAGCTAAGAGTTGAATAATGATGATTAAATAAATCAAAAAGTATATATCAGTGTAGCGAATGTCTTGCTAAATAAAAACGATAATATTTTTTTTGAAATGTTTTTTTAAAAGTGTTTGTGATATTTAAAAATATTTATTCCGTGGGGTTTACAAAAAAAACCTTATAAAAATGGAGTCGCCACCGGCCACTTAGGTAGGCCGGACACCACAAAACCAGAGATTCAAAAGACAGGGTTCGGGAGTCGGTTACGGATGGGGAAGGATTAGCACCCCCACACCGCCCAAAAAATTGGTACTTTAATAATTACCGCTTTATGAATATTGGATTTTCCGGATTAAAGTGACGATTATTTTAAATTTCGGTCATAATTGCGAATATATTTTAAGGGTCCCGTTATCCGAGAATAAACGCCAACCACTATCACTACGCTTGATATCGCCCCGTTTACGCTCGGATAAAAGGACACCGCATTAACAATTTATATATCATATGCAATCTTAGTGGCAAAAATATAAAACATGGTGAAATATTTAAGTGTAGTAAATATTGTCATAACAGAATATTAATCTAACATAGATGATATTCTAGATTAAAACATGCATATACATATTATTCTAAATAATAGATAAAAACAAATATCATATGTCAAAATAATAAGGCAGGAATAAATATATATATACGAACAAATATTTCAAAAAGACATGTATACTGATACTAAAACATATTTCAACATATACGGGTCAACATGTCGTAAAAAAGGGTAAATATACTAACATGTAGCCCTAAAAAATAAGAAAGCTCACACATATTAAATACAGAATACGCTATGTACGAATCAATTAAAACATAATATGCTTGATATGAATAACCAGATAAAAAACGAATATCATACTTGACACATATATATACATATAAACATAAAATGAGTCATATACAGGAGACATAAAATGAAATAATATCCACATATACGATTATAATTCAACAATAATATTTACAAAGAAAATAGGATCAAAATGAAAGGAAAATGAAAATCAGTGGCAGAAATTAAAGAGCAATAACATGTAATTTAGGGACGAAATCGAAAAACAAATAAAACCTACAAAGACCAGAGTTGTAATTATACCAAGGGGCAGACTCAAAATGAAAATTTCAAAAACGCGGGGTGATTAAGGGCATAATTTTACCATTCAGAAGCTGATCAGTAATTTAGTGACTAAATTGTGACCTTTTGGAAACTCAGGGGGACTGGGACTGTGATTATACCATGCGGCAAGACAAAAATGAAAATATTGAAAACGCGGTGGGATTAAGTGTGTAATTTACCCATTTAGTAAAATAATAACACCTATATAACGGCTATTTTCAGTCGAAACCAAATTTTCCCCATTTTTCATTTCATTCTTCGATTTTCAAATATCCCACGCTCATCTTTTTCTTCTCAAGTGTTCTTGAGAAGCCCGAAATCCGGCGGCCGCCGCCGTATTCTCCGCCCACGGCCGCCGCTAATCAAGCGCCGGTGGACTCCCGAAATACACCAAAACCTTCCTCTTGTCATCCTCAACATGAATCCATGGTTGGATTCAGAGGATCCCCTTTATTTACCCTAGATCTAAGAAATACGAACCCAAAAATATATTTTCTTTAGGTCAAAACGAGACCACAAGGGGTCTTCCTCCCTTTGTTCACTGGATCTGGCTTGTAGAAGCCGAAAGGCTTGTCACAGAGAGGAAGGGAAGACCCACGGACAAAGCCTGTAAGACTTCTTTACTTGTTTTCTTTTTATTTTCTTTTTGTACTTCAGATATGCATGCAAGGGAAACAGTAAGAAAAAAAAAAGCAAAAATTACCACCGGATCGCTTTTCTCGATTTCTTGATCGTTACAAGTTTGGTTTTTACAAAACTTTCTATTTTTTGTGTTACTACTCTCTCTTTTTTTGCCTGTTCTCTCTAAAAACCCCCATTACAACAAAATTTCATTTCATATATACCACTATCTCTCGTATTTTGGTTGCAACTTGTATCTTCTTTTCCGGATCGACATTTGCTTGTTATCTTTGGCATAATCAACGCGGGATCGAATATCGGGCGCGGTGGCGGTGTGGTCATTTTGCGAGGCGGATGCATTTTCGGCCGTTAGATCGGATCGATCTAACGGTCGAGATGGCTTGAAGAACGATCGGCTGGATGAAGCCTCGATCCGATGAAACGGCTTCAGATTTCGCCACGTGGAGCACCGCAATCGAGGAGTCGAACGCGTGGATCTTACGCGCGTGGGATAATAAAGCGTCCGCGCGTGGACCACACGCGCGCGTGGCACTCGAACGGTCCATACGCGTGTAGTACGCGCGCGCTGGCGATATTTTTAACCTTCATTGCATCGTGGCCATTGGATCGATCTTGATCCAACGGCCCATAGTTACCCTGCGCATTGTAATTAGATAGGATTGAGTTGGGCCAAACGGGCTTTGTAATTGGATTTTTGTAATTGGACTCGGACTTTTTACTTGGGCTTAATATATATATTTAATTTTACATTTAGTCAGCCCACTAATAATAATAATAATTATAATAAAAAATGTACATGTACATACGAAAATATATATTTCATATTATACGGTCATTAATTAATAATATTCTAGTATCCATATGTATAATTAACATGACATCTACATACGCTTATACCCTAGATACATACGTGACATACATACGACCTAATACGTATTACGTAGCTTATACATGCACACACCTTATATTAGTAACATTCATATAATAAATATACATGCAATAGTAATACATTTAAGTAAAAATGAGTGATTACATTTGCCCTCTTTGCTTGTTCTCATGAAATGGGAAACAATGCAAAGATTCATAAGCACTCATTTTATCGGACTTCCTGTTTGTAGCCTCGGAAAAACGAATTCTTTTGGACATTTCCGCTCTTCCTTGGCGAATCTTGTGCTCGTAAGTTCTTCCAATATAGAACTTCGTCACCTTCCGATCTTGGAGCTACGTGCTCTTTCGACATTGAACCCTTCGCTCGATTTTTATCGACTTCTCTGCTTTTGTAGCTTTGGAAAACGAATTCTTTTGGACATTTCCGCTCTTCCTTGGCGAATCTTCAGGCTCGTAAGCTCTTCCTATATAGAACTTCGTCACCTTCCGATCCTGAGCTACGGGCTCTTTCGACATTGAACCCTTCGCTCGATTTTTAGCTTTGGAAAACGAATTCTTTTGGACATTTCCGCTCTTCCTTGGCGAATCTTCAGGCTCGTAAGCTCTTCCTATATAGAACTTCGTCACCTTCCGATCTTGGAGCTATAGGCTCTTTCGACATTGAACCCTTCGCTCTAAGACAATGAAGCTCTAGTCTTTCCTATATAAGACTCTTTGCTTTTGACACAACAGTTTTCTATATAACCCTGTGTCATAGGTGAATTGCTTTGACCGGAGTTCTTCCTATATAGAATCTGCGAGTCTTCACCTTGGAGCCATCAGTTCTCTCTGTATATAGAATTTTTTGGCGTCTGGAATCTCGAGAGCCATAGGTTCTTTTTCGACACGTAACCCTTCGCCCTAAGACGATGGAGCTCAGAGTCTTTCCTATATAAGACTCTTTGCATTTGACATAGCAGGATCTCCTATATAATCTTGCGTGTCATGGGTGAATTTTCTTTGACCGGGAGTTCTTCCTATATAGAACTGCGAGTCTTCACCCTAGAGCTGTTAGTCCTTCCTATATAGAACTTTCAGCTTCAAAGCCTCGGAGAGAGAGTTTCTTCCTATATAGAACCTTTCTCCAGAGCTTGAAAACATGTGCCTTTATGTAAAAACATTGTCTCCTCATTTGGGACTCACATCATGATGACCCTTGATGTCTCTTTGGATCTGCAAATACCTGAGATGAAAACAAAATGCTATGACAAATGAATGAATTGACATGCTCCTAATCCTAGTGATGTTTGACTATTCATGATGCATGAGCTTTAATATCATGGTGGGTTTGTTTTGGTCCTTTTTGCCGTTTGCTTTCTCCTTTGTTACGGGCATCGATACCCTTCTTCACTGCCAAGTTCAACCGTCTCGATCTTTCTCTTTTTCAATTCTGACTTGGAATTTTAAAGCGCCCTTTCGGGTTTTCACTTTAGAGAGTTTTTTTTTTAAAAAAAGGTGCCCTTCTGGTTTTCCCCCAAGAGATTTCTTTTGTTATCTCGTATGCTTTTCTTGAATAGATAGGACATGTGCCATCGGTTATCCTATCAGGTTGTTTGAAGCTTCCCGCCTTCCCGATCGACAGCCATTTAGGGAACTTAAAGGACGGAGTTAACCGTTTTCTTTGATTACCTACAATTTTCAAGGTTAAATCATAGTAATGCTTCGAAATCTCTTGTTTCATTATAAGCCTATGTTATCCTATCTGACTGAAATTGACAAGGAGGCTAGGAATGGATGCTCAAAACATGGTTTTATTAGGATTAAGGGCTTTGAGATATCTTAGAAAGAAAGGTATGACACGTATAAGTTAAATACAAGATCTCTCATTATCTTCGATATGAATGACACATGATCCTCGCCAACTGGTGTAGAATTTTTGCCTGAAGCTTCCTCTTCATGATGCTCATGGGGATACTCTTCTCTTGAGATATTTAACTTACCCGAGCCGCCCTTTGCGGGTTTTCAACTCGAGTCCTTCCTTTGCTACAAGACGCCCGGTTTGAGTTTTCATCCCGAGCTCTCCATTTTTTTAGAGATAGTATTTCTTGACGGCATCAGAAATTTACGGGATTTTTCAGCTCGTCCCCGTCCATTTCTCATTTAGGATTAGGGCTCCTCCTGAGAAGGCCTTCTTTACGACGTATGGTCCTTCCCAATTGGGCATCCATTTTCCTCGAGAATCTTTCTGGATTGGGAGGATTCTCTTGAGTACCAGATCCCCTTCTTTGAATTCTCTTGGGCGCACCTTTTTGTTGTAAGCCTGAACCATCCGCTTTTGGTACATCTGACCATGACAAATGGCTTTTAGTCTTTTTTCGTCAATGAGATTTAGCTGGTCGATTCTGGCCTGCACCCATTCAGCTTCTTCCAGTTTTACTTCGTTTAAGACTCGGAGGGACGGAATCTCTACCTCAATTGGGAGTATTGCTTCGGTACCATACACCAAGGAGTAGGGTGTTGCCCCCGTTGATGTGCGAATGGACGTCCTATAGGCGAAAAGGGCGAAAGGTAACTTCTCATGCCAATCCTTGTAGGTATCCGTAGTTTTCGCTATGATCTTCTTTATATTTTTGTTTGCCGCTTCCACTGCTCCATTCATTTTAGGACGATAGACTGTGGAATTATGGTGTGTTATTTTGAATTGAGTGCACACGTCCTTTATCATTTTGTTGTTCAGATTGGAAGCATTATCGGTGATGATCCTCTCTGGCAATCCGTATCGACAAATAATTTACTTCCTTAAGAACTTACAAACTGTAGTCCTGGTGATATTGGCATAAGACGCTGCCTCTACCCACTTAGTGAAGTAGTCTATGGCGACCAAAATGAAACGGTGCCCATTGGAGGCCTTCGGATGGATCTGCCCGATAACGTCCATGCCCCATGCTGCGAAAGGCCACGGAGAATTCATGGTGTGTAGAGGCGATGGGGGTGCATGAATTTTGTCAGCATAAATTTGGCATTTGTGGCATTTCTGGCGTAATCGATGCAATCTCCTCCATGGTCAACCGAAAATAACCGTATCTCATAATTTTTCGGCTATAGACAACCCGTTGGCGTCGTTCCACGAGATCCCGTCATGTACTTCGGCTAAGATTTCCTTCGCCTCCGGGCATCCACACATCTCAAAGAATGTTTGATCATGACTTTTCCTATACAGATCTCTCCCATCTAGGACATATTTCGTTGCCATTTTTACGAGCGTTTTTACATCATTGTCGTTTGCCCTTCGGATACTTTCGAGCTTGACATATTGCGGGATATCATAGTACCATGGATTTCCGTCAATCTCTTCATGTATATTACAACAATGAGCAGGCTTTTCAAATGTCTCGCATCTCAATGGGTCTCATTTCCGCCCAGTGTGTTTGTTTTAAACATGGATGCCAAGGTTGCCAACGATCCGCCATCCGATTTTCTTCTCGGGGTAGGTAATTGAAGCTGACCTTTTCGAACTCTTTGACGAGCTCTTGGATTAATTTGTGATATTTGACCAACTTTGGGTCTCTGGTTTCCCACTCCCGCGAATTGGTAAATGACTAGGGACGAATCTCCGAACACTCGAAGTTCCTTAACCTTTCTCCCGATGGCTGAGTTTAATCCCATGATGCAAGCTTCGTATTCAGCTATATTGTTTGTGCAGAAGAATTCCAATCTGCTGGTGAAAGGATAATATACGTCCTCGGTGAGATTAACACCGCCCTATCCCATGTCCGGCGTTGGAGGCTCCGTCGAAGCAGTAAAGTTTCCATGACACATCATCTCAAAATCTCTTCTTCGATTGTAATGCACATCAAGTCTTCGCCTGGGAAACTAAAGTTCAATGCCTCATAGTCATCCGGCACGACTTGCCAGAAATCTGCTACGGCACTCCCTTTTACGGCTTTTTGATTGACATATACGATGTCGAATTCGGATAAGAGCATCCGCCATCGAGCCATCCTTCCCGTTAGTCTTTGGCGCTTCCATTAGGAACTTTAATGGGTCTATCTTGGATATCAACCAGGTAGTATGGTACAACAGTCTTGCCGAGTCGCTTGGTAGCCCAAACTAGAGCGCAACACGCTTTTACGCCTTTGACCGGCGGGTACCGTGTTTCGCAATCGTTGAATTTCCTGCTTAGGTAATAGATGGCATGCTCCTTCTTTCTTGACTCATCGTGTTGCCCTAGTACGCATCCCATTGAATTCTCGAAGACTGTTAGGTAGAGAATTAGTGGTCGACCGGGTACCGGTGCGACTAAAATTGGAGCATTTGTCAGGTACTTTTTGATCTTTTCTAGGGCCTTTTGACATTCTTCATCCCACACGCCAGAATTATTCTTTCTAAGAAGTCTGAAGACCGGGTCGCATTGATTGGTTAATTGGGAAATAAAACGAGAGATATAATTCAGCCTCCCTAGGAAACCGCGAACTTCCTTTTGCGTACGGGGTGGTGAAAGGTCCTGGATGGCTTTCACTTTATCGGGATCAATCTCAATCCCTCTTCTGGCTTACTACGAACCCTAGGAGTTTTCCGAAGTAACGGCGAAGGTACACTTGGCAGGATTGAGCCTTAGTTGGTACTTCCGTAGTCTTTGGAATAGTTTCTTTAAGTTCAGAGGTGCTCTTCCTCCGCTCGAGAGATTTGGCAATCATATCATCGACGTATACTTCTATTTCTTTGTGCATCATGTCATGGAAAAGAGTCACCATTGCTCTTTGGTACGTTGCCCCTGCATTCTTTAGCCCAAATGGCATTACTTGGTAACAAAAAGTGCCCCACATGGTTATGAATGTGGTCTTCTCCATGTCGTTAGGATCCATCTTTATCTGGTTGTATCCTGAGAAGCCATCCATAAAGGAAAACCATGAATGTCCTGCGGTGTTGTCAACCAGCGTGTCAATATGTGGCAGAGGGAAGTTGTCTTTTGGGCTAGCTCGATTCAGATCCCTATAATCTACACACATACGAACTTTCCGTCTTTCTTTGGTACGGTACAATGTTTGCAACCCACTCGGGGTATTTGGCTACTTCCAAGAATCCAAAGATCAAATTGCTTTTTCACTTCTTCTCGGATCTTTAACAGCATATCTGGCCTCATTCTCCGAAGTTTTTGCTGTACTGGTTTGCACTCCGACTTTGTTGGCAATTTGTGCACCACTATGTCGGTATTTAATCCTGGCATATCTTGATAAGTCCAGGCGAAGACATCCTTGAATTCTTGAAGCAGGGCTATCGGTTCATGCTTGTTTTTGAGGAAATCGTCGTTCCTATTTTTATTTCTTTTCTCGTTTCTTCATCCCTAAGTTGACAATTTCTTTTTCTTCTTGGTGGGGCATAATCGCCTTTCTTCGTCGTCCACCATTCTCTTTAATTCTTCCGGGACCTCAATTTCTATTTCATCATATCCTCCCTCTGTTTCCTCCGAGACCTCGTGGCTTTCAAACTTACTCCAGATTGGATCCAAGATCATTCATATCGTCGATCATGAGCGACCTGCATTAAATGAGAATGAATTGTATTGGGAAAGAGACGGCTTTACATGAAGGGAATGAATATGAAGAATGTATGAATGGAATAAATGAGACTTTGGCCTTTTTTTTAAGAAAGTGGGGATATTTCATTTCAATCAAAAAGTTAACATAGGTGCCCCATACAAAGAGATCCCCATTGTCTATGGGCAAAAACAAAAGGTTGATTCGAGCATTACTCGATCTATTCCTAAAAACTACAGGTAAATCAATGCAACTCCAGTTATTGAGTGTCTCCCCAGGGATGGCAAGGGCGGATGTTGGTCAACATTTTGCTACCTCGGTCCTCTTCACTATCATGTTGATGCACATCCCTTCAAATGCTTTACTGATCATTTCCTCCCGGCCAAGTTCATCATTTTTCTTCATTGTCTCTCCAATATCTTGACCTGGCGGTAGAATCCTCCGAGATGAAAGTGGCTTTTAAACTAGGAAAGGACATCGACCTCCACGGAATGTCTTCTCCTTTAGATCTAGCTTTCCTTTGTTCCTCTTTTCTCTTATATTCTTCTTTCTTCATTTGACACTTGGTTGGTAACCCAGCCCAAACGATCCTTCTTGGTAATGATATTCTTGGGTCTCGTGTTTCCTTGTAATTTCTTCCCCAACCCTTTTCCTAATTTGGCTCCTCGGCCCGAGTTTTACGTGATGGTCATCTTGGTACAATTAGATAACCTAGGGTAGGGATCCGGTTTCCCTCTCAAACGAATGTGGCATTTACTAGTTCTAATGCTCGGAACGAGCATTCTGCAGCCTCTTCATCATTTTTGAATGTAGGGGTGTCCGATGTCACGAAGCAACAAATTCATGCTCTGCCTCTCTGTGACCAATTTGCCTCAACTACAAATTTTAATTTCGATGCAATGATGATGGGACAACTCTGCGGAGTGGATCCACGGTCTTCCCAACAAGCAAACTGTAAGATGGTTTTATGTCCATCACCACAAAATCGATCACATATTCGGTTGGTCCGATCAATAGGGTATCTCAATTTTCCCCATTGTTCCTTTTTGCGTACCATCAAGGCCCCCTACCGAGTTGTAGCAAGGCTTTAGGTGCGAACTATCTATTGGTAATTTTTGCGGGGTTACCATAGGCAAGACATTCAATGCTGACCCGTTGTCGATTAGTACGCTGTAATACATACCCTTTGCGGTGGGTAGTGATGTTAAGGGCTTTAGTGGACCCCTTCCTCCTTCCGGGATCTCATCATCACCAACGTGATATGATTATAGGCGATAATATGCCCCACTATCATGTCCGTGTTTGTTACGAAATGTCCTGGGGCACAAAAGTTTGATTCAAAGACTTTTAATAGTGTTTCCCGATGCTTCTCTCAACTCAAGAGTAATTCCAAAGACTGTGATCCTCGGCCGGTTATTTCCGTAGTTGTTCCACTACGCTGTACTCGCTATGTCTCAAGAACTTTAGAAATTCTTTGGCCCGGGCCTCGATTCTGGTTCATTTATCTTTTGGGGAGGTTCTTCTCCAAATATCTGCGAGGCTAATCGCTATCCTCTTCCCCTATCTTTTTCACCGCTCTCAAAGCTTCGAGGAATAACATCGCCGCTTCGGTGAAATGGCCTGCCTCACCAACGCTTCACATTATTTTGGCTTTGTTGGTCTTCCAAACATGAGCTCTTTTACCTGCTTCGTGTTTTGATTTTTCTCACATGGGTCACATTCGCGGCATAATTCCGTGGAATTTGTCGCATGTCTTTGAATGGGAATGGAGATGGTGCTGAAAATGACGATCTTCGGTTTATCTTGCTGGTTTCTCCTTGGGAGATACCCGCATTCCCTACCCCGGGAGAGATGATGAAAGACCTATCCTTCCCATATCTAGTTTTGGGGGTATCCATCATGTGTGTACGTCTGATCCCTTCCCCATGGGTTCCTCGAAGAATTCAATTTGTTTTCCATCTATCAACTTCACACAATTTCTTGAACTCATCACATTCTTGGATATCATGCCCTTCATCGATGGAATTCGCAATACTTTCCACATTCTTTCGCCTTATTATCATGCCTTTATTGATCATACGAGCCATGCATAATCATTGAAATACCCACCGTAAAGGAGACTTGACTTCGACACGCCATCCTTTATCATCCCGTAAAACCTTCTTCTATAGCATTTACCCCTTTGTTCCCATGATTAGGCAATGGGTTGTTGGCTACGCTAGGTTCTTCAAACTTCAATATCCCGGAATCAATTAAGTTACGCATGCTTTTTTTTTTTTGAAGGCAAGGCGCTTCTCGGTGGGGTGTCCAGGATACCGCCGTGATAGTCGCAATGTGCGCTTGGATTATACCAAGGCGGGAAGGTGGATTGACAGGATTAACGATGTATGGTCGGACCAAGTCTGCTTCATACAACCGGGAATAAAGTTCTGAGTATGAAACCGGTAGGGGTGAAAGTTCTCCTCTCTGTATCCTTTCGGTGACTCTTTCATCTCTTTGATTCAATTTTGCGTTTTTCCCACAGTGCTTGGGGCTGTGAGACTGTGAAGTTCTTCGAGGCGGTATAGGTACTGTGGTGTTTACTTCACTTCTCTTGTTGTACTTTCGAGACCCTTCCCCACCATCAATTCTCGCCGCTCTTGATTGCTAGTTCGAGAGACTCCCGATCTGATCAAGTCGGCGAAACACTGTGTTGTGTTATTGATGAGGCGATCGAAGAGTGCCCTTTCAAAGTATTGACAAATAATGGCGTGATTTCATGCTCCGGGATAGGTGGCTGGATTTGGGCGCCACTTCTCTCCACCTTTGGGCATATTGTCGCAAGCTTTCATTGGACTTCGCCCCATATTTTCTAGCATAATTCTGCTAGGGATCATGTCATTACATGTTTGTATTGCTCGGAAAATGCTTTAGACAAATCTTTCCATGTCTTGACATTTGCTTTGCTTAACCGAGTATATACCAACGTAATGCTTTGCTCCAGTTAGACTATCCCGAAACAAATGGATCGGTAGCTTTTCATCTTTATGGTAAGCGCCATTTTTCTGCAATACATCGTTATGTGTGCGAAAGGACATGTGGTTCCGTCATATTTATCAAACTCCGCGTTTTGAATTTTGGTGGCAAGACAAGATCAGACACTAGACTTAGATCACTAGCGTTGTTTCCTGATTCTTCATTTGATTGTAACGTTTTAAATTTTTCTTCCATGAGGCGAAATCTTTCTTCCCACTTTCTTTCTACCTCATTCCTGATCTTTTCGACCATGTTTAGGTCCGGCACTTCTTCTTCATATAGTACTTCGGTATCAAGGGGTTGAGTCTCAGGTGCCCCTACTTGAAAGCTGTAAGACATTCCTGTAGGGTCAATATACATCTTCCTAGCCTGGTTTGGTGCAGTTGGTTGAACCTTGAAGTGAGCCGGGGTACCTTCTGGCTCTGGAATATTTTCTCCTTCTACTCGTTTTACGAGACTTTTCGCCAAAGAATGCCGTTATGTCGATACTATTGAAGTTTGTGATCTGTGCAATCTGATCACTAAGGCTTCTCCGGCCTCTTCAAGCCTTGACTCGAGCTCTCTCTCGCCTCTTTCTAGATTGATTATTCTTTCTTCCATGAGCTTTCTTTGTAGCCGGGTAAAGTATATGTGATGAATGATTACGGGTTAACACACACCGAATGCCACAATATTTATACTTTATTAATATGGTTGTAAAAATAAATGCATGTACAATGATGCAAATGTTATGATGCAAGAATGCATGCAGACAAGGTATCTTGTTCCGCTGGTAATCACCCTTTTGAATTACTTTTACGGGAATTAAAGGGTCTTGATTACAACAAAATTGTGTTACAAAGTAAAGATCCCTAGTACAAAAGATCTAATTATAACACGAGTCCTATAGATAGACTCTAGCTCTATCCCCTAACTTTCCAATTGCCTTGAGCAGCTTGAGGAACCTAGGAGCTTCTTCCATTCCCGGGCTATAAAAGGTCGGAGTGTCTCAGCCTCGACGGCTAAATCATTTATGTGTCCGGTGACTCATTGTATGTCCACCATTAGATTTGCATAGTATTGGTCTCTCGTCTGTACCATTCGAGCAAATCGCGTAATCTCTTCTGCCAATAGGTGTCCCCCCCGGCTGCAGCTTCCTCGAACACATTAATTCTTTCCTTGTAATCCTCCACAACTGCTTCAAGGGATCCGATTCGTGCTCGTAATACACCCACTTCGCGTTCTCTTTCTTGCAGACTCAGCGAAATTATTCCTACTGGCAAAGACATTCGAAGTGAGTGTTCGACTTCCGCCATCTTTTTCTTTAATTCGTCATTTTGACTTTGGTTTTGCCTCAAACTTTGAAGAGTGTCATCGTCATTTTTGCATCTCTAACAAATGTTTTTGGCTATTCATGGATTTTCTTTTCCATACGGCGACACTTTCTCTCTCATGATGAACAGCTTGTTTTCCTTTGCTGACTTCTTGTCTGAATCTTTCTCTCTCTTGATCAATGGCCTTCTTGGCGGACCGTTTTTCTTCCTCCATAGCCAAACGACAGCTTTCAATCTCTCTCTCGATCGCTTTTTTGTTAATTTCTCGTTCTTCTTCCAACAAACGGATGCCGTTCATTCTTTCTTTTTCCACAAATATGAACCGACTCGGCCGCCTTTTGTATTTTTGCCCATAATAGAGGGCATCTTTTTGATAAAGAGTATTCTTGTCATTCAAATCTGCATTTAATTTCTTCAGTTGCCTAATGATCCCCTCCCGCTCGTCGACTTCTAGGCTTGCCTTATAGAGTTCGCTCGCGTGTTGGGTCTGTTGAATGTCCATTTTCTTTTTAACTTCCTCGAGCTCATTCCTTAAGATATCGGCTTCGGACGGTACCACCCTTGTAAGCTCCTCGAGTGACACTGTTGGTCCTTGATTAGATTCGGGAATCACATTATTAACCCTCAAACGTCTCCAAAGATCGTAATCTGGGGTAGTCATGTGCTCGGTGTCTCCTTCCACCCTGATCCGATAACAATGATCCCAGGCCCTCATGATGGTCTGAATTTTTCCTTTGAACTCTCATTTGAAAAGAAATTCAGTTTGGCTTAATCCGCGGTATTGGGAATGAATCTGCCGTGATCCGAATCAAGCGAGACACTAAAAGTGGAGCACAAGCGATCCCTCCATGTAATCCTAACATCATCAGCCAATTGAAGTCACCACAATCAGATAGAAAATAATTGACTTTACCGAGCCATGGGACCCTCCATGCTATGTCTTCATCTTGAATGTTCCTGAAGAAATCGGGTCCACATTTTTGTTTTCAAATCTTCTCGCCATTCCTTTGCTAAGTATTCTCGTAAAGGCGAAAAAACCTTGGAAAGATATCCTGGCGGGACCGCGTGTGTCTTCCACATGTGACTGGATCCATACTTGTAGTAGTAGCTGTGCGCATCCTCAAAACGTCCTTCTTCATGTTTTCGCTAGCGTTCAAGGAAATGAAAGTCTCGACCAAAATTGCTGGTACCGGGTTTGCTTTCCGTTTTACCCGCTCGAACAAATCCGAATGGCTATGTCAATGTTCCCAGTACTGGGAAGATCACCAAGCCATATATTCCTAAAGCGAATAAGTCCATTTTCTTTGCCTCGTCGGATGTGTCGATATGATGTCCCGAATACTCTCCCATGCAAAGATCGTATTATCTCCTCGGATTTGAAGGAGGCCACTAACCCAATCATCACTCATTCCCGCAAAGGCTTTGAGTTTCGCAGTGTAATTCTGATTCCTTGAGGCTTCGCGTAGATCCAATCTTCCCGAATATTTTTCTGGTTAAGTAAAGCGATGTACTCTTCTACCGTAGGCATCATGTCTTGCCCATTGAAGGTGAAGCGAGAAAAAGCCGGATTCCAAAACGGGACTATAGCTCGGAGTAGGGGCTGGTTAATCCGAACATATAATAGCTGCGCGATGTCGCCATAACTATCGCTAAATAAGTCTTGTAGCCTTCGGTCCCATCTTTCCCAAATGCTTTGAAGATCCCACAAGTCGTTACATTGGAGACTCACATAGGTGTATCCAAATATTACGCGTTAGTTAAGCGATCGTCCCCTTGGATTTTCTGGTTGACTTGACCAATGTCCGATCGACAAATTAAGCTCTTCTTTCCTAAGACACCTTTTTTCCATAGTGAAAGACTTTACGATCAGGCAAACCACTTGATCCAAGACCTTTATGCGATGCAAATGCAATGATGTATGAGAAAAAGAACAAAAAGCGAAAAGAAAACAAGTCATGCGGATAAAGTAAATAAAATGACAAAAATAAATAGAAATAAACACACAAAACAAATCCTATTTATCCCGTCTAAAACCTAAGGTTATCCGCATGGCTCTAACAGGTGGGTTTCTATGTTCTCTACATGCAGTGTTGGTGCTAGGAGGTACCCGAATTGTCCTTGCTGTCCCCTACTAAGGGTAGCAAGGCCCCGATCATCACCCATTATAGGCTCCTTTCAACCGGGTTCAATTCGGGGACCCATTCGCTTATGCCCGTCATTTAAGGAACAATATCCTTACGAAAGCATAAGGTACTCGAGCCCCAAGGTACTTGCTAGGCCCATACGGGAGAACGATATCTCCACGAAAGCATTAGCGTTTTCCCCCCACTTAAAAAGACGGGTTTATATGCCATATTTTAAATGCGTTAAAATAAACGCGCAATTATGACCGAATGTTAATTTAATAGTTACTTTAATCCAGAATTTCCAATATTAGTAAAGCGGTATTATTTTTTAAAGCTTGACTCTCATTTGTTTTTGAAAAACAAAAATGTCCCCAGCGGAGTCGCCATCTGTAGCGAATGTCTTGCTAAATAAAAACGATAATATTTTTTTGAAATGTTTTTTTAAAAGTGTTTGTGATATTTAAAAATATTTATTCCGTGGGGTTTACAAAAAAAACCTTATAAAAATGGAGTCGCCACCGGCCACTTAGGTAGGCCGGACACCACAAAACCAGAGATTCAAAAGACAGGGTTCGGGAGTCGGTTACGGATGGGGAAGGATTAGCACCCCCACACCGCCCAAAAAATTGGTACTTTAATAATTACCGCTTTATGAATATTGGATTTTCCGGATTAAAGTGACGATTATTTTAAATTTCGGTCATAATTGCGAATATATTTTAAGGGTCCCGTTATCCGAGAATAAACGCCCAACCACTATCACTACGCTTGATACTGGCCCCGTTTACGCTCGGATAAAAGGACACCGCATTAACAATTTATATATCATATGCAATCTTAGTGGCAAAAATATAAAACATGGTGAAATATTTAAGTGTAGTAAATATTGTCATAACAGAATATTAATCTAACATAGATGATATTCTAGATTAAAACATGCATATACATATTATTCTAAATAATAGATAAAAACAAATATCATATGTCAAAATAATAAGGCAGGAATAAATATATATATACGAACAAATATTTCAAAAAGACATGTATACTGATACTAAAACATATTTCAACATATACGGGTCAACATGTCGTAAAAAAGGGTAAATATACTAACATGTAGCCCTAAAAAATAAGAAAGCTCACACACATATTAAATACAGAATACACTATGTACGAATCAATTAAAACATAATATGCTTGATATGAATAACCAGATAAAAAACGAATATCATACTTGACACATATATATACATATAAACATAAAATGAGTCATATACGGGAGACATAAAATGAAATAATATCCACATATACGATTATAATTCAACAATAATATTTACAAAGAAAATAGGACTGAAATGAAAGGAAAATGAAAATCAAGTGGCGAAATTAAAGAGCAATAACATGTAATTTAGGGACGAAATCGAAAAACAAATAAAACCTACAAAGACCAGAGTTGTAATTATACCAAGGGCGGACTCAAAATGAAAATTTCAAAAACGCGGGTGATTAAGGGCATAATTTTACCATTCGAAGGCGATCAGTGTAATTTAGTGACTAAATTGTGACCTTTTGGAAACTCGGGGACTGGGATCAGATTATACCATGCGGCAAGACAAAAATGAAAATATTGAAAACGCGTGGGATTAAGTGTGTAATTTACCCATTTAGTAAAATAATAACACCTATATAACGGCTATTTTCAGGCCGAAACCAAATTTTCCCCATTTTTCATTTCATTCTTCAGTTTCCAAATATCCCACGCTCATCTTTTTCTCTCAAGTGTTCTTGAGAAGCCCAGAATCCGGCGGCCGGCCGCCATATTCTCACACACCCGCCGCCGCTAACCGGCGCCGGTGGACTCCCGAAATACACCAAAACCTTCCTCTTGTCGTCCTCAACATGAATCCATGGTTGGATTCAGAGGATCCCCTTTTATTTACCCTAGATCTAAGAAATACGAACCCAAAAATATATTTTCTTTAGGTCAAAACGAGACCACAAGGGGTCTTCCCTCCCTTTGTTCACCAGGATCTGGCTTGTAGAAGCCGAAAGGCTTGTCACAGAGGAAGGGAAGACCCACGGACAAAGCCGTAAGACTTCTTTACTTGTTTTCTTTTTATTTTCTTTTTGTACTTCAGATATGCATGCAAGGGAAACAGTTAAGAAAAAAAAAAGGCAAAAATTACCACTGGATCGCCTTTCGATTTCTTGACTGGTTACAAGTTTGGTTTTTACAAAACTTTCTATTTTTTGTGTTACTACTCTCTCTTTTTTTTTTTGCCCGCCTCTCTAAAAAACCCCCGTTACAACAAATTTCCCCCATTTCATATATACCACTATCTCTCGTATTTTGGTTGCAACTTGTATCTTCTTTTCCGGATCGACATTTGCTTGTTATCTTTGGCATAATCAACGCTGGGATCAATATCGGCGCGGTGGCGGTGTGGTCATTTTCGCCAGAGGCGGATGCATTTTCGGCCGTTAGATCGATCCGATCTAACGGTCGAGATGGCTTGAAGAACGATCGGCTGGATGAAGCCTCGATCCGATGAAACGGCTTCAGATTTCACCACGTGGAGCACCGCAATGAGGAGTCGAACGCGCGTGGATCTTACGCGCGCGTGGGATAATAAAGCGTCCGCGCGCGTGGACCACACGCGCGCGTGGCACTCGAACGGTCCATACGTGTGAGTACGCGCTGGCGGATATTTTTAACCTTCATTGCATCGTGGCGTTGGATCGGATCTTGATCCAACGGCCCATAGTTACCTCGCATTGTAATTAGATAGGATTGAGTTGGGCCAAACGGGCTTTGTAATTGGATTTTTGTAATTGGACTCGGACTTTTTACTTGGGCTTAATATATATATTTAATTTTACATTTAGTCACCCACTAATAATAATAATTATAACAAATTGTACATGTACATGTACATACGAAAATATATATTTCATATTATACGGTCATTAATTAATAATATTCTAGTATCCATATGTATAATTAACATGACATCTACATACGCTTATACCCTAGATACATACGTGACATACATACGACCCTAATACGTACACGTAGCTTATACATGCACACACCTTATATTAGTAACATTCATATAATAAATATACATGCAATAGTAATACATTTAAGTAAAAATGAGTGATTACAATCAGACGTTTCATCAATCCCACTGTGTTTTTACAACATTGTCCTAATAGTCGAGATGCATACGAAGAGACTTGTCTTATAGTTTCTCATACAAATTGTTATGTTTGGGACACTAATTCCTCTGACATTGTTTGAACGCTTGAGAATTATGCTATCAATATTAAAAAACGCAAATATTAATTTTGAAGGAGATAGATTTGGACGTAACGAGAATCGGTGTTATTTATATTGAATAAAAAAATGTTTTAAAGATTCATTAATTGACCGGTGATAAAAAAAAAGTCATGTTGTTTCATTTTGTGTGAGTCTCAACATTATCTTTAAAATTTAATAAATACACTTAATAAAAAATCTTATGTTATTTAATTTTGGTACCCTTATGTGTACTCATGTTGTTCCATCTTGTTTGGTGTTCAAGCACTCTAGTTGGGTAAAATCTCACAAGTTGATTATTGAATCGGATAGTCTGTTGGCTGTCAACTGGGTCCAAAATCCAAGTATCTCTCCGTTAAACTTTGTGCAGGTAGTCTCGCAATGTAATGCGTTGTGTCTTGAACATGACTCAAAACAGGTGTTTGCGTTCAAAGAATCTAATTGCGCTGCTCACTGTTTGGCGCAAGAAGGATTAAAAAGTTCTCGACTACACGTTTGGCAGAAGGAGAATTGAGATGTTTCGAACACTTCACAAATTCTACTAGTGGCAATGGCTGGAGTGAGTATGCTAGTGGTTCATGCTTCTGATCTGAGATCCTTTATTTTTTGGAACTAATCTCGTTGAGGTAGCTGACACAGTCTTGTAATGGTGTCAACTTAGCCAGTATCTCTCTTGCATGTTTGAATTTAGTTGTATGGATGGTATCGAGAGAGGTTTTTTAATGAGGTCTATATCAATGTTTTGTATTCTATGATTACCATAATAAAACCATACTACATTTCTTTTTAAAAAAAATTAATCCTTGAATTTTAAATTTTAAACTCTAAAAATTAAATTATACATTTTAAACATTAATCTCTAACCCGAAACCCCAACCATATACACTAATTTCAATTTTTTAGTTTAATTTATATTTAATACACGAACAACCTATGATTTTATGCATCAACGAATTATTGAAGGTATATTATTAAATTATTAAAAATAAAGTTACTTGATTTTCATTCTAATAACGCGGTTTGATTTAATTCGTTGATTAGAAATAGTTATGTTTTGATTTTTTTATAACGTAGCAGAAAAGGTAAATATAGTTATCCTCAATTTAACGATGTTGTTATTGTTCATCGCATTTAAGTTAATTTAACAAAAAATTAAGGGCTAAATGAGACGTAATAAAATTTTAAGGACTACAAAAACTAAATTGATGAAATTGGGAGGCTAAAAATCATTTGCCAATAATTATCACATCCAAGATAGTTATGAAATGCATTTATACTATGAATAATCATATCCACAATCCATCGTTTGGTGACTTCTTTACTCTGGTATTGCAGCCAACTACTAAATTCTACCTGCATCTAAAATTCTTATGCTTAATTTACTTAGGGATGTCAAATATAAGGAAGACGGGGATCTGCACATTTCTCCCCATAATAAATCAGGACATGCAGTGCAAAAACACCTTACTGCAGATTAATAATTTAGGCCAATTTCTCCACCTTTGGTGATTAATTTAGTAACGATCATAAAAAATTAATAATCTTATATTATTCAGATTCGAGATAAAATATGAAAAATACTAACATGTGCTTGTTGGGTAGGGAAATGTACAACTTTTCAAAAAAAAAAAACATGTATTTTACTTTCGCGGTTGAAGTATATACGCAGCGGCTGTAGTACATACGAATCCAACACCCTAGTATGGATGCTAATTAGTGTCGCAGTTTCAACCTTTTTATTATGAATTAACATCATTGAAACCTGTACACATTGTTTCCCGCGGTTCAATTAGTTGTCGGGAACCGTGTTCCAAGCTTGTGGGAAAAGTTCTCAAAATATGATTTTAGTTTTAAAATACAGCAAAAGCAAGCTGGTTTCAGATGGTATACCAAATACAGAAGCCCTGGTTTTTTCTTGAACAGTGTTGCAAAAACCTGGGCTCGTCAAACTAAAAAATCACGACCGCCAACTTGTGCAAAGATTCTTGGAATGCACTACAACCTTGTACCAAAAACGAACACAAAGCACACATTGTCAAGCTAAAGCTTTCCCTTATTAGTATTGGGGAAACCCTAATCTTCGCACTAAGCAAAAATCCCCCTCGGACATCTGTTTTTGCTTTCGTGAAACACAAAATTGCAGGTACATTGTTTTGAGCAGTAGATTTTTAGGACAAACAAGATAAAAACGTTTGCTTATTAAAATCTAACTTCTCATATATTATATAGGCATGTCCTTTAGCCACAAGGCAAGGTTGTCGGATTAGATTTAGATATTCTACAAATCCTTGAAGTTCATAAGACTTGTTTTAAAACTATTAGTTTCAAGTTGGTTGGAACATTCTCCAAATTTGTGCCTAATGTCAAGTTTCTTTTACTTTCTTACTTTCTATACTTTAATTGTTGGGTTTTTTTAATATTAATCTATCACAACTAAACGTACGGAAACATTTAAAATACATATCTTAACTCGTAAGTAATTTAAAATGAAAGATTTAATCAAAACTGATATTATACGCATTAAAAACATATTAATTTAAATTTAAACTTTTTGTGTACTATATTTTAATCAATCAAAATATGTATACCTCGAATATTATATACTAATTTTCTTTCAAGTAAAAGATCTAAGATTATTGTGTTACATTAGTGAATCTAAATATTATAACTAAGTTTTTAATGCATTGATCCTAATTTTTTTATTGATAGTTTTGATTGAGACTGTGTATGTTATCATCTGAACGTTTGGGTACATTCATGTAATTTTTTATGTGATGTAAGAGTTGAAATTTGAAGAGTGAACTGGTTTTTTTAGCAAGCAAAACAATGCAGAGGCAAGTAGATCCTAGTAGGTACGGAGCCAAATTTTTTGGTTCAATTCGAAACTTGGTCCCTGTTATTTCTAATATTAATTAAACCAAGTAATGTTTTGGTTTAATTTATTTCAGGTCCCGTCAATTTTGAAAATAGTTCAATTAACCATTAGCTTCCCTTTTATTTTAAATATCTATTAGATCCCTATCAATTTTCAAATTAAACAAATTAAGGCCTAACCCCGTTTTTCAAATTTAAATACTACTCTAGTCCCACCATTTTTTAAGTTAGACAGTTTAACCCCTAATAATTTGTCGTAGTTCAATCTCTAGATTCCAAAATGCACGTGTTTTTATACAGTGTACTATAGTTGGTAGTTTAGTCGTCGGTGTTTGTAAGGGGAAAAAAATGTGGCGACCAAGATCCAATCGAAGTGAAATCTCGGAAACCCAATATCTATCACAAATGGCTGATTCCCCCCATCTTATCTATTTTCTTCATTATGTACATATATGCCCTCTTTGGAGAATTTTTTTTTAAAAAAAGGCATTTAATGGCCAGAAGAGGTCCACGAAGAGAAGCTGTCAATCTTTAGTTAGCATTAGCTAGACGACGGTAATGTAAATGTAGACAAATTCGATGGATCTAAGAAACAATGATGCTTTGATACTCTCCTTACGATATTTGTCTTTCTTTTTCCCACTATACCCTAATTAGGGTTTAACACAGTTAGTTTATATCCTTTAAAATTTTAATTGAAGGCAGAGCTAAAAAATTTAAATTACAATATCAAAATTCAAAAAAGTGGTGTCAAGTTTGAATTATGGTGTCAAAATTTTTAAAATAGTATAAATATTTCGTTAAACTGATATTAAATTTATATTTTAGAGAATTTTTATATAAAATGTACGCAAGAAATTTGCTTTCTCAAATTTTTGGTGTCAAAAAACATCTCATTCTATAATGTGATTTCGACATTGATTTTAATAGAGTATTGTAAAATTAATATTCTAATCTGAGTTCCCATGTTGCAACCTTTAACTATATTGTTGCTTAATTAATGAAAAATCAATCCGAAACCACATGGTTTCAAGTTTCAACAAATTGCAATTAGAAAATGAGAAAAATGGATTTGAATTCTCAAGCAAGTACTACAAATTAAGAGGCATGTAAGTGTGGAGAGGGGACCCTATAAAAGGATGAAAATCAAAGGCAATAAGATTATAGCAAAGGAGTGTGGATAAAACGTGAGTTCCATCAGCCAATCATATTTCAGAAAACAAAATCAGAATCCTCTCTTTTTCAGTCCCCCAATCCCATCCACCAATCCTCCATTTTTATATCATAAGTTAATCACTCCGAATTTCCCACTTTTTCCCCAAACACCAAGCTTGAATTGACCCGACCCGTCCTTGCTGATTTTCTGCCTATAATTTCATACCCATTAAACTATCCACCCCTTACCCTGAAACCTTCTCATTCTTTTTCCTGGGGGGAAAATACCCATTTAAGTTCACGATCTGCTTCTACCTTTAATTTGGGTTTTCGGGTCGTGAGCTTTCAGTTTTTGTTTAATCAAACCCATGGCGGTTTCTTCGACTCTTTCCGGTGCTAAATGGGAGCGTTTGTTGGTCAATTCTTGCTCATCGCCCTCGGCTTCTTTGCGGACTTATTCTCTTTCTCAGCAGCAAATGAAGGCCTTTTCCAAGCCTAATCGTGGAAGGAAAGGCATGGCTCAGAGGATTGGCGGAGTGAGGTGTGAAGTTGCTCAATCCAACGCTATTAACGAAGGAGAAAAAACCGATACTTCCAAGGCTTATGCGCTCTCCGCTCTTGAACAGCTCAAGACTTCCGCAGCTGACAGTACGTTTACCTTTAATCTCTGCTATTTTTTCTCCTTTTCTTCCCTTCTCTTTACTTGTTTTGGCTAAATTTTATGTCATTCAATCTTACATTTAATTACGAATTGCTGCTTAATGTGATGACTGAAAAAAATTTTAAGCTTTTTCAAGCCGATATGTACGACCAGTTCACAATCTTTAGATATTTAGAACATCGTTTAAATAGGAATGGCATTTGAGATTTAAAAAAAAAACCACAAAATAAAATTGTTAGATTATTGTATAGTTTTATTCTGTATATGCTAAACAAAACTATTATTGCAAAAGAATTGTGGCTTTATTTCTACCTACTTCACATGCATTTGCTTGCTTTTGCATTTGTTGGTTGATGGGAAAAACAAAATCAAACTTTGAGCTTTACTTTATATATACCTTGCAATTGTATCAATCAAACCATCATCAATCTCCTTTCTGTGAAGTTTTTGTTTTGAAGAAGAGGGGTTAAAGCTGTGTTACTGGGACTGGGTGTAAGTGTCTGACATGGATATGATCAACTTTTCTTCTTCTTTTTTCCTGAAATTTTCGTGTATTTAGAGGGTGATCATATCCCCATTCCCATGTCTTAGTATGTGTCAGACAGAGTTCTTCAAGAAAAATGAAGAGTGGGAGCAACATAGAAGGAAAATGTTTCCATGAACATACTATGAATATTGATAGTTGCTTGCATGGGCTTCCCTCTTTTTGTCAACTTGCTTAAATCGGCATAATTCCATGCCTTTAATGTCTGGAAACTTCTAGATTTTAAGAACAAACATTTAGATACGGAACCCCTTTATCTTCAATTAGAATTCACAGTATTCAAGGGATTTTTGAGGTATTTAATCAAATGTATATTACATAATCATTGTTCAGGAATATACATGTTAATTTTCCTCACAAGCTTGCTATTGGTTCATGCCAGGGTATACAAAGGAAAGGAGCAGCATTGTGGTCATAGGGCTTAGTATTCACACTGCACCTGTGGAGATGCGTGAGAAACTTGCCATTCCGGAAGCAGAATGGCCACGAGCCATTGGGGAATTATGTGGTTTGAACCATATTGAAGAGGCTGCTGTTCTTAGCACCTGCAACAGGATGGAAATATATGTTGTGGCTCTATCACAGCATCGTGGTGTCAAAGAAGTAACTGAATGGATGTCAAAGGTACAATACTCTTTGGACTCTATAGTCTGTGATTTTACCTCTATGAAAATTTTAAATTTGGCAGTAGTTTAAGTAACTGCAATTTGGTTGCAGACTAGTGGTATCCCAGTTTCAGAGATCTGCGAGCACCGGTTTTTGTTGTACAACAAGGATGCTACACAGCACATCTTTGAAGTATCTGCTGGTCTTGACTCTCTTGTTCTTGGAGAAGGTCAAATTCTTGCACAAGTTAAACAAGTTGTCAAAGTTGGGCAAGGTGTTGTTGGCTTCGGAAGGAACGTTAGTGGGCTGTTCAAACATGCAATTACTGTTGGGAAACGGGTTAGAACAGAGACTAACATTGCTGCTGGAGCTGTTTCTGTCAGCTCTGCTGCTGTTGAACTGGCTTTGATGAAGCTGCCTGAGTCCTCGCATGCTACCGCCCGAATGTTGGTTATTGGAGCAGGAAAGATGGGAAAGCTTGTGATCAAGCACTTGGTAGCAAAAGGTTGCACCAAGATGGTTGTTATTAATAGAAGTGAGGAGAAAGTCGCAGCAATACGTGAAGAGATGAAAGGTGTTGAGATTATTTACAGACCCCTTACAGACATGCTCGCTTGTTCAGCTGAAGCTGATGTAGTCTTCACCAGTACTGCATCAGAAACCCCATTGTTTTTGAAAGAGCATGTCAAGGACCTCCCCCCTGTCAATTCTGAAGTTGGGGGGTTAAGGCTCTTCGTTGATATCTCTGTCCCACGAAATGTTGGATCATGTGTCTCAGAGGTCGAAGGCGCACGACTGTACAATGTTGATGACCTGAAGGAGGTTGTAGCTGCTAATAAAGAGGACCGACTACGAAAAGCAATGGAAGCTCAGGCCATTATTGCTGAGGAATCAAAACAGTTTGAAGCATGGAGGGATTCACTGGAAACTGTTCCAACCATCAAGAAGTTGAGAGCCTATGCAGAGAGAATTCGAGCTTCAGAGTTAGAGAAATGCTTATCGAAGATGGGTGAAGATATCCCCAAGAAGACAAGGAAGGCAGTGGATGATCTCAGTCGTGGAATTGTGAATAAACTTCTCCATGGTCCAATGCAGCACCTGAGATGCGATGGTAGTGACAGTCGAACTCTGAGTGAGACCCTCGAGAACATGCATGCACTTAACAGAATGTTCGGCCTGGAGTCAGATATATCCCTTTTGGAACAAAAAATTCGAGCCAAGGTGGAACAAAGCCAAAAGTAAGTGTCAATATAGAATCTCTCACTTTGCAATCAATTACACTTCCTAACAGTCAAATAAGAGGATTACTTCCTCACGGTGTCCTGAGTTTTCATCTGCTGTAGTCGTCGACTTGAGGCTCTTATGGGGTATCTTTCAATTCATTAATTTATGAATTTGGATTCCTGTGCTCGAATCTCATTTCGCTTCACACTCTTACAACATACTTGTTTGCGGTCTTTCGGCTTTGTAGTGTGCAGTATGAAGTGAGCTTGATCCGTGTATCATTCATCTGTACGATATCTATTTGAACAATATCATTGTAATTAAATCGCTACTTGTTTTAATATAGAGCTGGAATTTTCTGTGAATGTATTGATTTGTATTTTTCTTATTTCTGTTAAGTGATCTCCATTGCTGATATGACCCAAGATAGGAAATATGATAGGTAGTATAGTTAGTTTGTGAACAGTCAACCCAAAAACGAAACAGAGAAGGGAAGATTCTTTCATTGCATTCATAAACGTGAACGTCAGTCTAGAAAATAAGATCTCTCTATTACTTTGAGAAGAGAATCGTTGGTTTTACAGACGAACTTGGTGAGAAAATAGACCACAAATCCAGTGGCATTAAAGTTTTGTCGAATAAATGTATACCTATGGCTGTTTGTAGAGGCAAGCAAGCCATCAAGTCGATTGATATGGTTGGATTTATTGAATTTAACCAGTCATCTTATTCAATAGCCAAGCTATCAACTTTCATGGTCATGATTGACTTAATGGAATCAATTTAATATCGATTGGTTATAAATTTAATAAATTGATAACCAATCGATAAAATTGACTTAACCGAGACACTAACCAACTTAACCTTAAAAATCAAATTAACCAAAATGACTTAGTCGAATTAAATTGATTGTAACCGATTTATATTCTACCCTAACTGTGGAATACCTGGCTGCGGTTTGTGAATGATTTAGTATAATGTGTGATTGGCAGGGAATAGTAATGGAATGTTATAAAGCCATCGCTTGAATCACTCTAAAACACTTATTTGGGCTTATGAAAGACCGAGTAGAGGACTCATATTGTTTATCACTACAGGTCAGTTGAGATTGGACATTGTTGGAATCTGGGCTATACCGAGTATTTGTATTCAATATGGGCTAACCTGAAGCTACTGCCTAAAAGACTCTGGCTTGTGTTCTCCAGAGAGTCGATGAGGAAGCAAGCTGAGGTGCAGTTGTCCATGGCAGACAAATGAACATAATGTGAAGGATTAGGTGCAAACAGGTGCCTCCACGGCAGACAATTTCGTCACCACTGAAATCCTTTCAAAAACAAAATGGAACAAGACACATAAACTAGGGTACCCTCCTCCCCCAGACGTCACATTGACAACAGTAAGATTCCCACAAGGAATCCCTGACTGAACAATAAACCAAACACATTAAGTTCCATGAAAACCACATGGTTCATCAAATGTCAGATTTTATAACCTGACTGAGGCTTCACAATAGGACCATTTGTTTTTGTCATTTGGTATCCAAAGGCAAACCGGCAACGGCTTGGAATCCAAAGACAACCGAGTGAGAAAGTGAGAAGACGTGCAGGTCTTTTGTAACCACCGGTTGCCCTTGCCTGTCATTAGAAAACGTGCAATATTTTTGGGTCCATGATGTTTTTTATTCGTTTTCGGACAAGATAAGAATCGTATTCTCTGTCATTAGTTGGCTAATAACACTGATTGCGCGCCTAAAAGGACTTGCATGCTAAGGCCAATTGTGCTTGGCTTGGCGTTTTGGTTTTAAATTGCGTGAACATCATCGATCAGTTTGAAACCAAATGCATTGCCGATTTCAGTTAACATGTCATGCTAATTGCTAAATAGTATAATGTAAAGTCCTTGATACGAGCCATTTTGATTTGGTAATTAGAAGGCCTAATTGTATTATTTCACGATTGATTTTTGACTTAAATCTTTCAGGTTAGGAGTTCGGAATTTTCCTGCGAGAATATTTGGAATTTGGGGATTTGCGAAATCCAAAAACATGAAAATCTTATTGGGCCCCCACAGCTTTCCCATTTCTAAAAGGTTTGAAAAACACTAACCTAAAAGGCTCTCCCTTCAAAGCTAGAAACCCTAAACATCAGTTGCCTTTGAACAAGTTTTTTTTCCTCGGTTCCCAACATTTTCATGGAAAACCCATTTTCCCTTGGTTATAAAATTCAACAAACCACAACCTTTTCAGTTTTTTTTTTCCATTGAAACAAATGTACTTTATAACAATAACAAGAAACACCCATGTTCCTAAAGCGAAGGCAAACGTGGACCTTCCCTTCCTCAGGAGCCGCCCACATGACTTAAGCTAAGGCAAGTTGTAATCACTCATTTTATCCGTTGTATAAATATTGTATTAATATATGTTAGTTTAATAATTAGCGTATTATTTTTGCATGTATACATATCATATTATGTGTTTGTTATATATGTGTGATTAATGTGTGACATATACGACTGCATGCATGTTATACGTACTATGGGTGTATATGTTAATATTTAAAGTCTATGGATGTCATATGTGTGTTTATATTTTATGTGTGCATTGTGTGTATGTGTGGGTATTCATGTTAATTATACGTATAGCTATATGCTTATGTGACGGTATGTCATATTAATTAAGGATGTATTGCGTATTGATGTTTGCATTGTTACGTATATGTGTACCCGTATGTCGTGTATGTATGTGCTTGCATGTACGTACATCGTATGTATATGCCCGTATTATTATTATTAATATTATTAGTAGGGTTGGGCTAAATTAAATACAAATAAATGGATATATTAAAACCCAGACAAATTAAATGTCCAAGTCCATTATTACAAATCAAAACCCAAAATTAAAATTACAGAGCCCATTTTTGGCCTGAATCAGATTAAGCTAACCCTAATCATCATTTTTCCTTCCGCAGCCCAATCTGAGCCGTTGGATCAAATTTTGATCCAACGGCCCTGATCGAAAAGGGAGAACCTTCCAGAGGGCGCGTGCGACTCACTCACGGGGCTGCTGGACTTCCACGCGCGCGTGGCTTGCACACGCTGACTCCTCAGATATCAAGATGCCACGTGGCTTCATCTCGGGCATTCCCACCGATTTCTAGATTGCATCAGGACTGTCCCTTTCTCGTGCAAATCCAATCGTTGGATGAAATCTGATCCAATGACCCTGAGAGCTTCTGGCAGAACGGTCACCACCACACCATCCCACCATGCTGGTCGTACCAACCACCGCGCTCAGAGATCACCAAAGACAAGGAAAATAAGATTTTTTGTCAGTATCAAATCAACCCAAAATATGTATTTGACAGATTTTCTACCAAACCAAAAATGGGGGGATATATGTATCAAAGAAGTAATCTGTAAAGAATGGGTCCTTTTTCAGTTGTAAGGGGCTTTCCAGAAATACAAAAAAAAGTTTCATCCTCCCGTTCTTTTTTTTTTGAACATACAAAGGTATCCACCCACCTTGAGTGTTGCATGCATGTATATGTTCTAAAAATAACAAAAGAAAATGAGTGGGGATTTTACCTTCGGTCGTCAGTTCCCCTACTGGCAACAAGCCTAAATATGGTGAGCCGGCTAAAAGGGGAGACGTTTTTTCTGTCTCGATTTAAAAAAATATATAGTTTACGCTTCGTATATTTCTTAGATCTAGGCGAAAGGGGGAGTCTTTGTGTAGATCTAAGTTCAGGTTCGGGTTTGAGTGAGGTTTGTTTTGGTGGGTTTTTTTAGGTTCGTCGGTGCCGACTAGCGGCGGAAGAGACGGCGGATGGCCGCCGGTTTTTGGGTTCGTCGAGGGTTGAAGATGGCTTTTGAGAGAAAATGAGAGAGTGGGGAGGGGGATATTATCCTAGGGCTAAAAAATGAATAATGGGGGCCGGCTATCGGTTTTATAGGGGAAATAAAAATAAAATGGGTAAATACCGTCCTAAATCTCCCCGCATTCTTGAAATTTTCAGTTCTGTCTTGCCGCATGTGATATTTGCAGCCCCAGTCCCTCTCCTTTTTTGAAATCTTTCAATTTAGCCCTCAAATAAACCGAATTCATATTTCGAATGGTTTAATTACCCCACAGGCCATTCCGCATTTTCAAACTTTGCACTTTGAGCTTGCCCTTTGGTCATATTGCATATACAGTCCCTGCAAGTCTGTTCCAGATTTTAATTAAATCCCTGAATGTGTTTTTCGTTTATTTAATTTTTGCTTCACGATTTTCCTTTTGTTGCATTTCGGACCCTTCTCATTTTGAATGTTTGTGCCATTTAATTTCTATCATATGTTGTCAGCAAGTTCATTATGTTTATACATGTGCTAATATCACGTTTATTTGCGTATTTTGGGTTGTGCCTTCTACGTTGTTTATTTTGTTTGCTCGTATTGTACATGTTCGTTTGGTATGTTTAGTTGACTTGTACTTAGCGTGTTTGTATCTTAGCATGTATGGGTTGTTCACTTTATTTTCAGTTTACATGTTGGTACGTTTTTTTTTGTTTGCTACGTTTATTTTTTATATTATGTTTTTTGTGTTTTAATCCGTTCGTTCATCGTAAGTAGGTTTGTTTCAGATATTGTTTTAGTTCTTTGTACATCATGTTTTTATGTACCCACATGGATTTTCGTATCTTCGTTTTTTTAGGATATATGTTAGTGTGTTTCTTGGTGCTATAGAAATGTCGTGTTTTTAGTCTATGCATATAAATCTTGTCGTATGTCAAATATCAAGCATTAGTTTTTATTCTAGCATGTTTTTTAGTGTCATACAACGCCATGTATATGTTATCCATATTTTAGTTGTATTTTGTCTTAATGCGTTCAAGCATGTTGAGGTTAATTAATTCGGTTTTGGAAGTATGTTTTTTTATCTTGTTCGTGTTTGCTTTGTTTATCATGCTTTGTCTTTTTACCCGTGTATTTTATTATTTTTTGTTTAATTTTGTAATATGCATGCTTTTATATTTTAGTACCATGCTAATGCCATTGTACGTTCTATGTTTTATTTTCTAAGATTGCATATCGAGATATATAAACTGCTAATGCGGTGCCCTTTTATCCGAGTGTAAACGGGGCCAGTATCAGGCGTAGTGATAGTGGTTGGGCGTTTACTCTCGGATAACAGGGCATTTAAAATCTACTCGCACTTATAACCAAATTTTAAATTTATCATCACTTTAATCCGGAAAGTTTAATATTAATAAAGGGGTAATTATTAAAGTACCAATTTTAGGCGGTGCGGGTGCTAATCCTTCCCCATCCGTAACTGACTCTCGAACCCAAAGTTTTCAAAATCTCTGGTTTTTATGGTGTCCGGCCTACTTAAGTGGCCGGTGGCGACTCCATTTTCTTAAATAAAATACGGTATTTCTAAAACCCCGCAGAATAAATATTTTTATATCCGAAATGCAACAAACACTTTAAAAACTCGGTTTTTTAGCGAGAGAGACATCGGTACACAAGTAAAGGGAAGCCTTGAGGTAATGAAACCTACATCTATGTCTGAATTCTGATCGGATAAATTCCATCGATTGTTCGTTTGTGATTGCGACAGGAAAAAGTGTCATAATTCATAAAATGGTATATGAAATCTCCGAATGCCAGAGAAAAGTAATGGGCATATATATGTCAGAACCCAGAACTCAAGTCTAAGAAAATAATAGGTTAGTACTTGAGTTGAGGTTATAATTGAGGAATTGAAAATTGCAACAAAAAAAGACATAGGAATAATAAACAAAGAGAATATAACAACAAGAAAATGATTCATTCATCATTTTCATTTCCAAGTCCAAGCTTAGCTACCCCAATCATTCTCCCACCAAAAGGATAACTTTTTTAAACTATATAAAGTGAATTGGAAAAATAACGAAGGATTAAAATCCCAATCACTCCATAAAAAAGGCAAACAAACATTCACAACTTTGTAAGTTGATAATGATGATGACAAAAATCCCTACCTACACTTCAAATACAAACTTCTTTCCTAAACAGAAGAAAATGGGGATTTTAAACATAAGACTTTTTATATATAAAAAAGAGTAAACCATCAATCAAATGCTTGAATTTTTAGTTTATACTTTATAGTTCATGGCAGAAAGACCCGCGCCATCTACTACCACCAGCATGTCCCCCTGTTCATAATATGACAATAATTTTTTATATATAAAAGTTGTGGGGAAAAAAACTAAAATCTAGCATTTTCGAAGCCGTGTAAATCGCCGACTCGAGCCAACGACTTCTTCATGATTGCAACTTTAGCCAACTTTTCAGCCGCTCTCCAAGCCGATGAGGGCGTAAGTGGCTCTCCGTTTTCATCCATCACCACTGTCATCGACTCCCTTTCTCTTTCTCTTTCCCTTTCCCTTTCCCTATCCCTTTCCCCTTCCCCTTCCCTTTCATTCACCCTCCGCCGTTGGGTTTCCATCATCTGCTGTTTCCTCCACTGCAATTCCGCCAACTCAGCTTCCAAACCTCTGACACATTCCTCAGCCGATAATGAATTCGACTGCATCAACAAGGCTCGAGCCGACCCCAACAAATGATAACCACTTGTCAAGTCGTTACTGCACTCGAACAGCCTTCTCGCTTCGGCTACGGCTCGAGTCGTGATGAAAAAGAATCTCAACTGTTCGATTTTGGGAGCCGATGATCGAACGTCGTTGGGCCTAGGTACGAGAAGCGCTTGATCTCTGCCGTATACGACTTCTTGGGTGGCGGGATCCTTGTAAAGACAGCGAACGCACATCACGTGGTTGGATACAGCCGCCGAAGTCGGAACTCTCAGTTCCACGAGCAATTCCCTTTCCTCCTCGGCGTATAAATCGCCGAGCCGCACGGAGCTGGAAGTTAAAACAGTAGGCTTTCCACTACATGAATAAACGGCTGCTATTTCAGCTGGTGCTGATCCAGATGCGATGCTGAGCTGGATTCTCAAATCTTGGATCACGACGCTCAATAACCCACCAACGCATTTAGCAAACGCATCCTCAGCTGGCTCATGGCTGTACCCGCCGTTTTGCCCGAAACCGAACGCGTGAACCGGGATTTCAATGTGAGCGAAACGAGTGGACGACGCGTGGCTTGAAGGATGACGTTTATAGGAAGCATTAGACTGGACTCTTTCGTCCTGACCGTCGGATAACAACATAATGCTAGCAACTGGATTTCTCTCCTTCCGATCCTCTAACACTTTGGTTGCTTTCCTCAACGCTTCGCCAACGCTAGTTCCTTGACCGCAGGTGAGGCGGTCAATAATGCGCCGAGCAGCTTTTTGACCCTGAGCCGTCATTCTCCGCAGGGGGAGTAACCGTTTTGGAGTAGCCGAAAAAGCCACGATTGAAAGCCTATCACCCGAGCCGAGCGAGGAAATGACTAAGAGCATGGCGCGTTTCAACATCTGGAGTTTAGCACCGGTCATGCTTCCGCTCACATCAAGAACCGTAACCAAATCAATCGGTGCTCGATGCGACGGGTCCAAATGCGAAGTCGAATTGCCATTATTCCTCGAAGAAGCTAATATTTTTGCAGGGGGAGGTGGGGCCTTGATTTTTAAAGCCACGGCGTAAGTTTCGTATCCACGGCCCACTGAAATGACCGCCGCTTCGGGAGACAATCTGGCCTGAACATTCCTCAAATCACGGCCGTTGAATGGGAGCAAGTCATCAGATTTGACGGTGGATGAAGAGTTGGGATTAACGAAGAACCCTTGGAACTCCTCGACGTCCTCTTCTTCTTGTTGTTCGATGTTTTCATCCGCTTCTGGAATGGGAATAAAACGAGCACCGGCGGTTGGGGAAAGCAATGATTCATCGTCATCGTAGGATCTTAAATCAGATTTTTTGGCTGTGGGTTTGGGTTTTGGTTCCGGCTGGTGCACAATTCTCGGTGAACAAGATTCAATGATCTTTTTATCTTCAATTCTGGGGGTGATATTTTCGATCAGAACGGCGTCATTTTGAGGAGTTGAGTTTTTGTGGGTGGAGAGAAGAGGAACATCTTTCCAGGTGGTATTACAAACAGGGCAAACGAGGGAATCATGTTTACGAACATGAGCAGCTATGCATGGGAAATGAAAGGCATGTGCACATTCAGCCGTGTAAATGGCTGTTCCTTGACCTGTCTTCACGCTGTTCAAACAGACTCCACAACTACTCTGCAAAATTCAAAACATACAAAATCTAAGCTTTAGCTTATACGCCAGCAAACATTCAATACTAAGATGCATTTCAGAATATATATATATATATATATATATATATTTCTTACCCTGAACTTGAAGCTGTTGCGAAAAAGAGAGAGCTTGAGAGGGGAACGAGGAGAGGTGGGATTTGAGGACAGAATTGATTTAGGACTTTTAGTGGCAGCTCTAGTGTTGGATTTGCATCGGAGGGTGGGACATTCACTCGTGGAAGACGGTTCAACGGTTGTGCGGCAACGAAGACTGGGGCTGGAAACTGGTTGCGGTTGAAAACGAGGAGTGGGAGGGTTACTCCCGGATGAAAAAAAGCTTAGCTTGGCACAATTCCTGGGACTGGGACTCTGTTGCCGATGCTTGTCTAGAACAGTGTTTTCTGGTTCTCTAGGGATTGTAGTGCAAAAGGCTCTTCTCCAACCAGTGCCCATTTTTCGGTGCACTCCAAAAAGAGAAAAGGAAAATACTTTAAGCTCAGAAGAATGACACTCTGCTTTTCGTTTCTAGCTGGTGTTTTATCTGTATCTAACTCCACCTTTGTTTATCTTTTTCCATGAGATATGCAGAAAAAGAAGGTGAAGAAGGGTTTTGTTCTGATCGATCTAAATTCTAAGGTTGCGACAGAGAACAAAAGGCTAGGATTCAAAGCTTAAAGGATACGAAGATCATGGGATCAAATGCGACAAAGTAAGGGGAGTTAGCTACTTTTCTACCCTTTTTCTATTTCCTTTTCTGCACCCAAAAGGATCTGTGCTACAAAAAAGAAGGGTTGAGATCTACTGCTCCCTGCGTCTTTCTCTGCCTTTTTTTTTTCTCTATTTGCGAAAATCCCGAGGTAAGCTTTACTTCCAGGAATATATATATCCATTGGAAATGGTAATTTAATGGAATTTTAACCTGTTTAACCGGCACGTGTTGGTTGCTTTTTTTTAACATTACCGGTCAACTATCAACTCTCCTTTCTCCTTTCTCCTTTCTCCTTTCTCCTTTCGGTCTCCACCACGTTATCTCCACCGACCTGTTATAAAAACCTGATCATCTTACTCCATGCCTCCTTCATAGCTCCAATGCACAATGTATCCCTCTCCTCACGCGCCAACCTTGATGCGTGAGCTGGGATCACGGTGCTTTCTCAAAGCATGTGTCCTTCCCTCGCCCCTCCGTCAATCTCTGTTCGCTCTTTTAACGTGTCCGATTTCTGTTTTGTCTTTCCATTTGTACTCTAATCTCCATAGACTTGCTTCTTGTGTGGATCTCGTTTTTTGATGTTTATTGAGCACGACTAATTCACTGACGAAAAGGGACAGTGTTATTAAGGAAATAAAAAAATATTTTTTTCTAATGATAGTTTTATTTTTATAAAACATAAATATTTATTCAATTGAATTTTATTTCTTTTAAAATTTAGATTAAAGCTTTTTTGGTTTTAAAAATAGCATAAATAACTGCAGTTTTTAAACGGGTAAATACATAAAAATTTATTATTAAATTTTTTTTATATATTTTTTAAATTTTATTCCCTTATAATTTTATAAGTCCATCACTCTTAACATAAAATTTTGAGTTCCTATTTGAGAGCGAAGAAGATAATAATGATGTGATCTTCAATTTAACCAACCACCACAGCATCATTGAATTGAAACCATGTCTCGTTTTATTTTTAATTAAACTTTTGGGTTTTGGCATAAAATAAAAGTGGTAATGCATGCTATTCAAAAAAAAAAAGGTGGTAATGAATGGTTTAAGTAGGCTAGGGTAGCATTGGCAGGCTAGAGTCGGAAACAATCTTAGTGGTGAAATTAAAGACGGTTGACGCCAAATGCCAATGGCAGCAAATCTTGGTATATTTATTACAGTATCAAATTTGATGGTGAAACACGTTAATTGCAACTGAAAAGGCATCAGAAAAAATCAAATAGATGAAGGTTACTTTCTTTGAAAAAATTAAATATTTTTATATTAATTATTTAATTTTAAATTATTTAAAATTTTATAATTTTTGTCAACATAACTTCAAGCTGAAATTTAAAGATTTTTGTTGGCATTCAATTATTTTTTTCTAAGTCTTAGGTTTTAATTTCAGTATGAATAATCTTCTCTCGTAAAAAATATTTAAAAAAAATACTTTTTTATCCCACTTAATATGTCTATCGTTAATTTTTCATACGGTTTTAGGAATAATAAATTTGTGTAAAAGATGTAATATAAAATAATTAAAACGACAATTTTATTCTTGAAAAATTAAATTTTATTTTGTTAGAAAACTAAATAAAAGGTAAAAAGAAAATACACCTTGTTAAAAATTTTAATTTTTTTAATAAGATATTTTAAGTGGGATAATTTTAAAATATAAAAAGAATATTTTAAATAGAATGGAGAAAGTATAATTTTTTACTTTCTATATTCATAATACAACTTACTATTAATTTATATTTTTTACATATTCGTTATTGTTTCTTGCCCATTGCGTGAATGGTTTTGGGTATGCGAGCATGTGCATGCATTAAATTGAAGATATGGTGCAAAATCTAAAAAACATAATACGATTTTTATGCATTTATTTGATCATCGTCGTCGTCAGATAACGAAAGCATGCAGCATGTGAATGCGTAGGCTCTAGTCTCCATAACTATTAACTAACCATGCAAAGGCTGAGTTCCTGCGTCAGTCAATACTTGGAATAAAAGTATTAGTATTTGTTTGCAGAATTAAAACTAAATCTGACTCCATAATAAATGAGATATCGAAGTTTGCAAACCAAATCCCAAAGACAAGGTCAATTTGAATCACGGGTTTGGTACCTTCCCCAAAACAGCATCACGCTCGCAGACTAAAACCCACTTCCAAACATCATAAATTCTGAATTTATTACTGAATATATCAAAGCTAATTCTTACGTGTAACTGACGAACACAATTGGTCAAATAACTGCGGCAGTTACGTGGGATCCTCTTTTCCTATCTGTTTAACGCTCTAGGGTGTGCTTGTTACGGATTTTCACTCTCATAGGGACTGGGAAGGGAATCCACCAATCTTAACCTAATCATTATTTTATATGTTTCTAATTACTTTTTTAAACGAAGTTAGGCAAAGTAATTTCACTCTTTTGTTTCTTTCTCATACCAAGTCGTGTAGAAAATAATATATATATAGACAGATATCTTATTTAAATTGTTGGATTAATGTAAATAGATGAATAAAAATAACAGTAAAAAATACGAAGATTATCACTTTAAAAAAAAGATAAATAAATAATCTTAATCATTTATTATCCTCGTCTAACAGTCTAAAAAGTGTAAAAATAATTGAGTTTTACATTGTGTAAGTAGATCTTAGCCCATATATATATATTAGGGGTGTGCATTTTGGATATCCGAAATTTTTGGAAAGACAATTTAGCGACCTGTATCCTATCTGAAATTTTCGAATATTCAAAAATCGAATATCCAATTTTTTGAATCGGATATATGGATATTTGAATTTATGACTTGATTTAATTATTATTATTTATTTGGCAGTCTTATCCATGAAAATTTTAGGTTTTCAAATAAAACAAACAACAAAATTATTGAATATAACAAGATTTGTATCAATGGAAAATCCAAATTTTCATATACAACAAGTAAAATATTGAATATAACAAGATTTATATCTATAAAAAATTAAATTTCAGATATCAGATAACCGAATATCCGATCTGAAATAACTATATGTATCCGATCTAAAATTTTTCGATATCCGATCCGAATTATATGAAAAATAAAGAACGGATCGAATATCCAAAATTTTGAATCGGATAAACGGATTAAATCAATCGGATCAGATTTTTTTGCACGCCCCTAATATATATAGCTTAAATGAAAAATCAACCCTTAAATTATTTTTTTGTCAAAGTAAGTCCCTAAACTATCATTTTTTGTCACTTTAAGTCCTTAAATTAGTTTTTGGTCAAAATAAGTGCATAAACTATGCCAATTTTTCTTTTAGTCCCTAAACTATCTATTGATAAAAAAAATTTGTGATGTGTTAACATCTTATTGGTCAAAATATCTTTTTTTTTTACTTAGATAACTATCATACTTAAAGTGACCAGAAATGATAGTTTAGTGACTTATTTTGACCAAAAATAGTTTAAGGACTAAAAGCAAACAAAAGGTATAGTTTGGGGGTTGGTTTTTCATTTAAGTATATATGGGTAATTATTCCATGCACAAGCACTTATAAAAATTTTGTCTACACAAGGGTCTTAGTTTTAGGGTTTAAGTATAGTAGTTTGAAATTAGGGGTTGATAAATTTTTGGATTTATAGTTAAAATTTACGGTTTATAGGTTAAAATATAAATCCCTAACCGTATTACCCTAACCATAAGCCCTACATTCTAAACTCTTACACTAAAACCCTTAAACTCTAAACCCTAAATTGAAACACTAAACCCTATAACTGTTGTGAAAACATAAAGTTTCCACCGCCTGAATATCGGATACTAATCTTAATGTTCAATGTATTTTCTATTGCAAATTTATTCCGTTCCTCTTAAAATTTTATAAGTTCACCTCCTAAAAAAATAATCTTGTGTTTGTCTCTGAATCGAGGAGTGCTAGGGGCAATCACATCCCTCGAAATTTTTAAAACTTATATATTTTAATTTTTTATTAATATTTTAATCTCATATTCTAAAAATTTGAAATTCTCATATAATTTTACTAAAAGTACAAATTTATATCCCTTATATAAATTTTTTCGGCCGATACTATCATATCTATCACGGTAGTGAAGGATTTGGGGGAATGCATGCAAGTGCATATTTTTTGTTGACTAAGATTTTATATAATATACAATTAATCAAGGATAATATCAATAATACTCAATGAATCGTAAAAAGGTGTGCTATATATTTTGTCACGACAAAGTCGATCAAATTTATATTTCTGTGCAATTAGTTTTAATTTGAACTTGTGTAAAAGTGACCTTGTTCTAAGTTGTATCTATTTAAAAATTCTATTTCATTTTAGTGTCATCGAATAATCGAACACTATTTCATTTGGAAAAATATCAATTTTATTTAAGGCCGCAATATATATTTTAATGATGTTTTTATACTTTCGTTTTCTTATATAATCTTCAAATAAAACAAGTTAAAAGTCACAACTTAAAAATTTAGATACAAATAAATACCACGCCGCTTAAAATTATTTATTAAGTATTTTTTTATAAATATATTTTATATAAAATATTTATCTAGTTCATAATGTTAGTGTGATAAAATCTAATTATATTTTTTTAATATTAGATTATTAAAGCTAATCATAATAATGTGTTTTTAAAAAGTAAAAAAAAAACACAACATTTGAAGAAAAACATGTGATATTTTTAAACTTCAAATTAAAAATGATCGCTGATTATTATATCCTATAGGCTATAAAATAAAATAATCTTTAAATTAAAAGTAATTTTGGAAATAAAAACAAAAAAATCTTAGATGACTCGTTTTTTTTTTTAATTTAATAAACATACTATACAAAATAGTCAAATAGAAGTTGCTTTCATTTACTCAATAACTGATCACAATACAAAAGCGAATAATATTTATTATAGCTTTATAGGAGACTCGAATTCAAATTGTTTTGTTTACAAAGTGTGCGTACATTATTAAAGGGTTTAAAAATATATATAAACAAATACTATTTTAAAAATACCTTAAAACTATTCAAAAAAAAAATAAGTTGCTTCCGTCTAAAGTTCATCTTATTATTATGACTTGCAAACGTAAAATTTGTCATTAGAAATTTTTAGAGCCAGGTGCGGAATTTAAAAATGGAATCCTATATTACAATGAATATATATTTCGTTACTCTAAACAATTAATTTAATATTTTTATAAATAAATTATAAAAATATAATTAAATTTTGGTGAATATAATATTTTTATTGTTTTGGTAGCTGAGTATGATATGTAGCTTGATTCTAAACAATAAATGCAAAAAAAAATAAAGAATATTATATCATTTTCCCTTAAATTTGAGAACAATAAAGAGAGAATTAAATTTTGGGGAAAATAAATTATAAGATTTGCAGAAGAGAATTATTTTTTATTATTGTTTTGCTTTCGTACTAGATCCAATACTTTGGCTGACTAATTCGGATCGAGTACTATAGACTTATTATGGGGAGACCCTCCCAACCTAAATTGTTCGTTTCCTTCACAACAACAATATTCAAACCTTTGAAATGGCTTAAGAGGTCAAGCGTCTCATCTAACTAAATTAATGATTGTTGGTAATTATTTTTTATTATTAGATTAATTAATTTTTTTAATGAATTAAAAATAAATTTTAAAAATAAAAGTAATTATTTTTAGAGTTCTAGATTAATTGAGAGCCAAAAGGGTCGCTCATTATGCTCCCGGTATATATATATATATATTGGCCATAAAATATAATATAAGATATTTATATGTAAAGAAAATATATAATCAATTTAACAAAGTTTATTTGTATTACACGCACAAATACATAAGTACATTATTGCGAGTACCGAGGTGTTAAAAGCTCAAAGCTTGTGGATCCCACCGGTTTTTAACTCCCGCGTAATACAAAAAAGGTAAACTACTCTAGTGACCACCAAATTAATTGTGAATATCTATTTTGATTATTGAGATATTGAAATTGTCAATCAAATCACTAAACTTATTAAATCAACCTAGTTTGACCATTACCGTTAAAAAACTAACGGATGGGTAATGTGTCAGTTAACAAAATTTTGTAAAATTATACATTCAGTCCCTATTATTTACCTATAATTTCAATTTGGTCCTAATTTAAATTAAATTAATTAAAATTAATCATCCAATCGGATGACAACACGTGTCATCACCCTATTAGATAATTTATTTTAATTTTTAATTTAATTTATTTAATATTTAATATATTATTTTTCCTCCCAAAGAGTGTGCTTGGGGTGGTTTAAACTTAAGACCTCATGGGTAAAATACCCAAGCCATTACCATTGCGCCAAACCACCTATATACATATAAATTATATCCTTGTATATATCTTATAATACTGTAATTGTTAGGGAAAAATAAGAAAAATGATTGAGAGTGGATTCGAACTTAGGTATTTGGAATGTGTAAAAATATACAAATCGCTAAATTAATTCAATTTTTTAGTATAAAATTAAAATATTTTGAATATATTTAAAGTATAGTTGAAACAAGATTTAAAATGAAAACAAATTTATGATTTTTATATTTTTAGATTAAATAGAATACTTTTTCCCTCACATTTAGTTCAATAATTTCATATATATAATATTGAAACGAGTTTTTAATTTAATTAATAATTTTAATTTTTTATTAAACATTTTAATTCATTGATTATATATTAAAATGTATATATTTAATATACATGTTTATAAGATATTTAATTAATGTGAGAAATTAAAATTATTAATTAAATTACAAAATCATTTCAATAATATATATATATAATTATTAAACTAAATGTGAGGGAAAAAGTATTCAATTTAATCTAAAAATATAAAAATCATAAATTTGTTTTCATTTTAAATCTTGCTTCAACTATACTTTAAATATATTCAAAATATTTTAATTTTCTACTAAAAAATAAATTAATTTAGTGATTTGTATATTTTTACACATTCCAAATGACCTAAGTTCGAATCTCCTCTCAATCATTTTTACTTCTTTTTCCCTAACAATTACAGTATTATAAGATATATATATATATATATATATATATAAGGGTGTAATTTGTATCAATATAGGTGGTTTGGTGTAGTGGTAAAGGCCTGGGTATTTTACTCAAGAGCTTTCAGGATCAAACCACCTCAAGCACACTCATTGTCTCTATAATTTTCCTCCAACCAGGTGGTGACACGTGGCAGTATCACGGCCCAAAGAATATCAAATCCTACCTAATTACATCAATTAGTAGGTTTTTTTCCTCAGATAGCTTATCACACCCAATATGGCAAGATTCTTCATTTGACTTCTTGTCTCCTGCCATTTCTGAAAAACTAATGTGATCGGGCTCTCTAGCATTCTCCGAGTGTTGGGCCAAGTCTGGTGGTCTTAGCAAGCCCGATGATCCGCTTTGAACCTCTTGGGCGGATCCTTGCGCAACTGTCTCGAACCAAAATATTTGGGTTGTGACATTCTCCCCCACTGAACTTGGTAACGCCCTCGTCGCTGCACTAGAACAATCCTGGGTAGGGCCTCATTGGATACTGCTACTTTTTGCCCCGACTTGATGCGGTTCCCCCATATGAACTGTTTTCCTCGGCTCTTGTTGCCATGGAATTCCTTGATCCTTTGCACCATTACTCACACCGTCTTGGTGGCTTCTCGACGTCTCGGCTTGCTCATGTCCCCCATAAGGACTGCTCGCTCTGACTCTTCCCGCCAAGTGATGTCGCGTGATATGATGCCCCCGGATACATCACCGTTGTAGGAGCTTTCTCATACGAGCCTTGGTTTGCCTTGGTCCTGCGGTAAAGTCTTGGGTGTCACCACGTTGAACAATGGACGAACTCTCAGACTCATCAGCCCATCAATTTGGCTCTTTAAAACTCTGAAAGGTCCCTTCCAAGCTTCGTCTCCCCCGCACCGATGGTTAGGTCCAACTCAACCTATGCTCATCAAACTCGACAAATCAAACTTAAAAACACTAGAGTTGTGTTTGAGATGTACCTTTCTCTCAGTTGTATTTACTCTAAAATGGGTCAGCCCTTTTGTCTCCACGAAGCCTGCCCCCCTTTGCATCGAACCTCCCTCATTGAAGTTCTTTGCATGCATCGGCCCCTTTTGCCTAAGGTCCGTTGCCCCTCGTTGCACTCGCCCCTCTGACTTGAAGTTTGGTGCACTCTTCTTGCATCGACCCTTCTTCCTTGAAGTTCGGTGCTTCCTCTTGCGTTGGTACTTCTTCCTCAAAGTCCTTCCCTCGATTCCCACCTTGTCCATGGGTGGTGTCTCCACGGTTGCAATGTCCCTCGGCTTGGCCCCCTTCGACGCTCCATTGGTCTCAAAAGCGATGTTCTTTCCCCGAACACTTTCGATATACCACTTGTCACGGGGCTAGGGCTCAACCCTAGCGGATCCGTACGGCCTTAGACACCTTTGACGCTAATCGGTCGATTCTCGCGCCTAAGTCAGCCTTCAACCAGCCTTGCGAGTACTCCTGCTCGACAACGGCTCGGACAAACCCTCCAGGCTTCGATGGATGCGAAAGCGCTTTAAGCACTATGGTGGCTACTCTTGGCCACTCGAGAGGCAACTAGAACAATGAGGTTTAAGAACCAAGGACAATCGAAAGGGACAAGAGAAAAGCTAGAGTAAATGCCTCAGAGTCTTATTACTCTTCTCAAATGAGAGAATGAATGGAATGAGATTGATGATACAAATGAGGGTGGGAGGCTCTCTATTTATAGTTGAGCTCCCACTCAATCAATGGTCCGGATCGATTTACATGGATGGCTAGGATTAGCCCAAATCCTTACAAGAATCTCTAATCTAGGAAAGAATATCAAATCCTACCTAATTACATCAATTAGTATATTTCTTTCCTCAGATAGCTGATCACACCCAATATGGCAAGATTCTTCATTTGACTTCTTGTCTCCTGCCATTTCTAAAAAGCTAATGTGATCGGGCTCTCTAGCATTCTCCAAGTGTTGGGCCAAGTCTGGTGGTCTTGGCAAGCCCGATGATCCGCTTTGAACCTCTTGGGCGGATCCTTGTGCAGCTGTCTCAGACCAAAATATTTGGGCTGTGACATTCTCCCCCACTGAACTTGGCGACGCCCTCGTCGCTGCACTAGAACGATCATGGGTAGGGCCTCCTTGGATACTGCCACTTGTCGTCATCCGATTGGATAATTAATTTAATCTAAATTAGGACTAAATTAAAATTATAGGTAAATAATATGGACTAAATGTGTAATTTTATAAATTTTAATTAACTGCCACGTCACCCCTCTGTTACCCATCCGTTAGTTTTTTAATGACTGTGATCAAAATAGGTTGATTTAATAAGTTTGGTGATCTGATTGACGATTTTGATAGTTCGGTGGTCAAAATAGGTATCCCCAATTAGTTCGATGGTCACTGGGATAGTTTACCCTAAAAAAACCTTGTGGGTTTCTCATCGACCATCTTTAAGTTTACGCATGTTAAAGTCAAAGATATATATATATATAACGATAATTGGCCTTTGTTTTGGTACCATTCTCTAATTTATTTGTGGTAAACGTGTCATTCAGTGTGGGTCATTTTAGGTTTGATTATATTTGATTTAAGTTTGGTTCAGGTCTGGTTTAGTTTTAACTCGATCTAGGGTAATTTTAGTTCGGGTATTGGGTTGGAGTTTTAGGTCGGTTGATTTTCGGTTAGTTTGGTTTCAGGTCGGTTATTTTCGGATCTTTGATTTCGTGTCGGTTCAATATCGAGTTAATAGGAGATCGATCGTTTTTGTCGGGTTTTCAAGTCGAGCTAGATTTTTCACCCTATATATGACTTTATAAAGACTGTACATTTGGCCTTTTGGTGAGTTGTATGACAATTCACATCTTATCTTTATTTATTATTTTATTATATTTTCTTTGTTTCAGATTGCCTTCAGTTCGGATGAAATAGGTTTGGGTCCATTCGATTCGGTTGAAAATTGGTTAGAGGTCCATTCGGTTCGGGTCTATTTTTGGTTCAATTGAAATTCAGTTCAGTTTTGGTTCGATTCGGTTTATTTCATATTTCGGATCAAATTTGGATCATTATTATCGAGTTAATTTCGAGTCCCAGTTCGAGTAAATTAGTTCGATTCTTGAGTTTCGGGTCAAATTTGTCATGTCTGTTCTTCATAGCCAAGTGAAGTTAATTATTAAGGTTTTAGTTTTTTTATAATGTAACACTATTTTTTTAGGAATAAAGCAATAACATTAAATATTTAATAATATTTTGTATTATTCTTATAATTCTATTTAATTTGACGAATTTAATCTTTATGATTTATCCTAAAAAAACACTATCCCGTTCAATAAAAATTTCTATTTGTTTTCCTTATTTTTTTTCTTTAATTTGTATTTATTCAAAAATTTAATAGTTATGCTATTACTATATATTAGTTTTAATATAGTTTGGTACATATAATATGAATTATTTAAATATTAAATGGGAAAAAGTTCAATACCCGGTCCGTGTAAACTTTAGTTTACACGTGCCTTTTAGTTCTAAGGGTTAGAGTTTTAGTTTAGGGTTTAAAGTTTAGGGGTTTAGGTTGTATAGTTTAGAATTCAAGGTTAGTGTTTAGAACTTAGTGTATATGGTTTAAGGCTTAGGATTTATTTTTTTTAGGGCTAGGGATAAAAATTTAAGATTTTAGTTTTTGAGCAATTGTTGATGGTCGGTTGGTTAGAGCTGCTCACCTGCTTCATCCCCTCCCCTTAGGTTATGGGTTTAATACCTAACAAGAGCATTTTCCTTCCCCTATAATTTCCCCCTCCCCTCTAGGTAGAATCAGTTAAAAAAAGATTTGAGTTTTTATAATGTAAATACACAAACTTATTTTAAATTAATTTTACACAACATGTATATTAAAATTTTACCCATATTAAATTAATAATACAATGCATTCGAGTTAAGTTGCATTCATCTATTAATACCAATGGGCCGAAGGACCTTATTTGTTCTTTTTACAGTTCGGCTCGATTTGTAATAAATATTATTATAGAACTATTTTTAATATTTTATTAATTTTGAATAATATATTAATCTATTAATACGTATGTATTGAATTTAGGGTTAAGAGTTAGGACAAAATTTGGAGTTACACAATAATATAAAATTGATCATTCAATTCTACATACGTTAGACTATTATTTATTCATTTTTCCTAAGGTCTAATGTTTTATTACAAACGACGTTAACCATTTGTTTTTTTTTTTTGGTGATTAACAGACAAAAAAAGCTTAATGATTTGATCCAGATCATAAGTTTCATGAGCCTAATTTCATGTCCTTATGAAGAAAACTCCAAACCCTTGCTTTCAATTTCCTTTTCTTTTCGGACCTTAATTTATTCATATTATTAGCTTTAGTTTTCAACTATATACAACATTTAAATTATTTAGTTCAATAAAAGGTTTTCTGTTTTTAAGTATATTTGATTAATATTTTTTTGGGTTTCTAATCATGGAAGATATATTAATAAAATAATTATGGTTGAACAAACTAACATGATCAAAACCCAAGGATATTAATAAAACTATATAAGATACCTACTTTCTTAACATCTAGCTCTAATTAATAAATAGAAAATAACTAATTAAGAAATTAAATGAAAAAAGCTAGCAGTTACGAGATTATAATACCAACCCATATGTGGATGAGCAATATATAATAATAAAATTAAAAATGGAAAACAATCATATAATTCAAACTTTAAAGTCTACCTTCAATATTGATCCAAAAACTTAAAACTGATAAAAAGGACCTAACTACTATGATTATTTAATTTCAAAAAAATGAATACATTGGTGCTGGTCAAAAACAGTATATAGTTGAAAGTTAGAAATATTTAATGATGTGGGTTTTTGTATTTGGTAGATAAAGTTGATATAGGGAATGCCCAAATGTCACATGACCAAATTGGACTACCCGTATGGGAAAGATCCCATCATCTGCTAACCCCCCAAGTTGAGCTTATAATTTTGATTATATTTAAATCAATGCACCAAAAGGCCATCTTAATATATTAATTTATGCTTTTGACTAGAAATTATTTGGAGCCACTGTATTTGGTCACCTTTGACTTCTCAACCATCATTAAACCGTTTTCTTTTCGGAATCCATTTAATTAAATCTCAATATGTGAAAGACGAAATCAAAGTTAAAAGTTAAGATAAAACATAAATGTTTGAAAATAAAAAATAAATTTATATTTTAATTACTTTTATGAAAATTATATAAATAAAAGGTTAAAAAATTGGTGCGTAGGGACAGTGCACCGGAAGACTAAACTGATGTAAGAGAATACGTATTTAAGTTACGATCTTATTTGTCCCTTGCAAGATTGATTCAAAGAGGGGTTAACATTGGGTTAAAATTAATAAATGAGCATCTTCAAAGAGTTAGAGAGAAGCAAAGCTAAATATGATACTTAACTTGAATCATATGGAAGATGTGTACGTAAAATCATTGACCAAATCCTGTAGCCACAGATTTCTGACAATAATAATTATTGTATCTGATTTATTAAACGATTAATTCATCAAGTTTTCTTCACTCACAACACCAAAATTTAAATTTCTGACTATGCTTAAGGGATGTAAGACCTCATTCTGCTAGACCAACTGATCGTATGTAATAAACAATAGTAATTCTTTTTTACCTGATTACGCAGATTTTCATGTTTTGGAGTAATATTAGGACTACTACGAAGATGACATATGTTTCTTTCTCGTGAATGTATATATTATAATATATGTGGAGGCAAAACTGGTGCGTTGGCGACGGCGTCGCCTTGTCATAAGCGTTGGCAACCAGCCTACCACCATCATAAAAATCAGTATAAACAAATGATCAAATTTTGCAATAATAAGAAAAGAAAAGAAAATTAGATGAAGAATTGAAGATGATATTGAAATGGTGACTCCAAGTATCCAAGGATTTTTTGTATATCCGATTTGGTGAAAACACATGAACGACACAGGTTTTCTGACAGAATATTTTGCAAATTGGTTCATTTAAGAGCTGGGGATGAGGGGATTTTAATGTTTATTTCTTGAACAACGGTAGGGAATTCAATTATTTATCTGTTCAGTTGCATGAGATCGCAAATGAAAGCTGTTTGGTTGTTGAGATTGTTGTGATTAATGGGCACATATTATGGGGCTGTACATAAAACTAATAGGATCCCCCATCAATCATATATACATTATTACATTATGTCCTTAAAATCTGTGGGTTGACCAGCATGGCTGTTCTTGGTATTATAAAATGTCTGGGGCTGCTGGGATTCACTGCTATTAAAAACTGGGTGGAGTTGGATTCATCAACCAACACAATGGATCAAGTTTATAATGCAGACATGTACCATGGATTTGCAGTGATGTGTCCAAATTTGATGCCAAGATGGGTAAATTGATGCTAGATCGTAATTTGGACCAAGAAAAAGGTAGCTTGCTACTCAAAATGAAGACTAGTTTTCACACAAGGAAATCTGTTGTCACGTTACATATTGATATATATCTCAGGATAAGACTCAAGCTTCAGAATTCACTATGAAATTGGATTTGTACATATTAATGTTTTATGATTATTTTTTATTAAGTAGATATAATTATATTATAATAACATATGTCATTATTTGAACTCATACAAGATGAGATGTCACAGTAAAAAACATTATATAAAATAAAAAATTCAAATAAAATCATAAAAATTTAAAAAAATCTCAAAATTTTCTTTTAAATCCACGACTTTTATGGGAAAAAAATTCAGATCTTTTCAAGATATATCATTAAGGCCCAAAACAGATATTAAGTCTTGTTATTCTTGTATAAAAGAAGTATTAGTCTAAATATAAATGAATGAATTGCATATAATGAAAGTCACAATTTTTTTTACAAGTCCTAATTCTAATTCTACCTAGAGAGGAGGGAAAGGAAATGATGCTCGTAGTGGGTCTAAAACTCATAACCTAACAGAATATGAGGAAAAAAAGATGAACAGCTTTGTCAACCGATCAAATATGTTTGTTCGAAAGTCACAAATCCTAAACACAATAGATATTAGCCGCTAATAATGACTCTACCTTCCACAATTCCCTTTGATGACAATTCCAGCAGTCGTCAACTAACAGAGATTGAATCAAATCTACTACCATTATCACGCATTTTTACCTTACAAAAATGAGAAACATTTCAACCTAACAAATGGTGTTAGTGGAAAAACATATAATGTTCATCTTAGGAGATTTAAGTTCAAATCGCTTTGTCTGCGAGATGTGCATTGTCAAAAAATTAAAAATATATATGAATAAATACTACATATAATCACCTTAATACTATTCGAAAAAAAAATTAGAAAACCTTTTATTTCTCACCCCATGAGTTACAGCTGGCATTGCTTAAAATCGTAATCATTGGGATATAAATATGTTTGGCCCATTTGGATTCCGATGGCCATTGAGTATCAGTACCCTGCCGATGAGACTTTCCAATTCCATGATTAGGGCAACAACTTTGGGTCCAAAACCTTCCCTGCGTATCCATTTCTTTACCTCCGGTAGCCAAATAGATAACCCTTTTGGCTTTTGCCTAACTCTAGAAAACACTATTATCCTTATATCAAAACCCTTTCATTTGTTTTTTTGAGGAAATCAAAACCCTTTCAGTATGTTGCTGTTGGTGTCTTTCTAAAAATAACAACAAACCACCGTCAGCGGGTCAAGACATTAAGTCCATTAAAATTGTCAATGGTTTAAATTTTGACGTTGTAAATAATAACCTAATTAAATTTAAATATTTGTTTTCCGTCAATGTTCATGTTGTCATAATCTTCTGGATGTCATAAAAGTGGACCAAAACCAAGAAAATTATGCCGCAGTAATTGGGTTTGTAAAGTTACAAGGACCGGTAAGTGGATATATTTTTTCCCTATATTATTCGGGTAAAGTTAGATTAGAGAAGTAATGACAAAGCAAAACATAAGATAATATAAACTATCATTGCCTTTAACTGATGAAGGCTCGAAATTCCCCCTTTGAAGAAAAAGAAGTGTTCATAGGTCTTAGACAGCTTTGGACTTTGGTACCTACTTCTCATATCGGCACGCATACAAAACACAAAGCAAAGCTCGTTGTCCTCATGATCTTAGAAGCGAATCATAAATTCTACGACAATGATATACATTAAAACTTAATCGGATATATAAGCACTTACATCATTTTTAACCTACAAGACTCATTCTTTTATAAATAAAATTGCGAATTTGAATAAACACGTAATGTAATGAACTATAGGCACCACTAAATTTTAGTTCTGATCTTTGCCTTTTTACCTTCCGATTCCAATGAATCATAGCTACCACTTTACTTTGGTTTCATTATTTATTATTTCTCTCGTGCTTGCGTTTCCAATCTTCTAACAGTAACCTTTGAATTTCATCGCTATCTAGGTGGCTAGCTAGACACGAGCGATGTTGTCCAAATTAAAGCCTAAAGGTCGGTTTCGAAGGATGGGGAAATTGGGGTATGGTGGCCAAGTACTTGGAAGTGAAAAATACAGCAAACAATTACAAGAACAAGTCATGTGGAGGCTGATCTAAATTGAATGTAACAGTAGCTTTTCTCAAGTGGGGGAGCAAAACTGTAACTCAATAACCCCATGTTCTTGTGAATGGACACCCTAAACATTTTGGTATGGGAGCTTATTTTCGGGTCTTTGTCTGGCTATATTTATTTAACAGAATTCCTTCTCCAAAGGTTGCAGTCTGAAACTAAAGGATAGGCTGGACACTTCTATTAGCTGATATATATAAATTTACCCCTCTAATTTAAAATATGATCCTCAAAATACAATGTTCAAATGAAAGATTATACATAATCTTTAAAATTTTAACACTTATCACCATTTAATCCTAATTTTAAACAGACCTAATATTATACATTTTTAAAATAACATAATTATATCAAATTCACATCTTTAAAATATTATGGTGAAGCCAGTGCTATTTTTTAAACAGGCCAAATTTTATTACTCAGGGCCCAGTTTCGGGGCCTAATCCATTTTTCTCAATCCTTCCAAATATTTGACTGAATTCTGTATTTGAACGGGTAATCTGTTTCAAAATAGATTTAATAATTAAAAATAATGAGCAGTTAGATAGATTTATATATCAAATACTTTTGTATCTGGGAAAATATCACATGCTCGCGGTGGAAACACAAAATTCGCAAGCGTTTAAGTTGTTATGTTTAAGGATTCGTTTAGGGTTTAGGGTTTAAGTGTAAGAATTTAGGATTTAGAGTTTATGGTTAGAATTTAAGGTTTAGAGGTTAGTTTTTATAGTAATATGATTAGGGATTTTGGCTTTAACCTATAAACTATAAATCTTAACCACACCTCCTAAATTCAAAACTCATCAACTAAAAATCATAAACACTAAACCCTAAACAAAATCTTTAAACCCTACAATTAAAGTGCCTGTGGAAACAAATGTTGGTATATGGTATATACCCTTAAAATTTTACCAACATTATTAGAAATCTTATCAAAATTATTATTTAAGTTACCAAATTAACCGGCAAAATTGTTCGGATAATATTTATGAAAAAGATATTTTGTGCTTTGAGGCTGGTAAAAAATTATTTTACTAAATAGAGAAATTTCTACAATAATTGAAGAACTCGTCGAGAAAAACACAATTTATAAATTCGTCGGGAAGATTCAAACCATTTTTTCCTGACGACTCACCTGTGATTTTTCAAATAAAAACACTCTTAAATTCGTCAAGATTTTTTTGACGACTTTTAAATTTTGTATAGAAGACACGACAACTTCACTCGTTGTAAAAATATTTCTGCTTGGTGAAACAAAATTTCAAAGTAATTTTAGAGTGAGGTACGTTAAAATGAGGCTATACAAAAATACTTATAAAAGTAGTAAGAATTTGTATATCGACTTTTATGTAACTACAAAAATAATTATAAAATAGTAAGAATTTCGGTATATACACAAATGTTTACGATTGTTATGTACCTATATAAATTCTTATCCATTAATACACAAATCCTTACTATTTTTGTAAGTATTTTTATATAGCCTCATTTTAGCCGCCTCACGTTAGAACAACCTAAAATTTCACCCACTCTACTTCCCAAAATAATTTTTCCCATTGCATTATTCGGGGAAAACCCCAGATTAACCTCTGTAGTTATCCAAATTATATCAAGGTTTGTTGTATATCTCCTCTGTTACACCAAAAGCTATTGCGTACAGTGTTGTGATTAGTTATCCAAATTAACTTTGTTAGAGTCAAAAGCAACATAAAGAAAGAAGTAGATGGTGGGAATTATGAAAGAAGGAAAAAATTATTATAACCTTTCAGATGCCCCCACATTAGACAAAAAATTATTATGATACTTTGGAAGAAAGAAAACAGGGGATGCATTTTCATCAGACTATACAAATATTCCAACATATCTGCTGCAGAGAGAATCAAATGGCATTAAAACTAGAACCAAACTTCCATCAATCCTTTGAAGCTTGGCCCTTTGTTTTCATTACTTTCTCAACAGATTCTTGTTTCCATCTTTACTGGTCATAGATGGAATGGCCAAATCTGCAGATACTGCAGGAGGATGTCTGGCAGAGATCTCATACACTATATTATGTTACCGTAAAGACAAAATGCAATCATTTCTTCATGTGCCAATCTGCATTATTGTGAGAAAAGTTGAAGGCATTTCCATCAATCATGTGGATCTATACAGTACCGAGTGCTTAATTATTAGATGGTAGAAAGTGGATAACAAAGTGCCAATTCTTCTGAAAAAGTTAGCGGGAGGGGAAAGGCGAAAAGCTGATCAAAATACAAGAAATGGGCCCTGAGAAATACAATGTTCAACCGATGTGGAAATCTCAGCTGCACCCTAAAGACAAGTTACATTTTGTTCTTTAAGGTTTTTGTTTGTGTGCAGAGACAGACAAAACTACAGTATCATTGCTCCACGCTGTCGTCCCACCTTTTAATTATTTATAAAAAAAGGGGTTTTTATTTTACAACAGTCGAGTCCTGCAATGAGTGAGAATTTTGATTAAAGATTATCAAATCTTCAAATGGCCTTAACCACAGGTCCAAATTTGACTAGTTCTGGAAGCAAAAAAGAACACACTATCCAGCAATGCAAGTCACAGTCCTAAAACTTGGTGAAATCAGAATCTCATATTTCCTGTTCAAGTTTGGGAAGACAGTTTCTGAAATTACAGGGAAATGCAACCTCCGACATTGCTTGAAAGGGATTTTGGATAAGATGTTTGGAATTGACAAAGCCTGAGCTGCTTTTTCTCCGACATAGCTGGTGCCAACAATTATACAATAGTGGAAGGTGCATTGGATCTTTACCTTGTAATTTGCACAATTTTTTCCATCGAAATGAATGAGATTCCTTAACCATGTTCGTTTAGGTATAAGAAAATCAACTTAAAAAAATTATAAGAAAATCAAATATATCGATTTTAGTTTAGTTAATATTATCGTTCAAAAATATTTATGGAAGTTGCGGATTTGATTAGATTTAAGTGTATAATATTCTTCTGGCATAAAGTTAAAAGAAATTAAGGTTTTATTGAATATTCATTTTGACTTATATTTTTTTTAGATCAATTAAACCCTTAACATTTTATTTTGGGATAAAATGACCTCTGCGGATGAAAGATGTCGGTCAACTGACGGTAAATAGCTTAAAATGACGTGACAAACCTATATAACAGTACATGCTGACATGACAATATCATATAGACAAATGTGTTGACTTGAAAAAACGTTACATCAGTTAAAAAATAATTTTATAAAATTATATAAAATATAAAATAATACTTTATGCTGACTTATCGTTATGTCGAGTCATTTCAAATTATTTACCGTTAGTTTTCTAACAATTTTCATCCGTGGAGGGGCCATTTGACCCAAAATAAAACGTTGATGGCTGAATTGTTCAAAAAAGAAGAATATGGACCAAAACAACTGTTCAGTCAAACATTTGAGGTATTTTTTTAATTTATACCTATTCTTCTTGATGGATAGATCAAAAGTTAGTTTATGATTGTTTTTGAAAAGTACCATAAAAATGTTTTCGAGAAAAAATGATATGAAAAAAAATTATTTAGAGTGTCAATCACATTTCTGGTGATAAGGCTTCGTGTGGAGGATTGCTTAGAGATGCTATTGGTTATTTGGCTTCTCTCGAAGTATAGGCCAGCTTCCGATCATTATGGCAGAATTATGGGCAGCTCATGACGCATTGAAACATGCTTGGAGTTTTGGTTTTCGGAAGTTAATCCTTGAAACAGACTCTACGGATGCTTTTGAAATCCTTAGTCATCGATCGATGGCTTTCCATGGTAATGCTATTGTGGATGCTATTCATAATATTGTCACGACCCAAATATTTTGGTCCGAGACAATTGCTCAAGGATCCGTCTATGAGGTTCAAAGCGGATCATCGGGCTTGCCAAGGCCACTAGACTTGGCCCAACACTTGGAGAATGCTAGAAAACCGGATCACATTGACTTTTCAGAAATGACAGGAGAAAAGAAGTCAAACGAGGAATCTTGCCATATCGAGTGTGATCAGCTATCTGAGGAAAGAAACCTACTAAGTGATGTAATTAGGTAGGATTTGATATTCTTTCCTATATTATAGATTCTTGTAAGGATTTGGGTTAATCATGGCCATCCATGTAAATCGATCCAGACCATTGATTGAGTGGAAGCTCAACTATAAATAGAGAGCCTCTCACCCTCATTTGTATCATCCATCCCATTCTATTCTTTCTCTCATTTGAGAAGAGTAATAAGACTCTTATGCATTTACTCTATTTCTCTCTTGTCCATTTCAATTGTTCTTGGTTCTTAAGCCCTTTGTTTTAGTTGCCTCTCGAGTGGCTAAAAGTAGTCACCATAGTGCTTAAAGCGCTTTCGCATCCATCGAAGTCTTGAGGGCTTGTCCGAGCCGTTGGCGAGTAAGAGTACTCGCAAGGCTGGTTGAAGGTTGACTTAGGCGCGAGAATCGACCAAATAGCGTCAAAGGCGTCTAAGGTCACACGGATCAGCTAGGGTTGAGCTCTAGCCCCGTGACAAGTGGTATCATTGCGAGATGATGGGGCTTGCATTCGAACCTACTTAGTGTTGCAGTCAAGTTAGGCGAGGATTTGCATTCGAAGTAGTTCGTTGCAAAGAAGTGGGCGAGATGGCTTTAAAGAGGAAGACGTTAACAATGAATGAGATAAGAGAAATTCTTGATGATTTCAATGATCGAACTTACTTTATTAAGTCTCAGATAGAAGACTTGGTCCACAACGTCGTTGGAGAAGAGGGTTGTTAGACTTGATGAATCCGAGCAAGGAGCCAAGGAGACCCAAGGTGTTTTTGAGTCTCACCTTGACCAAGTAGAGTTTATGGAGCACCGATTCAAGGACGAGACACGACGAGTTCTCAATGAGTTGGTGAATCTTCGAGGGAGTAATACTTGTGAAGTCAAGGTGAAAGCTTTGCGGATCGAGGTGAATGAGCTCAAGGAAGAGCTACTCAGTTGCAAGAGTGCAATGAGTGAATGGGGTGCGCTTGCCACCATCTTAGAATGACTTGAGTTAGGGGCGAAGCTTGCAATGGAGCTAGAAGGTGCCCAGATTTGAAAGGCCAAAGATGTGGCTGAGTTGCTGACTGAGCCTACAGGAGATAGGCCACTCAGTGCTGAGACGTTCAAGCCTACGATGAGTGACAGTGGGAATATAGAGGCTAAGTCCGTGCCAAATAAGAAGGCGAGCGAAAAGATGAAGTGATATTTCTGTGATGGCCCACATGTGATAAAAAGCTGTCCCGAAAAGAATCGTTTTTCTGCATTCATCAAGGGAGAAGATGAGCCAGAAGGAAGAGTAGTGCGACTTGGCGCAATTGCGAGGGTCAATAAGCCAAGGGAGATCAAAAGTTCAACTACGAGTGCCAAAGTAGTCAAGCCAAGGTCGAGCCCCGGTGCGATAGTAAATGGAAAGTCGTCAAGCCGAGAGTGAAGAGGAAACAATTAGAGTGCTACCAGTGTAAGGGTCCTCACAAGTTGCGGAGATGCCCAGTTCGAGCCAATGGGTCCAAAATGAGGGATGAGCCCGAAGGGAGCGAGGCTACAGAGCTTGGTTCGAAGCCGTCTAGTTCTACCAAGGCCAAGGAAGACCAAAAGCAGAAAGAAGTGAACATGTCCAAGAAGGCTACGAGAGAGCTTGCCGAGGATGTTCGGGGAAAGAACATCGCTTTTAAGACCAATGGAGCATCGAAGAGGGCCAAGCCGAGAGACGTAGAAATCGTGGAGACACCACCCATGGGCAAGGTGGGAAACGAGCGAAGGACTTGGGGGAAGAAGTGCCGACGCAAGAGGAAGCACCGAACTTCGAGAAAGAAGGGTCAATGCAAGAATAGTGCACCAAACTTCAATTCAGAGGGGCGGATGAAACAAGGGGCAACGAACCTTAGGCAGAAAGGGGCCGATGCGTGCAAAAAACTTCAATGAAGAAGGTTCGATGCAAAAGGGGGCCAAACCTCAAGGAGAAAGAATGACTGCCATATTTTAGAGTAAATACAACCGAGAGAAAGGTACATCTCAAATACAACTCTAATGTTTTTGAGTTTGATTTGCCATCATTGATGAGTATAGGTCGAGTTGGACCTAACCATCAGTGCGGGGGAGACGAAGCTTGGAAGTGACTTTTTAGAGTTTTAAGGAGCCAAATTGATGGGCTGACGTGTCTGAGAGTTCGTCTGATGTTCAACGTGGTGACACCCAAGACTTTGCCACAGGTTCAAGGCAAATCAAGGCTTGTAGGAGAAGCTCATACGATGGAGATGTATCTGAAGGCGTCATAGCACGTGACATCACTTCGCGGGAAGAGTTAGAGCGAGCAATCCTTATGGGGGGACATAGCCAAGTCGAGACGTCGAGAAGCCACCAAGATGATGTGAGGAATGGTGCAGAGGATCGATGTATTCTATGGCTGCAAGAGCTGAGACGAGCAGCTCATATGGGGGAAACGCACCAAGCCGAGGCAACATGTAGCAGAATCCAAGGAGGCCCTACCCATAATCGTTCTAGTGCAGCGACGAGGGTGTTGCCAAGTTTAGTGGGGGAAAATGTCAAGACCCAAATATTTTGGTCCGACACTTGGAGAATGCTGGAGAGCCCGATCACATTGACTTTTCAAAAATGGCAGGAGACAAGAAGTCAAACGAGGAATCTTGCCACATCGAGTGTGATCAGCTATCTGAGGAAAGAAACCTACTAATTGATGTAATTAGGTAGGATTTGATATTCTTTCCTTGATTAGAGATTCTTGTAAGGATTTGGGCTAACCCTGGCCATCCATGTAAATCGATCCAGACCATTGATTGAGTTGGAGCTCAACTATAAATAGAGAGCCTCCCACCCTCATTTGTACCATCTATCTCATTCCATTCATTCTCTCATTTGAGAAGGATAACAAGGCTCTGAGGCATTTACTTTATTTCTCTCTTGTCCCTCTCAATTATTCTTGGTTCTTAAGCTCTTTGTTTTAGTTGTCTATCGAGTGGCTAAGAGTAGCCACCATAGTGCTTAAACCGCTTACGCATCCATCGAAGCCTTGAGGGCTTGTCCGAGCCGCTGGCGAGAAAGAGTACTCGCAAGGCTGGTTGAAGGCTGACTTAGGCGCGAGAATCGACCAAATAGTGTCAAAGGCGTTTAAGGCCGCACGGATCAGCTAGGGTTAAGCTGTAGCCCCGTGACAATATGCTCAAGCTTGATTATGAGGTACAAGTTGTTATGTCCGAAGAGATGGCAACAAGGTTGCGGATGCTTTGGCGGCCATTATCCGTGGGAAGCCAGCTGAAGAAATCTTATATGATTCGGCACCGTCTTTTGTTACGAGCCTAATTAGAGAAGATCTCTAATTAGCTCTATCTATATGTTATACCAAAAAAATCACATCTATAATTAATATAAATAAAGAATAAATAAATTTGAAACGACAAATCTTAATTTTAATCCTAAGCCTACCTATGAAAGAGGGGGCAAAGACTGAGAAAAAAATAAGGTGTTCCTAATAAGTTTAAGACCCATGACTTAAAAGGGAATATGAGAGAATAAATATAAGTAACTTTGCTAACTGATTTTTTTTTGTTTAACTTGAAAAGTTAGTTTAAACCCAAGCTGATTTTTTAACTTTGCTTATAGGTCAAAAAGTTGATTTGGTCTCAAAAACTCGTTTGAAGAGCATTGTCAATAGGGCTAACTTGGAGGTTTAGTGTGATGAAGAAAGGTGTAAAATAAAACTGAGAAATAACAATAATCACCAAATTTACCAACATGGTCACTTTCACCAACCCTGAGGAGCCAGGATCATGAAGGCAAGCCATAAAAGCAAACAAATTTCCTTTTATTGTAATAATTTTGGATAAAGACAAGCTTCATTATCCTAAAAAATCTTCTTCGTTTGCCATCTCTTTCAATTTGCCGTGTATACTATCACAGATAAGAACATGTTTTACTTGTTCCAGAGCCTTCGCTTTACTCACTGCAATACCCCCAATTAATGGATACAATCCCATATGGGACCCATTTCTTCTTCTTCTTCCTGTTAACTATATAAATGCCCTGATTTCAAAATCCTTACTTTCTACAATTAAAACCTAGTCAATGGTCCCTCCCCTACTATTCCCTCGATTTTGCATTATTTATTCTGAGTAGAGCATAACAATAATGCAGCCGATCACATGCTTGTTAAGCCTACTCCCCGACGAAATTTTTTATAAAACTTTAACCCAAACAGAATCCAACAAACAATATTCCCCTCCCCGACCACTTTCCAGGTTCTCTTACAATAGGCAGCATACCCAATATCATGTATCTATAAATAAAATGCTTGGAAAAAAATGGTTATGCAGAATAACAACATGCGGTACACGGGATTTTAATACAATCAAGTCGGGGTTTACAGGTAATGTCGAGGTCTTTCAACATACAAAGCACGCACATACGAGATAAATGTTCACGAAACAATGCACTTTACAAGCTAAGATAGGGAACGGTGACTTGTTCAGACTCTAAACACTAACCTTGATGGTTTTATTAATTTTACTAGATGAAAACAGGCTTACATGATTTAAATACCCTCGTAAAGAGAAGATAAGCGGTAGCAACATACAAAAGAAAGATACCCCATGATCTCCTGCCCACTCCAACATTCTCTTATTTCTTTAGAAACAACTGCATCGGATAGGAAAATTCATGTATGACGCCAGCTAGTTCCGGTTCCGGCACTTTTCCACAGCCCTTGGGGCTGCACGCAAAAATAAAAGGACCATGAGAAGAGAAGTCAATGGATTTTAATCAAACTTAAAAGTATGAGCAAGGGACTGTAGAACCACAGAATCATCACACTCTAAAGATAGAATAAAGTTCATCTTGGAGCTACATAGTAAGTTCATAGAGCACTGCAATTCTACAGATATGCAACCACTGTTTAAAGTAATTATGATGTCCATAAAAGGGGCAAGAAGAATTATGATGACATTATTCATGCATCATTTTGAAGTTTCTCAATCTTTAAAGCTTGAACACTCCATCAAATGTAAAAGCCACAAAACAATGCCAAAATTCATGCAAAGGTTTAGAACTTTAGATGTCCATAAAGGCTTTTGTCAACAGGATAATTCTCTATACAATTAGCACGTATCTTAGGCATTTTGTAAGAGATTGTAAAAACAGAAACTGGTCCCCATACTAGCTAATGCCGTGGCAGTCAGTTGAAGGATAATAAACACATAAAATTAGTTACCAAGTCCAATTGCATCAGAGCTCTTCATGATCCTCAGCCTTCTGCAGGTATCAGTAAACATCCTGAAACAATCATAAACTTTGAATTAGGCTGCAGTGAACTGCCACTATTTGAGTAGAAAATCGAGCAATAAATACTAATAAACTGAACAGCATAATGTACTGGCTTATTAAAATGTGACTTCGTTGTTATGGGGCAAGAGTATTAAATTGCGAGAAAATGAACCATTCTGCCAAAAATCGGAAACCACTGGGAAAAACAATTGCAGGTCTAATGAAATGAATTTCAGTTTTTCCTATATACAGATCTCAATAATAGCATGCATGTTCTGCCTAAATGCAATTGTTTACCTTTCCTTTTCTGGTAGATGGTCAGCTAAACAAAGGGGTCATAAAAAACCTTATAGATACTATATCAGGGACTGTTAGCACTTGGCAGTTATTCTTACGGATTCAAAGATTTTCTTACTTTGTTGCATATCTTTAAAACCTCAAGAAGACGAGAAAGCTTAATAACAGATTGTTAAAGTACCATGGCAGAAACAATTCCTGTTTTGTGCTATGCTTAGGTTTATTCTACTACAATGAATTCATTTTATATAAGCATACTTTCATTAAGTAGGTTTTTACTTCTTCAGAAGTAAATTAGCGTACACTTTGCTAATAACCTGAAAATATATTCTTAGAGCAACAACTCAATTGCTAAACTATGGATGGTCTCATAATTATCATATCATATGATGGAAAGCACAATATTAGAAGAAAACATATATGAAGGGGGGTTTAGGGCTTACTCCCATGGGACATCACCCACAAGCATCCAATCACCATCTTTATCCTCATAAGTAAGAACATATTCGGATCTACGCAGCAGATCCTTCAGCTTGCTTTCACTCAGCAGCTCCCTACCCAGGGTTCCATGAGATCCACATTGACCTGAAATCATAGTAAAATAGCAGTAGCTTGAATGAAATACATGTAAAGTCTGCATCCTAAATCGCTATATTGAAACAACTCACCTATGGTAAAACAGCTGAACATCTTTTCAAGAGCAGAAGATAGCTCTTGATATTTAGAGTAGTTTTTCAAGTCAACTTTCCTCAGATAAGGGGCACCATCCATGCTGACCTTGACAAAAAGAGCATCAGGCCCTGCCTTCCCATCTACTTCATCAGTGTTATTAGAAGCGGTGGACAACGAGTTCTTTCTAAAAGATCTAATAGGAGGCCAACCTACAACTTGTGCCCTGCAAATGGAGGAGTACCATAGAATCTTCTAATTGTTAAACATAAAATTTATAGCAAAAACCATGCACACTTACTTGGTAGCAGGTGCTCCACTATTATTGTTTGCAGATGCATTAGGATTAGGCCTGGTTTCATTGGCAGCATGAGGCCTGTCCTTGACCAGCTTCTGGTTAGTAACCTCTTTGGCTTTTGTTGGTTGAACCCCAAGGTTCTCAAGCATAGAACCAGACTTCAGTCCCAAGTTCGACGAAGGCCTGGATGACAGCATCACATCTACTTTTGAATTAGCAAGAAAATTACCCTGCAACATAGAGTGGGTTCGTTGCATGTTAGACTTATCAATAATTAATCTCCCTATCCATTAATTAGTAATTATCACTACCTCTGAGAATCCATCCATTGCATCAGAGAACCCTCTTTTGTTGCCTGAAACAACAGTTTTCTGTGATGCAAAACAGTGACTATCACTTGAAGGGTGCAAAGGGAAAAGGGGCTTCTCATCAAGTTGAGAAGAGCCTAACAAAAGCTCTGGATTTCTTTCAGGAGACTGTGATCCAGGAAGCCCAAGCCTAAGCTCTGTTGCCTTCAGATTCAAACTAACATTGCTTCCGTCCAAACCAGGTGTAACAACTGAGCAACCAATGGAAGAACAATCAGACAAACCCAAGTAATTGCGCTCCTTCAATTCAGCAGTACTCTGGCTCACACTATCCATGGAGGCAGAATAACCCAGTGAAGTTACATTGCTCTGACACCCTTCCTCTACGTCAAGAAGCCGTAGAGACATCAGAATTCAAGAAAACAAAACAGCTTCAATACTTCTACAGTCTGCAAATTTTAAAGATAAACCAAAGTTATTATTCGAAGAAATAATGAAGCCAAGCTGCCTCGCTATCCTATCAACACCAATATTAACTATATGAAACTTGGATTGATTATAAAATATCTCCGATCAAATTAAACAGCATAAAGTTTAAAAAAGATCCTTAAGGAATATGAGAAATTAAGGAAATGATAAACGAAAAGCAGGGTAAATCTTAAGGATTAGAAACACCGCCTTTTATTTCTTAAATGATAAACAATTTTGTTAAACAATTATGAGTAGAAAAGCAAATGTAAAAGAACTGGCTAATCCAAGAAAGAATCAACACCAACAAACAAACTAAAGCTGAAGAAATTCCAAGCATCCTTGCAACTGAAACAATGATAAACGGAATCGTACAGCATCAAACAAATTGTTGTCTTACTGAAAACTATTTAGCTGCAATTTTAAGCATTTTCCATCAAAGTATTAACAGCGGTAAATTCGTGCAAAAAGTAGAACACAAGACCATACACACGCGCCAAAAGAAGATAAGAAAGTGGAAGAGTTTTTTAAAAGAAGAAATGATAGTATACAAAAGAAGCAAATAGTTGTGCCATGTTTGGTTGCTGGGAAAATGGCTAGAAAAATCGGAATCTAAAGCTAAGCTTTATAAAAAAGCTCAAGTTAGACCAATAGTCAAGAGAAGTGCTAGCAGCCTACACTGTACGGAGAACTAACAGCAGCAAGATTCCTGCGCTTTTATCTTTCTTATACTTTTCCTCTGTTTTCTCAGGAAACAAACAGCAGCTAACAAGAAAGCAAAAACCAAAATAACAACAAAAATAGAAAGCAAAAAAAAAGACAAAGCAAAACTTTTTTTCTCTCAGAAACAGAAGAGCAAACACAATGAGAAATGGAGATTACAAAAAAATTACCTGAATGGATTGGTGGATCAGAAAACCAACAAAGATTATCAAAATCAAAGAAGAGAGAATTATTTTCCTGTTTTTATTTTTACTTAAAACCAAGCAACAAGAGAAAGCTAAGGACCCTCCATTTGCCACAAAGTAACAAAAGCTTATTTGTAGTCCAATGTGAAACTCTATGCATTAAAATAATAATCAAACTCTAAAATAAACAAATAAAAGTAATCCTATTCCCTTTTTTTTTCTCGCTTTTCTCCCTACTTTCTGCCCCTGCTTTTCGCTCTATTTTTATTCTAATTTTCTTTTTAAACTTGTCCTCTGGATCTTTCGAGGGAAAGAAAATCAATGGCCGAGGAGTACAAATTGATTCAATCCGAGCCGTTGATATTTTCTTCAGCTCGTAGATCATTGATACGGATAAACAAATATTTTATTTACAAAATATTCCTCTTTTATCTTTATTTCTACCAGATTAAAAAAACAAATTTAATGTAGTTTTTTTTTTCAAAAAGAATAACGTAGTTTAAGCTTTATTTTTTATGAAATTAATGTATCCAGTTTTTTAACACAAAAAATAAATCGTAAAAGTAATTTATAAAATATAAAAATAAAGTAATCAGGTGTTAAAAAGGTCCGTATATAATCCATTTTTCCTTTTGATATTTTTGGAATTTTAGCTGATTTGACTAATTTGTTAAACTTGTAATAATTTGTTGCAATACATGTCTATTTGCTTTATATATCAGAAATATTGAATAAGGTTCGATAATTTAAAGTTCAAATTGGAGTGAAATATATATATATATATATACATATAATTTCTCTTTGGATAAAAAGTTATGTATTACTCGATGGTTGAATTTGTCAATTTTAATGGAATGCGGTACATATATTATTAATCAATTTAATATAAGAATTTGTCAATTTTACAAATGTAATGTCTGTTTTTTTTTATTTTAATCATTTTAGTACATATGTTTTTTAAACCTTACACATTTCGAACTTACATGTATCAAATATTACACAGAATAATCAGTACCAAATGTATAATATCTGGAACTATAATTAGCAAATTATCAAAAAAAACATAGATACTTTATTTATAAAAAACTCAGTTATCAAATTTAAAAGAAATAAATTGTATAATATCTCTCTCATTATTGTGTTTCCCACAAGATCATAAGTAGTGGGCAGATTAATCAAGTGATCCACTTTTATTTTATCCATTTAGATATTAAATTATTATTTTGTATCACTACAATTTAATATTTATTTCCTAAAACATTTATCTGAATTGCATAATTATTTGAACAAAAAGTTGCATAATTATTAATTACAATACAAGTATAAATTTTCTTAAACTGTTATTTTTTCCCAAAAAATTTAATATGATTATTCAAAACGCACACGTAAAGAGTATCCATGGCTTTTCAATGGGACAAAAGCTCTTCATTTTTTATTTTAATATTCAAATTTTAAATATTAAACTCTAATTTTAATTTTTAAATCTTTAACTTAAAAGATACATCTTACCCATAATACTCATTTATCTAGGTGGCCATAATTCCTATTGCCTCCTCGTACTTGACACCGTGTAATTAAAAGTCATCTCCCACCTTTATTCATGTACCAAAACATGGCGCCATTTTTATAACGAAGCGTTATAATAAAATTGCATTGTTTAACCAAGACAAATATTATTATAATCATATTTAAAATACTTTTTAGATATTAAAATTGTTATTATATATTTTATTTACTAAAACCATTAATATGTTAATATCATTCACATACGTTTTTTTCAAATACAATAACAGTCGTGCATAAAATAGAAAATGAAAATTTTAATGAAAAATATGGAAGCTATTACAATGAGAAAATCTTCCTAGTTTTAACTTGAGAATTACATAAAAGAGAGACATAGTGCATACCGCAAAGTAAACGACACAATGAAGTGTATTTAGTATTAAAAGATATTTATTAATATTATAAAGAAAAAATCTATCACTCTTGACGAACACCGCTGAACATACTAACATAGAATATTATTGAATACTATTAAATTAATTAATATTTAAAATTTAGAAGACTCAACATATAATTATAAATTATTTAACACAAATTCAATTAAATTATTTTCCATATATTATATTTTTAATAATTTTTAATAAATAGATCAATACCAACCTTATCCAATTTTAAAAATAAAAAGTCCTAAACCCAAAACTATAAAACCTAGACCCTAAACCCAAGACCTTAAAATATAAACCCAAAACTCTAAAACCCTGAAAATTAAACCATAAATTTGAACATTAAGTTTTAAGATTTTATGGTTTTAGAGTCTAAGATTTAAGATTTAGGGTTTATATTTTTAGGTTTAGTGTTTTGGGTTTTTTATCTTTTAAATTGACTAAGATTGATATTGATTCATTTATTTAAAAAATGATTTAAAATATAATATGTATGGAAAATAATTTAATTGAAATTTTATTTTAAATAATTTATAATTATATGTTAAATTCTTAAAATTTTTAATATTTATTAATCAATTTAATGATATTCAGCGATGTTCAGTATTAGTAATGTTCGCGTTAAACTCATCCTATTATAAAATATAAAATATAAAATATAAACTAGAAAATAAATTAAGGATGAAATCAATCCAATCAACAACTAGTTTAATGGAATATCTTTTAAATATTATTACTTACGTTGTGAATAGAAAAATAATTTTAAAGAAAGGAGAGATAAAAATAGTGTAAGTTACGTAGGGAGAGCATAAGTATGAGAATGGGGGAAGAAAACAGAGTGAAGCGATATGATGTGTTGGGGGACAAGAAAGCGGCTTTTAATTTTGGATTGCCGGCTACAGAACTCGACATATAACTTCCTTTCACACATCCCTCTTTCTTCTACGCAACATTCGCCATGGCCTGGGATTGGAAACCACGCACCAATCACTATTCAGTTTTTTGATGAAGTGATACTGTGGACGAGTGAAGGGCCCCGCAAAGTTCGATGATGGTGTTTGCATGGAGAGGCACGCGCCTTAATGTGAGTCTTTTTGGATCAGTGTTAATCCTTTGTGTGGAATATTTAATTTAATAAATTATTAAGTGTTTTCAATAAAAAAAAACAAAGTATGATTATTTTATTAATCGATAACAATCATTTAACTGCCACTCTCTGCTGCACGCTTTGCCCTTAATCCTATGTATATACCATCATCACGTACATAGTTTCACCACATCATCATCATCACCATCACCGACATGTCCATGCGATTTTGTCCACGTCATCCACACGCATATGATCATTTACATAACCCCTATTCCCATTGATTAGTTTTTTTTAATCAAACACTATATTTTATTAAAATAATAAGAAAAATTACACAAATAAGAATACTTTAAAATATAAAAATAAATATAGAAAAATAAAAGGTATACAAACATGAATAGTAATTTTAAATCTTCTCATAAAATGTTTATCAATATTCTTCAAATCTATCACCATAACAAAATATTGGAGTGCTCATTAGAAGATTGCAGACCATTGAATTACTCCAATCAACAAAAAGAGAGAAAAACGTCTTGGTTATCTCTACGAACAACTAACCCACGCAATGTTGTGCGGTAAGATTCAACTGTAACATACATCAAGTTGTAAAAGTCTTCAATATCAACGTGCTATAGAAGTAGACAAAAAACGCGCCCTAACGACAGATGAAGAACAAATCAAAACAACCGACGAAAAACAAATAAAAATAAAAAATAAAAATATCGTCCATGGATGGTTAAAATCGTCACAATTGACTTAAAAAATTTAAAAACTACTAAAAACACTAAAAAAAAACCAGCCGCAAAGAAAATGTGAGAGTAGAATAAAAAGATTAGTTCCTTTTAAATAATGATAGTTAGTTTGAAAGAAGAGTCTAAAGATTCAAAATATACTGGTCATACTAATATTTTATTCTAAGACCGTCAAATATGATAAATTATTAGATAGACCCGTCAAATATAATAATCATACTAATAATTTATTCTAAGTCCGTCAATATATATAAAAAAAACTAAGCGCTAAACATAAACATAGAATGATACAAGAAATTTGTAAATGATAATAAAAAAAAAACTGAACAATTCAGAAAAAAAATAAATGTTGTAAAGTAATTTTATTGTCGATGGTGTGTGATAAGTAGGAATGGCCATGTGTTGGGTGGGGTCGGGTTTTTGATCGATTCATACTTGACTTGAAAATTTAACACCTACATTTAAACTCGATCTGATTCAATATTTTATGTTGTTCCACTCGAACTCGAATTCGAAATCTAAAGTAAAACCCGAACCCAATATGACTCGACCCGACATAAATAAAATTATCAATTTTCATTATTATTCGATAAAATAGAGATCTAATTGATAAAAATACAAATAGAGAGGGAGCATTCTAATAATTATTCTATTTTTATTAGACATAATAGGGAGATAATTGAAATATATATATATAAAGAGAGGGACATTGTAGCAATTATACCTAAATATTTAGAATAAAATTAAACTATTATTTCGGGTCGAGTTGAGTATTTTTCACCTTAAAACCAAACTAAACTCGACCCGACCCAAACTCATTCTAAAAAATCAGACCCGAACCTGATTCGAACAGAAAATTTTCTTTAAAAAACCTGACCTTATAAGACTGGGTCGGGTCAAAATCCGTCAGGTATGGGCTAAATGGTCATCCCTATTGATAAGTATTGTCAACACTAATATTTCGTTATGTAATACTTTTTAAAAGTGGTTCGAGGGTCAAAATTACTTTGCAGACAAAAGAAATGTAAATATATAGCTTTTCAAACCAAAAATATTTTTTTAGTTTAGTTTGACAAATGTTTTTTAAAATTTGAAATTTATAGTTTTTAATTTTATAAAAAAACATTATTTTAGTAAAATTACTCATTTTTTTTGTTAATATCACAAATTTTTTATATTCCTAAAAATAATATCTAAAATATGCATTTCATATACTTAAAAGTATGGCAACAAGAGCATGAATATTTAGCCGGTTGACTAAGCTGCTCATCTTTGTTTCCTCATTTCCCTTAGATCATGGGTTCTAGATCACAAGGAACATCACATTTCTTCTTCTAGAGTCTCCCATTGTCCCCCCTCTAGGTAGATATGATTAAGATTAAAATTAGAATTTGTAAAAAAAAGTATGGCAACAATAGTGAACACTCAAAAATATTTTTCTACATGTCATCTCAAAAGTAATGCCAAACTAACCCTAAAATAATAACAAACGTGGATGTACGTTGAATAATTTTATCATAACTTGAACATAACATATTTGAAATAATTGCAAATTCCTTGTTAGTATGTTTCAAACTATGAATAGATAAAAAAAGACAACTAAATAACTATTAAAAAATAAGATGATAAACCAACAATAGTTGGGAACTTGGTAGTACACATTGGACTCTATTGGACTCTTAAAGAGACGCAAGTTTAAATTTTAAAAACGACATTATTAGGAGGGACAACATCGCACCCCGAATTTAATTACAATACTATATTAAAACAAGATTAAGTTGATAAATCACGTCAATTCATATTAACTTTTACATAATCAATAACACCCATGAATTTAAATAATTGATATTCTTTCAAACCATTTAACTTGAGTAAGAAGAAATGAAACATTGTTTTTTTTCCCCCACAATAAGTGGATACTATATAAATTTCGTTTGTCAGTGTGATTTATGAATTACATTTATTGATTTTGCTGTTATAATTTCCAACATCATATGATTTCAATGTAATTGATGATACTTCGAAACACTTATTTTCAATTTTTCCCTTTCTTTTGAATGATCTGATTTTTATGTTTTTTCTCCCCCCCCCCCTAATTAATGGGTAAAAGGCCCAGTGATTGAGCTTGTCTTCCATGGTTGTTGCCTTGTTGGCATGGCTTTAATTCCTGATTTTAAGGCACGCAATAAGAAGTTTGGAGAAGGGGGAAATGTCTATGGTTCTGTCTGAACGAGGGCTTGGGGATAGATGGGCCTAATCTGAAGGGCTAATGCTCCATTTTGGGATACTGTAACATGAATGATGAAACCGGATCTAAAAGTTCATGGGACCTTTTAATCAGAATCAATGACTTGAAACTTCAAATAAAAACTTCATTAATGGGATCGAATTTATTTATTTTATTATTAGAAAGGATGACTGGATGAGCCTGTAACCTGCGATATACACCGTCACATACAAAAAAAAAATTAACAATTTACGTCTATGATCACTAAATTATTGTATCAATTCTATTTTGACTGTAGATCTTTCAAACAGAATTAGTAAACTTCATTGTGTGTTAGTGTTATGTTCAGATTCATTATATATTTGATGAAATATCACACCTATCAAACTAAATTTGATTATTTTAGCTGAAACCAAATAGCTGAAGAGCTGAAACATAACTAAACAAGGGAAAAACTCCTCTACCTATCTCTTAAGCAGGTTTTCCACTTTCACTTGGGATTCCCTTTATCCGTGTGGATAGTTTTAGGGATCCTTGTCACTGTGTTTAAACCCAGGGGTTAGGTGCGTCTAGGTTTGAGTTTCTCCTTTATTTCCTTTATTGTTTCCTTTCTTTACGCTGTTGTTACGATTTGTCTAGTTCTCTCCTTGCCTTCTATGGATGTTGCCTCTCATTCAATGCAAGTTATCATGGGATCTTTGGAGAATGATGTTCCTCCAGTCACTTTGGACCTAAATGATGATGGTGAAGTTAACATTGTTGGATTAAAATCCGTAATAGTGGGCACATATGTATAATGTATATTGCTATTTTAAAGTATGACACAAAATTAAGTGACCAATTATGTTAGGCGTGTCATGGGTATTAAAATGTCATGGAAATAAAAGTGTAGATACCATAAGATGTATTTATAATTCGATGAGGGGCAGAGTTATAAATACTTAATAGTTGATTTAATAATCAACTATATAAAGAGGTAGTGGTCCCCAAGAAATAGGTTAACTTGTTTTTCTCTCTTCCCCGTCAGAGAGTTTTACATCAAGAGAAAACCTATCTTCTTGGAAGATCAATACCAAAGATTTGGATTTCAACATCAAGATTTAAGGTTTTCAGTCTATCGATTAATTCAGGTACGCTTCCGCAATTCAGTTCATTCAGTTTATTATTCTTGATGATTTGACATGATAGATCTTGGGTTTAGATTTCATATTTAGTTATGGTTTAATTCTAACAAGTGGCATCAGCGCCTCGTCATGTTGAATCATTAAGAATCTAATGTATATTTATTTTGTATGATTCGTTTTTAGATCTCTTTAAAACAAAACCCTAAGTTTAACGATAAAATATTATGTTTCGATATTTCTATTGTACGATGGAGATTATAAAGTTATATTTTTTTTCTTTCTCGCATGATTAGGGTTTGTTTATTTTTAATATGTTTTGGAATCGCCGATTGTTAATATATTAATTTCCCCATTTGGTTTGTTATATGTGAAAATCTTGTGTTGTATTAGTAATCGGCAATTGTGGATTGGAAGCTTTAGAACCAATCCTATACATTGTCCAGTTTCTATTGAATTTAAAGTTTTAATACTTATGTATACTCATGTATCGTATCATAATTTATTAGGAAATTCATTACAGTATACTATTTCCAGAATATAAATATGCCTTTAATTATGATATTGCTTTTACTTTTCGTAATTGTATATGATAACTCAAGTCGTGAAATATGTATTTGATTTAAAATATATATTAATTCGGTTTGATCAAAATTTTAGTTTTGATCGTTAGTTATTAAAAAAAAAGTTTGACTTGGGCTTTGTCGTGGTAAATTTACCGTGACTTGGAAACTTTATAATCATGTTAGCTCTCAAAGCTTTATATTCATTAGTCTAATAAATTACGGTTGAATTTATTAGATCTTGTTTAGTTTTGAAATGTAACCTTTGGCTTAAATTTATTTCACACTATGCTTAATTATGCCATTAATGTTATCTACGGAATATACATTTAGTTTTGGTTATGGAAAGCATGTCATTAATCTTATGGAATTCATATTCGATTGATTTGATCAATAATTCATTTCTTTTGATCGCTAGATTATTATGCACATTAAAGTTTCATGCGATCAATATAGGAATTATTCATTTACATAATATTTCTGTTTTTTGACTTTTAGTTAAAGATTGATTATTTTGAATCCGACTTTAATTTTGGTAAATGCATGTTTAAGGAATTTTTTGAGTAATAATCAAAGATTTTGGTTTTTCGATTTACATAGCCCTATTCGCACAATCTTATGTTGGGTTATTTTGGAAACTAAAGTGTTATCGAAATTTCATTTTGATTTACATAATTTTAAATTTGGATATCGGTACTTTATATTTATATATTTTAAGATAAATTAATTGAAACATTAAGTCACCAAAGTGATCTCTTTGTGGAAATTATTTATTTTAAAATATAAAAGGTTTTATGCATGTAAGTCGGATTATGTTAATATTAATCGCCCAAAGGAAGGTTAATAATTAACGTTATTACATGTGCAATTGTGGTAATAAACATGTGATAATTATTCATTTTATATGTGAGCAATAAATCGCCCAAAGGAAGATTTACATTTGACATGTGCTTATTATCAATGTTTGATTACTTGTACCAAGATATCACTTGCAAGTTAATGTTTTGTCCAAAGATGAAATATTAATGGAATGTCCTAGATCTTGATATGAGGTTTACCTTTATTCAAATTTATTATTATTTTGGTTATCTTTTAATTTGATTGAAAGATAAAATTAAGAAAAATATTTTGAAACAATTAAATTCATATTTTGGCTTGAATGTCTAATATTTTAATGGATTAATTGAAACATAATGTCACCAAAGTGACCACTTTTGTGTAGATTAGTTTATTTAAAATATTAAGATAATTATGGGTTTTTGTAATTCATGCGTTTATTAATTGGCCCAAAGGAAAGTTAATATTTGGCCAATTACAACGACAAATGTGGTGATAAATGTGTGACAATTATAAGGTATTTTATGTGAACAATATGTTAGTCCAAAGATTAATCTATTGTTTGACATAGTTTATTGTCAATGTTTGATTGCTATAACAAGAGTACTCGCTTACATTAATATTACTTGTCCAAAGACTTGATATTAATGTTGTGCTTGGTATCTTGAGGGGAACTAGCCATTATTTTGAATTTATTTGTTTACTTATGAATATTTATGTGAGCTTGTTTTTATTTTATTTATTTATTTTTGTTCTATATTTAGGTAATTTATCTTTGTTTGTCACAATATCTCATTAAATACATTCTACACTCATGTTTAGTAAAACTAGTTTCAAGGAATAAAAAGACACTTACATATAGTATTTGGTTGTATGAACACAGACTTTGCACTAAGGGGAGAATAACTTTCACCTTTCACCGCGGTAAGCACCCATAAAAAGGGATTTTGAGAGGAGAAATTGTTCAAATTGTACGAGTCTAATGATCATAAAGAACAACATTCTATAAGTCTTTAGGAGCACAAATCTAAAGAGATTACTCATATTAAGGGTTTCCTTGACGAAATTAAGAAATGATTTACCCAAAACATTAAGGTTAAGATAACATCACTTATGCCTTCTTTGATGTCTATGAAGTATAAGGGTCAAGGAAATGTGAGGAAGTACATTATGAAAAATGTTTAATATTGCTTCAAAATTTAAGGCACATAAGATCAAACTTTCTAACAATTGTTTGTTCTTATGATTTTTGTATCGCTTCCTATACAGTTTAACCAATTCAAAATTAGTTACAATCACAAAAGGAGAAATAGACTTTAAATGAGCTTATTTCTAATTGTGTTAAAGAGGAAGAAAAGTTGAAGCATTATAAGTGTAAAAGTACTCATTCGGTTAGTGCTCATTTAGTTAGTGTCTCTAAGAATAAGGGCAATAAAAAAATATATTAGAATAAAGTTGCTAAAGGTCCTAATCAAAAGAAACAACAATAAGTTACAAAGTATTGATTCTTTTGTATAAGTTAGGACACATGTGAAGAAATTAAACTTCAAAAGTGAGCAACTACTTCGGTTATTTTGAGTGATCCATGGGCTGTAAATTTTATGATCCCACAATAAGGATTATTTTAAGGGGAGGTTTAACATTTTTAGGATGTTGAGTTTGGAGGGAGAAATAAGGTTAGATACATTGCTATTGAGGGGAAGTTGAATTATAATTTAATTCATACTATCACTTTTAATGATGTTTAGGTTTTTACACCTATCATTAATCAAGAAGTGGATCAAGTACCTCAGCAAAACAATGTTGAACAACTCTCATTCAAGATAAGGTAATTGTTTCAGAAGAACAAACTCAACAACCTTAAAAAATAAGTGTCATTAAAGATATCCACGAGAGGAAGGAGAAATACTATTCTAGATTATTACTTTGTATTTATTCAAGAAAATAAGGATAATAATGGAATGATAGAAAATGATTCAATCATTTTTTATCAAATCATAAAAGTTCTAACTCTCAAAAGTGGATTGATGTCATTTAAGAATAGTATAATTTTATGCAAGACAATAAAGTTTAGGAACTTGTCTCATTATGTGAAGGTGTAAACCAATTGGTTGTAAATGGATATTTAAAACCAAGAGGGATGCAAATGATAATGTGGACAAGTATAAGGCATGTCTTGTATCTAAATGATATACTCTAAAAGAAGACATTGATTTTGTGGAGACTTTCTCTCGAGTTTTATTGAAAGAATCTTTTAAGATAATCATGACGCTTATTGCTTATTTTAATCTTGAGCTACATAAGATGGATGTTACGCTTGTGTTTTTCAATGGTGACATTGAAGAAACAAATTATATGGTACAATCATAGATTTGTGTCTAATGATACAAAATCAATGATATGTAAATTAAAGAAATTCATCTATGAGCTTAAGTTGGACTCTCATTAACGAAATTATAAATTTCATATTGTTTATCTCATTTGGTTTTGAGATAAATTTGGTTCACAATTCTATATACTACATTTCAAATGGGAGTAAACCAAGTGATACTCATATTACTAAAGACGACAAATTTAGTCTTACTCCATGCCCTAAAAGCAACCTTGAAATTAAAAAAAAAATACAAAAGATTCCAAGTTCATAATCTATTGAGAATTTAATTTATGCTCAAGTATGTATGCGTTCGGATATTGCGTACATTGTTAGAATGTTAGACAGATATTTAAGCAATTCTAGTTTGAACCATTAGATAGCAACCAATAGGGTTATGAGATATGTTTAGAGAACAAAAAAAAATTACATGCTCACATATCGGAGTTCTGGTAAATTAGAGATCATTAAGTTTACAGACTTCGATTCTATTAGAATATTGATGCAAAAGAATTTTGTCACATGGGCTGCTAATTATAGATTGAATAGAAAGATCACTTCGGTTATTTTGTGACAATAAATATGCATTCATTTATTCTATAAACAATAGGAACACTTTAAATTTGAAGCACATAAATATTAAGTTCCTAGTTGTTAAAGAAAATTCAGAGTGATTGTGTGTCTATAGAGCATGTTGGTACAAACTCCATATTTGCGCGCTTATTAAGAAACTATCACCCTAGGTCTTTCATGAGCACACCACTCATGTGGGTGTAATGTTATATAAAGATATTCAGTTTTAGTGGGAGTTTGTAATTTTGAAAAATGCTTATTCGTTTTAGACACAATTTCGGTTACTTCAGTTTAAGGATATTTTAAGATTATTTTCTGCAGAAATAAAGTTCTTTTGGTTTATGCACACTCTGAATTCAGTAAAGTTTGATCTCGCTAAGGTTTAGGAGGACCAGTTGGAAATAGACATGTTTGGTTCACATTTCATGTAATTTTCCATGCTACGCATCCATGATTGATCTATGTCATTTGACTATATTTGTATACGTGACCATTGATGGGTCTTGTCATGATTGATACGACAAAGGCTGCTTTGATCCTATATGGATATAGTTTATGGACGAGATTGTTACAGAATACCTATTATATAATAGCAAATTTTTGAGCTCATAAGGTTATACATTTGTCAGGAAACATATGTTGCCCAAGTGGGAGATTGTTGGATTAAAATCCGTAATAGTGGGCACATATGTATAATGTATATTGCTATTTTAAAGTATGACACAAAATTAAGTGACCAATTATGTTAGGCGTGTCATGGGTATTAAAATGTCATGGAAATAAAAGTGTAGATACCATAAGATGTATTTATAATTCGATGAGGGGCAGAGTTATAAATACTTAATAGTTGATTTAATAATCAACTATATAAAGAGGTAGTGGTCCCCAAGAAATAGGTTAACTTGTTTTTCTCTCCTTCCCCGTCAGAGAGTTTTACATCAAGAGAAAACCTATATTCTTGGAAGATCAATACCAAAGATTTGGATTTCAACATCAAGATTTAAGGTTTTCAGTCTATCGATTAATTCAGGTACGCTTCCGCAATTCAGTTCATTCAGTTTATTATTCTTGATGATTTGACATGATAGATCTTGGATTTAGATTTCATATTTAGTTATGGTTTAATTCTAACAAACATGGCAATAATGAATCAAGCCTTAGCTGGAAAGATTCTCTCGAATCAAATGGCCAAACATCATACGATCACGACTATATTAAGGAAAGCATGGAACTGCAACAAGCTTGAATGCCACGACCTGGCGATGACAAATGTAGAATTCTTAGTCATCGTCCGTGGTCGGTTCAAGACTGTTTACTCATTCTCAAGGATTGACACTACAAAGCCTCCTTTGAGGAAATCGATTTCTCCTTGGAGGAGTTTCGGATCCAGGTTCATAACCTACCGTTGGCTCTTATCACTCAGGACAATGCAGAGAGAATCAGTAAGCTTTTTCCTCGTTATTTTGGTTCTAACCTTGACGATGACAAATCTGTCAAGTGGGATGGCCAACTCAATCTTAAGGTGGCAATGCATGTAGAAGATCCGCTCAAAACTGGCTTCCTTCTAAACCGGAAGTATTACCAGCCCCTCGTCAATTCCTTTAAATACGAACGACAGCCAAAGTTTTGTTGTAGCTGCGGGAGCTAGGTCACGGTGAGAAAGACTGCTGGCTCGACCCCAAGAAATTTAAAACGGCAGGTAGCTATGGACCGTGGTTGCGCGCATCTCCGTCCTAGAAGAAGTCAGAAACGAAAGTGAGCCATATAGGGCGCTCAGCGAAACAACACCAGCCCCCCTCTGTTCCCAGAACGGAGATTATTGGAAACAACAAACTGGTGCTTTCTCCAACATCTATGCAGTATCGTAGGTGCCCGCATCCCGAGCGTACGAGGTTTCCTAGGCCAACTCTTGAACAAGAAAGCAATAGCGCAACCCTCAAGAATTCTATCAAGATTGAGGATATCAATCAGCAGCTTTTTAAGGAACATATCCCGGATTCCCCGTCCAATGTTGATCACGTTAATGAAAGAGTCAGCGACCAACAAACATCCAAGAACTTAGGAGCAATTGTCGAATCCAAAGGTTTCTCAACTGAAAAAAGGGATCCTGAAGATATTTGGAGAAATCTGATTGTTGAGGGTCTTTCTTCCATGGAAGTCTTTTAAAAAAAAAAGCGTAAAAGATGTGAGGAGCCAAGCGAGCCTTTCTTTGTTTCGAAACATCGTGAGTTGTTGAACCTTATCTATGAAGGTGTTTATCAGTCGACGCCGGATAATTGATGTGCTCAAACTTTTGGCCCTATTGCTAATGAGGACATCTTAAAGCTCGTTTTGTTTCCCACTTCCTTTACCAATGATTCGCCTCTGATCAATAAGATCGCATGTGAAAAAAGGGGAATTCCTTTGGGTTTAAACGTTTAACGCTAATCAAACAAGTAGCCCATCAAAAACACATCAAGGAGATTTTGCGAGTTTCCTAGGAGTAGGAAATATCGAGTTGGGAGTGGATCCCTTTGGTGCTGATATCACCAAGAAACCTGCTTTTGTTTTTAATGACAATATGAAACTATGTGAAGCAATTGATGTCAGCGATGATGAGAGCTCCGGTGTCCTTCTAGTGATTGAGATGGCCAATGGTGAAAGTTCAGATTCGACTCCGATGATAGCAGATAACCCTTCCCAGGGTTATTTGCAAACCCCATGAATCATCTCTCCCCTGCTACTTTCGTGATAAGGAAGGCTCGAAAGATAGCATTTGGGGTCTCTTCTTCCCCTAGGATCATGCCTGGGATGTTATCCCTGTGTGATCTCAGGTTTTGCTGGTCTGAAGTTGGTTTCGATGGTCCGTTGTGGATTAGCTTCTCTCTCGGTCGATCCTTTGTTGGGGTTGCCGAAGAAGCCTGGTATGATCATTCTCAGAATGCAGCCGCTCTTTCATCGCCTATGGTGACAAGACCCGTGCCCTTAATGGAAAGAGAGCCTGCCTCTGGATGGAGCTCTCACATGGACGTAGGACGAACATATGCATAATCTTCTGGTTATGGTCCTTTTTTGTTTCTGCTCATGGCTTGATGCTACGGTGTCTCTTGTGTTTTCCTTTTCGTTTTGTGTCTGGTGTTGGCTTGTTCTGGGTCCTTTTTTTGTTCGCCTGGTTTGTTCGGGTTTGCCTTCGAGTAAGCCCGCCTAGTCAAGCTTCTGGTGACCTGATTGGTCAGGCGACCTTTTGGTTTGTTTCCCTCCCCTCTGCGCTGACCTTGCATGGCTCTGCATGGGAGAGGTTTACGTGTCTCTTTGTTTCCATTTAATGCTTTATTGAATGAATTACTTTTGGATCAAAAAAACCAAATAGCTGAAGAGCGCGCGCACAACTCATAACAAGACATGAACAAAAAAGAATTTCATCTAATTTAACATCTAAACGTATAATTTGCTCCGATGATAAAATATATTTACTTCTGATAAGAACGGAAATTTGAACCAAAACATGACCTTGAAAAGTAGTTATCTATACTCACCAAACAACTAATATTTCCTGAATTCCACCGGGCCGTTTCTGAGATTTTGGTGACTCTAGGGAAATCGAAAATTTGAGTCATAAATTAGGGATTTAAATTGTAGTTGTAGGTATATTTCCGGTTGCGTTGTGTTTATCGTGGTTGCAGACATAACAAATATATTGCGGTCACTGCAAGTATTACAATTGTGAATTTTTTAATAACATATATTATTGTGGACATAACGGTTGTGGGTATCACAGTTTCGGACGGTGCCACTATCGCTATATAATGATCGTTGTTGCGGATGCAAACCGTTATTTAAATCTCTGCCTCTAATCACAAGTATTGAAAAAAAATTAAATTTTAAGAGTAGGTCAATAACAAGTATTGAACAAAAATTGAGAAATTTTAAATTTTAAGACTACGCCCTAATAATAAATATTGGAAAGAAAACCCCACATAACATGTATTGAAAAATTTTAGACCTTAATAAAAAGTGTTAAAAATTAGAGCATTAATAACAAATTAGAAGAAAAAAATTAACTCCTAATAACAAATATCGAATAAAATTAACCCCTTATAAAAAGTGTTAAAAATTAAAAAAATAAATTTTAAAAGTAAACTATAATCATATACATATCTCTCTCTCAAAAACGCATATATACATTTAAATATAGATAAATGAATATATATTATCATTATGGATGGTAGGCTCTCAAAACTCACTAAGCTATATTAAAAAAAATTTATGCAATGGGCCTTCAAAACTCACCGCTGTATTTTTTTTTCATCCACTTTCAAAAACAATATTGCAACACATTTAATTTCTTTGTATAGTGAGCTTTCTCTGGATAGTGGGCCGACGCCTTTATTGTCCTGTCCCAAAAACGCCCTGAATTCCACGGAAAAACTATATTTCATCTTTTCTCTGTTTCAAACATTTATCGTACATTCGAACTGTCCAAATATTCTATACCAACACCCAACTGCAACAAATAAACCATGGAAATATTGCTGATGACTATACGTAATTCACTTCGGTTCTAGAATAATTACAAACTACTCAGCATAAGATATTAAATAGGAACAGGGGATGCGTTATAATGGAAACTAATAACTAATATTCGAGAAATATTTTTTATTAAGTACCGAATTAATTACATTCTCAATTAGATGTTAGAATTCAGATTCAAAACAATTAGTAGGATCTTAATTTTTTTTGTAATATGCATGTCTATCTTATGGTTCATGTTTGTGGTGCGAGATACTCCTTTTAACAATGTTGTTTCCAAGATATGAACTCACGTTTTCACCTTGAGACTGCAATGTGCCTTATCAATGCACCCAAGACCTAACACTTGTTGGTTAGGATCCTAATTCTTAATATGTGAACAGAAGCCACTATATGAGTAAGGAACCGAACTACAACGGAAGAAGTTGAGGCTTTTGTACTGTTATCTTAATCTTTTCAATTGCTGTCCGCTCCCAGGACAAGCCATTGTAAGAAACCCTGATCTCCTGAACCCAGGGGCGGAACATAGGGGATTTAAGAGAGTTTGGTCCCCGCTAACTTTTCTTTTTCATTAGGAATAGAATAGATTTTTTTAAAAAAAGGTAAAATTATCTCTATAGTCTCTTTAAAGTTTGTAAAATCTTAGTATGCCCCCTTAAAATTTTTAATTTCATTTTGGTTCTCTTTATAAATTTTTAGTTTTTTTAATTTCATTTTGGTCCCCTTTATAAATTTTTAGTTCTGTCCCAGCCTGATCCCCGACAATAATATCGGGAGGCTTTGCCCTGCCTTATAATTTTCAAGCACTCAAGTTAGTACACTTTTAGCCATAACAAAAACAAGTAGGCTACAAGAAACAGGAGAGATATGAACGGAACTCAATATTATTTATTGATGATAATTTAAAAATTTACTAAATTTTTAAAAATAGAGGGGAGCCGTGCCCCACGGGTCTCCATTGAGTACCGCCCATAAGCATGAACCTTGACAAGGGATGTCGGCTGAACGTCTGGTGAGTGATCGATATCTAATCGAGTGTTGTTCGCTTATGCCGTATAATGGTAAGATATGCAGAAAATAGCCAAAGCAGAGGTGAAGCAAAATCTCTAGCATATAGTGATAGTTTAAAATTTTAAAAAATAAAATAAAAATGGGGTCACTTTTATACAAAGTGGAAGTTCAAGGTGCCTCAGCCGAAAAATTTACCAATCGTTAAATTTTACCGTTAAATATCACTGATTTGGAAATTAACGGTTTAACAAATTTTATATAATAAATTAATAAAAACTAAAAAATAATTCATATATTCATCAAAATATCAAATTAGTTTTTCAATTTTTATAAAGTATGAGAATAAAATTCTGCTAAATAAAAGTAGAGATAGAAATAAATTTATTAATTTTAATAAGGTAGCAAGGAATTGGCAGGTGAAGATACAAGCTCCGGGTGGATCCATGGAAAACGGGTTCAGTCTCTGAAATTGAGCGAAAACAATGTAATTAGGGCCGGACGTTCGATCTAGTCAAGTCGAGTAAAAAAAAATGAGTTATTCAAGTTTGTAAGTCTGATTTCACGATTCAAATTTTATTTGATTTTTTTTTGAATCGAGTTGAGTTTTTGAGTTTCTGTACAAATTTAATTGTACATATATATTTCTTCATATACATTTCTATATGCATATACTTAGGGTTGGACGATACTCGTATTGATTCTAATTTTAATGGCTTTCTATATATATATGCATGTGATATACATAACATATTAGACATAATTAATAGACTCGAGAACTTGAAAAATGATAAACTAATTACTAAATTTTGTAAATTATTCGAGTTACTCAAATTTTCATTTCATAACTCAAATTTTATTTGAATTTTTTTTAGTTGAGTCGAGTTTATAAAATTATAAGTCGAGTCAAAACGAGTCAATTTTTCCGCCTCCAGTCAAGTTTAATCATTCGATTTTTCGAGTCAAACCGAGTTTTGTCGCCCCTAAATGCAATTATGTTTGCGAGGACATTACATTTTTATAGCAGCCCATATAGGGTAAGAATTAAAGGGTTGCGTTCATTGCATGAACATGGTATTTTGTGTTTGGTTGGAGGTATATAAGATTATCTGAAAGTGAAATTTACTAAATTGGCCATGTACTATATTTTCTTTTTAACATGTTAAACTTTTAATATTAAATTAAAAACATATGCACAAAAAGTAATAGAATTATTTTTATTACACTATCCAAAATTTGCAAAAAAACTATATATTAATCATATTATTAATACAATTATTATATTAATTGTTTTTAAAAATATATATAATTTATATTTACATACCCTTGTTACCTTCTATTAAAATATTTTTGTGAATTTTTAAATGTTAAACTTTCAATATGTTCAAATTTTTTAATTTTTTATTACTTGTGATAGATTGTCAAGTAAATTAAAGTAAATAATAAATAAATCTAAAAGTCGTATAATTCTGATAAAAATTTATATCATAAGTTTAATCTACAAAAATGTTTTATAATATGATAAACATCTTATAAATCAAAGAATAAAATTAAAAACATCAACTCTTAACTTATTAATTTTCAACCAATATGCAATCCCATCATATCCTATAAACATCATAAATATAATATTAATAAAAATATATTAAACATTAAAATAATATTTAAATATGTTTAACATGATGAGTGTCGAATCTGTCAAAAAATAATACATACTCATTCTTTGGATTTGTAGTAGCGACAAGTAGGATCGATCCCACATAGAGCAGTTAAGAGATTAAGTTCACAAGTAATTAAAGTAAAGGGGTTGTATTTGAGTAGAATTGAAGAAACAATTTAAAGTAAATGAGAATTCTATATTAAAAGGAACTCTAGTTAAGGTAGATCTCGGTGTAAAACCTATAAAATATCTTTACTGAACTAAGAGACCCAATGCACATAAACTATCAAAACATTAATCCGTTAACTTATCAAGAATATGAATTCATATCTTCTAACTCGTTGCTTGGTTACTTACCACTTGTATCAAAGATGCTTCGATTGGTTGTCGTATATATAATCCAATATATATGTGTTGAATAAGCCCGTAAGATCAAAAAATCTCACTAAAAACTTTTATTAATAACCTCGAACCTAAACCTTAACTAGAAAAAGAGTTTAGCAACTCATGGAGAAGGGAAATCAACAAAGAAGAGAAGAATGAGAATTATGGGATGAATGATTTCTCTTCTCCCCATGACCCTATTTATAATAGAGGTCATTTACATCAACTAGGAGAATGAATTACAATAAGATTTAATTTAAAACTCTATCCTACTCCAAATGTAATATAAAACATAAAAGTTCAACTTGAAGTAGAATTCCTCTTCTTATGTTAAATGCTCCTTAAAATCCAAATCCAACTAAAACTTCTCTTTTAAGCATGTATTATCCTTTAGTTGTCAAAATCCCCACAAAAATCAAATACTTGTTAAAACATAGATTTATAGTTGGACTAGAACACTAAAATATAGGTATATATATGTGAAAAATATGCAAATATTAGACTTATCATAACACCATTTAAATATTAAATTAATATTGAATAAAAGTACTTAGTTAATTTACACCACATATTTATTCATCTAATTAAATTCAATAAAGGATCCATGTAAACAAAATTCATTAATATAGGGGTAATATGGTCCAAAGGGATGGGAAATGACAAATACCTAAGAAATCCAAGGGAATCACATTCCCACCATTTAATGAAAAAAACGCTACTGTTGGGAATACAATATTACCCCTTGGAGGGAATGCTCTATAATAAAACGTGAGTATGTAATTCTAGAAATGATTACTCCCCCAGGTAATGATCTTTTTCGCGAACCAAACACCCCTTAAGGTTTACCAGAATTGGTTGCTCTCTTCTAATCTGAGATGGACCAAAGAGGGTTGGAGAGATCGGTCGTTCCCCCAAAATTTTGAAATTTACGAAAATAAATTCCATTAAATTTGAACATATAATTTAATCAATATAAGCTTATAGTTCAAATTATATCATTTAATCACCAATTTATATGATTTAAGAACTCAACATCTTCCTATCATCTAACATATCACATCCCTAAAATCGGTCTAGACGGAATTTAGTTCCGGCGACCAAAAATTTTGTATCGGATATGGTCGGATATGTAATCTCTCAATCCTTGTACCCAATCTTGTAGCAATGAAAGTTAGTTGGGCTTGATTTAAATTATGGGGGACATTTTTGTAAGAAATTCAAAGCTGGAAATGTTGAAAATGAGCCAAGCGTATCGATACGGTGAGGCCAGTATCGTTATGGCCTAACAGCCCATGACTAACTTACCTGTTTCAGCTTAGTCGTATCGATACAACCATAAGGTGTATCGCTACGGTCCCCTATCAAAATCTATTTTGGTGACTAAATTGAAAAAAATGGAAAATAGGGTGCTGAGTCACCTACTTGCTTGCCTCCCCTCACGCAGATTAACTCAGAAAAGATGGTGAATGACCATCAATTACTTTAAAGTTGAAAAAGGGCATGAGTGATGGAAAACAATTGTTTAAGCTTTCCTTCACTTGAGGGAAAGCTTTCTATTGGTCCCTTAAAAGGTGGGAAATGATTAAGTCATGGACTCCTTAAATAAATAGAAGAAAAGCTTCTTTCCTTGTTTTGTTATCCACCGAAGCTACCTTTTGGTTTTGAGAAGAAGCATACATCACCAGTGTTATCTTCTTCATTGAGCTCCCCCGAGCACCTCAATCTCATCTTCATCCTTTGCTTAATTTGAATACACCAACTCGAAGCTAGAAGCTTGGTGAGTAGTTCCCCCTATCAATTTGTGGTCATCTTCACCTATTGGAGTTTAATTTCAAATTGAAATCTTGAATAAGCAAAGTTGAGCCTATTTATTAGGAGATTATTTTCTCCAATTTGGTGTTATCTTTAAGCTTTGGTAAGCTTAGAAAACGTTTTTGAATCATTGATTTTAATCTTAATACGATCCTCTAATTTTGACTAACTCAAGTTGTGGAAGCTAAGCCACCACCTCCATCTCCTAATCCAAACTCTTCCAAAAGTATGAGGATCATTATACGAGAGACTTGAAGCATCCGATCGTTAGGTGAGTGTAGTTGTGTTAAAGGATCAGCTAGGTGCTATCCCGTTGCATTTGTTTTATATATATATGTGTTGCATTTGCTAAAGGGGCTCAAGTAGAGCAAGCATTGTGAAGTCAAGGTAATGGTCGTGGTAAGGTCAACTTATTGCTTTTGATACATATTTGATGTTATATGTTTGTAATATATGATGTGTGATATGATACGTGAAAAGAAGCTATAGCTCAACATGTGATTAAATGATATGTTATGGTCGAAGGGCAATTGATAAAGTAAAATATGAAATTGTGCTCCTTGGACACTTGTAAACGTTGGATACAATTGGCATGCCATAGGATTATTCGAGCTCACTAAGTAAGGGATTGGACTACGATTTGAGGCTACGACCTATATGTGGGGAGAAAAGGTTGGATTGTGTAAGGGATTCCAGAGCTACGGCCTATTTCCGATATGTATGGTGTACAAGGGAATCTACGTATCCAAGGGTCGCTATGTCCAAGGAAGAATTGATTATGATATATTTATTGATGATATGCTATAGATTATGAAAAGTGATATTCAATGTCGTATATGATGTATTCATGTTTAATAAAGTTGTAAATGGTCATGAGAGCATGCTATATGTTATACGTGTCATTTAGGGCTCAATATGCATTTGTTTATAACTACCTCACTAGGCTAAGTAAGCCTAACGTTTTAGTGTCTCATGCATTTTCAGGGCTTTAAAGGAATTCCGAGCTCGATCGTGTGGTTGCGTTGCAAGTCACTTCCCACAAGCACATGTATGTTAATTTTGTTTTAAGACTTCTAGTATGGTGGCATATGACTCAAACATGTATATTTTGGTTAGTTTGATGTGTGTGCAAAAGTTGGTATGTTAGGAAGGTCATATGTGCATATTTGGTATTTTGGTTATTGAATAAAATTACTAAAATGGACCTATAATGCACCAAAGGTAAAATCCTAGTAAATGAATTCAGATTGGTCTAAAATTTCACAAGCTATTAGATTTATGTGTTTATAACTTGTCTGTAAAATTTGGTAAGGTTTGAGCACCATTTGATAAGTTAATTCAAATAAAAACCAAATAAAATCTGATTATGATCGGATTATGATCTGATTATGATCTGATGCCACCGCTGCCTCAATAACTCCAATAGCATTTGGAAAGTTCAAGCTCCATTCGTTTGTCAATTCTCTCCAGGATGGCACAATTGTGCCACCTTTAACTGGGAGCTCCAACAAGTTAGAATTATCCAAAAAATCGAGATACCAGCTTGCTTGATTATAGTTAACAGAGACACCTCCTTCTTTATCATTTTGATCCGAGACAATGTTGAAGTCTCCTATAAGGCACCACTTACAACTAGTGTTGCTGCGCAAATTAGATAAATTCTCCCAGAATTGTTTCTTATCCTCCCTGTGCGGAGGGCCATATAGAAAAGTACAGAACCAAGGTTCTTCCCCTTTAAGAGATACAGAGGCATCAATAAAAGTTAACCGAGCTTCTTAAGACAGTAATAGAGACCTCAGATGTCCACCAAATAGCCAAACCTCCTGCCAAGCCTCTAGGATCAACATAAAAACTTCCAGAGAATCTGTTTTTTGTTCTAAGTTTCTCCAGGAAGTGTTGCTTTTTCTTTGATTCATTAAGGAAGACAATACTTGGATTGTGTTTAATCAGAGCATCCTTCAACGCTCTGCCAGTATTTTTGTTCCCATCCCCGTACATTCCAAGCAAAGATAGGCATAGGTAAAAAGGGGAGAAAACACAGACTTAAGGAAACCCAGAACCAAAAAAAGCAAAAACCAAACACCCAGGATCGAAGAAGCAGAGACCACTACCACAAAGAGCCACCAACTATCAAAGTCGGGGTGATGAAAGGAAGAGAAAGACAAACACCGTTCCGACCAGTAAAGTCGGAGAAAAGTGAAGAGAAAACACAAAAGAGGAGAGCAAAGAGAGAAAAAAAATGCACCCCCAAGAGGAAACAAGGCGTAAGGAAAACACCCGAAACAAAAAACAGAGCGAGGAAGCCGTCTTCAAGTCGCAAAACACAGAAAAAAGAAAGGGAAAAATACCTACGGTCGCAGAGAAGACACCTCCGGCAAAACCACAAAAACCAGCTCCCCCTTCAAAGAGACCAAAACGAAGCCAAGGAGGACAAATGAAGCAAGCAAGCAGACCTAAGGGAGAAAAGGAGAGACCGATCCCAAACCTAGATCTTTGGAAAACAGAGACAATCACTTGACTCCAAGGTCAACAACGCAAGAATCGCAAAGGGAAAAACTAGGGATTTTGACCGGGAACCGCTTTTTGAGTTGGGATATCATAATTGTGCCTTTCCAGAAAGTTCTCATCATATCAAAATGATGAGTTTATTATAATAAAAGGATCAAAACATATATTAATCCTAAAACCATTAGTGGAATTTAACATTCGGTATAAAAGACGAGTAAAATTAATTTGTTTCTATATACATGTATGTTTGTTTTTGGCTCACATTCCAAGACAGAATTCCTTGCAAAGATTTTTCATTTTTTGGAACTCTAGTTCTTGTCATTTATCAGCACGTGTCAACACCAATCTGCCAAGTAACAAATACTTTTACAAACCTTTATTCATTAAAAGTCAACTTGTTTTTTTATATAGAGTTGTCTCTGCAATCTGCATGAAGAAACCATGAAACATCTGCAACTTAAACCCCAAAAAACATTCTAACAATTGCTGATGTTGTCGTAATATTTTCTAAAACTTTGCAATTACAGGGATGCTAAGGTTATCCAACGCATGAGAAAAAGCTCATTAATTTTTTTTTGTATTAATAAACAACTCCAACGGAAATAGTTATTACAAAGCTGTGATGATTAGGATTTTTTTTCTTATTTATCAAGACAAAAATTACTAACAATCCATCAATTAAAAAGCTCATTCAAAAAATTACACAGAAATTGAAACAAAATCACCAAAAAAAGCTGCTCCTCTTGTAGTCCTTTCATTTTGTTCCTACAGACATTTTCCTGCATAGCCAGCATTTCTAAACAATGCTTGCTTTATGGCCTCAGAACTTATTAATGTTCTCTGTTTCAAGTCCTGCATTAATGACCAAAATGTCTGTAAGATAAAGGTTTTAGACAGGCCTAGCAAAGAACTAATTCAGACACATTAACAATTTTGTTTTGTTTTTTTATATATAAAATTACCTCTGAGCAAGATGCTTCCATTGCAAAATCATTGAAGCAGCTAATAACACATTGTTCAATCTCAAGGCCTAATGCTTCCAACGTTGTTAAAGTCGATAACAACAATCCTTGTTTCCCCGAAAAACAAATCTCAATCCTCGTATCCGCATTTCTTCTTTCCACCTCAATCTGCAAGAAAACAAGTTTAGAGACTTTAATTCAGGGTTTAGGTGTTTGGAAATAAGGTTTCACCTAAAATGTTGCAGAAAAATCCAGCACCTTTGGTGTCTTTCTGACTAAGATTTCATTTGGTTTTACTTCATTGAAAATGTGAGCCCTGTTTAACGCATTTGAGCCTGTTTCGATCTCCTGCTGTAAACTTTTGATCCTCTCGAGGAGCTCCTTTGTGTAATCTATGGTATCTACAAGTATGGAGGTCCTATCCATCTGTTAAAACATCAATGAAAGAAAAAACAGATTAGCCCTCCCCAAAAAAAACATTTTGCATTTTGACACTAAACGGCTGTCTTACCTTGCTTATCTTAGGAGCAATTGATCTTAACATCGAAAGGCGGTCGTTTAGTCGCTTCCTTCCCGTCTTTCCGCCATTAGATTCTTCGACGGCTGACCCTTTAATTTCTTGGCTTGATTATTGCGGTCTGTAGTACTGCAGGTCCCCATGTTGAAAACCAGTGCTTCAGGTGACTGAGTAGGCTCAGCTTTGCAAGCAGCAGCTGCTTGGGCATCCAACATGTGAAGTTCATCTACGAGGAAGCCGGATTCTGCTTCCTCCACCATATTCAACCAGTGATAATCTTCTTGAACCGGAAACAGTGGCGTATCGAATGTGTTGTTCGATGTGTCCGTCACTTGTGGTGCTGCGGAGAATTCGTTACCGAATGGACTGAAGTAGACATGGTTGAAGTCGAAACTCAAACCTTGCTCGAATGGCACTGTGCATTCCTGGCAGAAGGAATCAGGAAGAAAAGTAGCAGCAGCAGCTGCATCATCAAAGTTGAAGCCATTAGAGAAAATTTCATCCATTTCTGTTGGAATTGTGTCCCAATTGTCTCTTCTTAGAGCTAATAATTCCTGTAAGAATCCTTGTTCATTCATCTCCATACCCATCTCTTTTTTCTTGCCTTTTTCTCTCTGGGGAATGTTATTATTTTTAGAAGATGCCTTGGGGAAATGAAAGTCTCAAGCCAAGTTTAAGAATTTATAGCTACAACACATTGAAGTGGGGGTATAGTTGGAAATAAAATATTCAATCTATGATTATTATATGTGTATTTGTTTAACCTTTAAGAAAAGGCCTAAGATTGCGATGGAATCTGCTTAGCCTTCTATTGAAATTTCAAAGCACCATTTATTAATTAAAAGAAACATTTTAATGTTTATTCAAATCATAAAATGAGTATTATCCTTGAAAAATGAATAGATGAAAAAAAAGCATGATTTTCACCGAAATCTCTCCAATAATTAAAAAGTTCCTCTACCAACTTTGACCCACGTATATAGTTAAAATCATAGACCACGTAAGGTTGTTTAAACTCTATTAATAATCGGATGAATCAAGAGGCGCTAGAGGAGCAGTTAGACTCATGGTAAATTTCAAATTCTCAAATATTTATAAAATTGTCTTCTATTTTATATTGATAATCTATTTTCGCACTTCTGAATTTTTAAATTCTTATATAAATTTATAAAGTATAAAAGTTTACACCTGTAACATAAAATCTTGCATCCATCTCGGTTAATAATGTTGGACATAATCATAAAGATCCAACCTCCTGTCCCTCACATCACACATACACAGAAAAATTTGCTAGAAAGGGTCCATTTCCCCTGTGCCTCTAGAATTCTGGGGGTTAGCTCACAAATTCATAATTAGTTTGGTAGGGGCTGTTTTTGTTGCTTCCCAATCCTAATCTTTGTTAACCACTCAATTTTGGAACTATAATCCCTGTTTTTGTTTTGGATAAATAACTAGATTTGTAGCTTAGCTTTAACTGCTTATCCCATTTCCACTTGGCTTAATTAACAATGGGGTTATCTTTTAAGACATGATTAAGAGCCTGACCGACGTAGAATCTGCAAGTGAAGGAGATAGTTTTGGCAGTTTCATATGGCTTTTACCCGGTGCATGAATATGTAGACTCCGATAGTCTACACTCGTTTCATGATGTCTGCTGTTTATTTTATTAGGCTTCATCCGTCTGGTCTACCAGGATTGGCGTTACTCGACACTGGCATTTATTTGCTTATATTACAACAATATAGGTTTTTAGTGATACATTGACCGTGACTAAAAATAACTTTGTCACAAATATTAATTTTTTTGTAATAATTTTTTTGTGCGACACTATTAGTATAAATAATTGCAACGTATTTTTATTTAGTCGTTATAATAGTAGTAATTGTGAAGATTACATTTTTCACAAATAAATTATTACTATAAGTATATAATTGTGATACAAAATTTATTGTCACTAAAATTTTGACACATGATAGTGACGATATGTGAAGTGATCACTATTATTTGATATTTGTTGTGACAATGAAATTACTTGTCACTTAAAGTTTTATTTTTTGTTATAAATTTTGTCACCAATAAAAAAATAAAAGTATTGACAAATTAGATATTGTCACAATGATAAGTACATTTTTATAGTTATAAAAATTAAAATTATTATAAACTAGTTTGTCAAGAGATAAAATATTTCTAAAGTCTCTATACTATGTGTAAACTGTTGTTTTAGTCAATCTATTTTGATCAACTTTAGTCCCTATGTAATACCCTAAAATTTACTAAGTTGATTAAGGGTCATTTAGTACTAAGATAATAGCTTAAAAGCTAATTTAGTGACTAAAATGACAAAAATGCAAAAGTTAGGATTTCTTTAATTATGGGTTTTGGAAAGGAAGTTTCTAAGGTTTAAAGGTATCAAGTGATAGATAGTGAATAGAATAAGGTATTCTTAAAGTTTGGTTGAATTTCAAGGAAAATTGGAATGGGAATTGAAGTTTAAAATGCTAGTGACCAAAATGTAAATTCTAAAAATTTTATGGCTAAAGTATAAACTTTGGAAAAAGTTTGGGGACTAAAGTTGCAATTTCCTAAAAGTTAAGGGTTTTTATTTCATAAATAAATAGATCACCTAAGGGTGTGGATCGAATGTGAAGGTTTTGGTTCGATCTGATATTTCGATTATTGAGAAAATCACAGTTAAAGTTTAAGTGGAATACGGATACTCGGATCGAACTGGAAAATTTTGAAAATTTTCTATATGATAGAGAAAGGTTATCAAAGTCATTTCCAAGTGTTGGAAATATTTTTAGTTTGATTCAAGATGAATCATACAATTTATTTATGAGTAAAGGATTATATATCGGTATATTGGATCGAATGGAAATTTTAGAGATTGATCCAAAAGCTATGGAAAAGTCATAAAATGTTATTTTATGAATATTTTATTATGGTTGATTGAATTCTAACTAGATTTAGTTAGATTTTAATGGAATGACAATTTGGAAACAAACTAGTAAATAAAGACTAGTTGGAGGGCAAATTGGTCATTTGGCCCCAATGGCAATTTTGAAATATTTAAAAAGTTATAAGGGCAATTTTGGAAAGATGAAATGGAAGATTAAGTCTTGGCCCTTGATTGATGATAAAATCAATCTCAACCATTGGATAAAAAGGGCAAAATTGTAATTTCACAATTAAATGAATTTAATATTCATTTAATAGATATATGTTTAAAATAATGGTGAAAATGTGCATCTTTTCCAGCCTTGAAACGTGGAGAAAGAGGGGAAAGAAGAAGAAAATTTTCTAAGCTTGATTTAAGCCCCGAAACTCGATTTTCAGGTAATCTCTTCAACTACAAAGTTGTTATACTCTTCAAGCTATATCTTTTGATATCAATAATTCATGGAATACATGCTTGGTTGATGAGAATTTTCATGAGAAATAAATTAGGGTTATGGATCAAATTGGGGCTTTTGAGATTTTACGATTCCATAATTGAATTCAAGTTAGAATTAAGCTAGTGTGATGTTAAAATCATGATATCGAGTTGGGATTTAAGTTTACATGTTTTGAGTTTTATGAAGATGAATAGAGTTTACGGATTCAAGTTTAATTTAGGGTTTGTGATGTTGAAATAATGATCTAGTAAGCTTGAATTGTTGTTTGGAAGCAAAACCCTAAGTTAAATTATGTAGGGACCATTTCGGCAAATTGAAAAGTTGAAGGATCAAATCTGAATTTTTAGAATTTGGAGTGTATTTATGTTATTAATGATGTTAGAGACAGGAAAATAAAGTTAGAATGCTAAATTGATGTTGAATTGAATTAGTGACCATTTTGACAATTTGTCAAAGTTAAGTGACCAAATCGAAATTGAAGTTTTGTATGGGGGATAAATCTGATTTTTAGTTGTAATGATGGAATTAAGGTACTAATGTTGAATTGAGGACTAATTTGCAAAGTTAAGAAGCTTGAATCCTTATCTTTGCAATTTAGTGACTATTTCGGTAAAGAAGGAAAATTAAGGAGAATTATTGTGAATAATTATTTGATGAAGAATGTCATAAGATGGTGGGTAATTGGACTAAATTGAAAAGTAGTTAAGTAAGGAGAAATTAGTATAAAAGTTGAAGTAGTTTATGGAAGCTGTGTAGAAAAACTAGTTTATGGCAGTAACTTTGAAAATTCACCATAAATTCTACAAAAATGGTTAGATAGTGAATTTTATACCCATATAAAGATTCGTTTGTCTAGTTTCGTGCCCAACAAACGGAATCTGATTTCGAATTCCGAGTCTAAAGATATGAATTTTTAAGTGACAAAATGTCAGAAAATAGAACATCAGTCTGTTCCGAATTTCAGCACTGTAACTGACATTGAAAATTTGCCATAAATCGTACAAGTTGAATTTGGGATATTAATTTATATGGTTGAAAATATTTCCGAATCTAGTCTATTTCAGAACAAACGGAGTCAAATTCCGAGTTATAGATTATTTTATAGAAATATTTCTTCGAAGGTACTGCAAACTGTCAGAAAATGAGAATTGATACACTTTGTATCTAAGGTTGATTAGTAAGCTTGAAAGGGGTTAATGGAAGTTCAAAGTGGTCACTAAAGACCATAGTGAATTTTTGAACAATACAAGGAAGAAAGGAAAACGTTTGGAAATTTTTTATTCTAATGATTATTTAGGACAATATGTCTAAGGTATTGTTAGATTGGGATCTAACAAATATTTTACTTAATTGAATTATGAAGTTAAGTTCGAATCAAGGGAGGTTCGAGGTACAATGAAGGAAAGGATCAAAGAGGACTTAGTGAGGCATACTAATAAATGGCCCAGGTGAGTGCAATGCATATATAACATTATACATGGATGTTTCATATATCACCGGTAGGAATTGCGATGAGTCTACCTGGTTTATATATTGTCATGATATTTATGTCATTGATCATATATTTGACATATTTTAAATATGTCAAAGGTTGAAAATAATTGCATTGATCACTAGTTATTGACGATGGTATAATATGAATGTTATTTCGGCTATGAAATGTTAAATGTTGATATATATTGATATATGTTGCCATTGATGACTTAAATGATGAAATAAAGCCCAATGTATTATATAGAGGTTCGATGGTATAGTTGGATATCCATAGGGTCATAAACAGCTGTATAAATATTCTAAGCACTTCAGGTAAAGTGCAAATATTATAAATACTCATTGATGAGTATACTCATGCATGATTTGAGTATACGGACTTACTACGGGTGCTAAACACTTTGGTGTAATTTCATAAAAACTCAATGAGGGATATATTGTATACTCCGGTAAATATACAAAATCACTTCGGTGCTAAGTACTCCCGGTAGAGTGCAAATAATACACATACTCAAGAAATATTGGGTATGGGGGGATGACTGTGTACATAGAATCTCTTAATTCGATACCTTGGGCTAAATAAGTTGAAAAGAATAAAAAAGAATCATGAAGATAAGCTTGAAAGCTTGCGGATAGAAATGGGAAAAAGGTATTGGTAAGCATTGAAAGCTTACGGATGGAATGGCAATGGTATTGGTGAGATCTAATCTTATCACTTTGATATACATATTTATTTTTGTTAACGAGCATATAATGGTGAGGTGATCATATGCATTGTTAATCATTAATATTGATATTATGACAATTGCACTTGAATTTGAATTATTGCCTCACTAAGTAAATACTTAGTGTGTAACTGTTTTACACGTAAGAAAGAATAAATAGTTGGAGTAAGGAGCATAAACGTACATCATCAATCAATAACAGGTACATCAGTATCAGTAAGATATCTTTTGACACTGTTTGATATTTACTAGTTGGCATGTATAATAAAATGATATGTATGCTCTGATAGAATTTGTATTTTATGTGGTATCTGGATGAATTTTAAGTCAGCAGTTTTTAGGCAGTTTCATTAATTATATAAAGTCAAATTAAATTAATAAGTTGCTGCCTGAAATTAAACTCGATTTGAAGATTAAAATATTATGTTTAAACTATACGCGATTAACTACAATTGTAAATAGAAACTAAATATATTGTAATATTTTTAAAAGAATCAAAATTTTTACCGAGTTACAAATGTAGAGGGTTTTACAAATTTTTTGTGATATCTCTGACTCGTTTTCAACTATGAATACCGGAAAGGGTTTTACATTTATTGGTATCAGAGCTTCAGGTTTAGCCGATTCTCGGCCTAAATGGAAGTGGTTTTATGTTAAAAAGAGTATACATGCCACTAGGATATCAATATTATTGATCTGATGATGTCGCTCCTTACTAATGTAAACTGAGAGGAATTATAAGAAATATTTGAGTCAAGAAAGTGTGATGAACTGATAAATTGGAAGCTTTGGAAGGAATCAAAAGCATTAACAATAAGGTTAATGATAACCCTTCGGATAAATCGAACAAGAAAGGGGCACTGGTACAACAAGGAGTGTCTGTGCCGGATTAAGGAATTAAAAAGTTCGAAAACACCTGAATTGAAAGCAAAAGCAGATTAAGATCCATAGATTGTTGATTTATAATTGAATAACCTAAGGATTACACTGGACGGATTCCACTGGTTGGATACTGAGAAATTGGATGGAGTTGTATTGCTACTCCTATGTTAAGTTAAAGCTAGGGAAAAATTTGAAATTTCTACGCAGTTAGGATTGCACATATCAGTCCGAGTTTATAACACCAAGACTGATAAATATTGGGAGGATTCGAAAATCATAGAAGGTACATCTCATCTTTTTGGATAAACCTGTATAGATATTGATGGGTCCTAGCTTTACACATTTGTATATAAGTACGAAGTTGAATGGTGAAGGAGATATCCTTTTAGAACCCATTTCAAGTAATATAGCGGTCATAAATTTGTTGGGTTGTAATGTAAGGGCGAGCTGAACATTGGAATTGCTCGATAAAAATATAAGAAATAGAGTTCCCGATAAATTTAATGGAATTATCTTTCGAGGGGTTTAAGATGATGGTGGGCATGAATTGGTTACCTTCCTATCAAGTCATGATGAATTGTCACATAAAGTGATTAGTATTAAAAAACACGGAAGGTGCAAAAATAGTAGTAGTTGATAAAAGGGTAAATCCATTTTCCAATGTAATTTCTGTTGTTTTATTAAAGAAATTGTTGTTATAAGGTTGTTAAGTTTTCTTAGCAAATGTAGTAGATACTCGGGCTGTTGAAGTTAAATTGGAAAATAACCCGACTGTCCAAAAATATCTGGATGTATTCCCAGATGGGTTACTCGGAATTACCTCTAGATTGAGAGGTGAAATTCAAAATAAAGATGATACCAGGCATTGATCCTAAATTAATGGCCCCGTATAAAATGGCTTCGACCCAACTTTGGGATTTAAAGGTACAATTACAAGGAATTTTAGGTCGAGGTTTTATAAAGCCTAGTGTGCCACCTTGAGGTGTACTAGCGTATTTGTGAAAAAAGAAAGATTGATCTATGTGATTGAGTATAGATTTCCGTCAGCTAAATAAGGTGACGGTAAAGAATAAATATCTTCTCCTGAAGACTGGTGATCTTTTGATCAGTTAAAAAAAACACAACTATGTTTCCCAAAATAGACCTTCGATCGGAATATTATCAGCTAAAGATCAAGGAAGAATAAACTCTAAAGAAAGATTTTCGAACTCGATATGAATACTATGAGTTCGTGATGATACCTACGAAATTTATAAGCCTAATTAACCAAGTATTCTGATTTTGCTTGGACCAATTTTTGGTAGAGTTAATTGAGAATATTTTGGTCTATTTGAAGAAAAAGGAAGAACAAGATGCTCATTTTGCATTGTTCTTCAGACCTTTCGAGAAAATAAGCTATATACTAATTTGTTAAAGTGTGAACTTGGTTGTCAAAAGCTGTTTTATTAGTTATGTGGATTTGGCAGAGGGGATAAGAGTATATCCCAAGAAAGCACAAACTATAGTTGAATGGAAACCTCTGAAGAATGTTTTAGAGGTTCAGATTTTTTTTGATGATTGCCTCCTCATTGACCAAGCTATTTAGGAAAGACATGTCATTTAGTTGAAAAGATAAATGAAAAGAAAACTTTGAGACATTAAGGAAGATCTTAATAGAAGCCACGGTACCAGTACAACCATAATGAAAATTAATGGGTATGCTTGAGACAATTTATGATATATGAGAGAAATTATCTTACTTAGGATTTGGAGCTAGCATACAAAACACTAGATGACAAATTTATATTATTATGTTTTTTGATAATATTTAAAGTTTTTTTTATAAGTGTTGAAAGTTAAAAATAAATTTTGGATTTTTTTTCAAAAACCTAAAATGTTATAAAAAAAATCAAGTTTTAAAACTTGTCAAAAATTTCGAAAAACAACATAAAATGTTAAAAAAAGACTAATATTTTAAGTTTTTGGTTAGTCTTTCACAAGTTTCGAAACTTATAGTTTTTTAACCGTACCCTTCCTAGTTGTATGTTAGACTATCCATGTTTTATGATTTTGTTTAAGTTTTACAATTTATCTTTGTTATATGTGATTGTATCTTCCAACAAAATCGTTTTTAAAATTTAAATTAAAGTTATTTTATTCTCCACAAATCTTAATTCTAATCATAATCCTAATCCCACTTAAAGGGGAAGGCGACTCTAAGGCAAGGAAAGAGGTGTTCTTAGTAGGTCTAGAAACATAACCTAAAAAAGTATGAGGGAACAAAAATGAGCAAACTTAGCCTATCGACCAAATGTGCTTGTTATTTTTCTAATTTTATCTCATAAGCTTTGTGTGCATACAATGATTGAGACATATGTAAGATGAGAGGGGAAATTGCCCCCAAACTTCATGGATTGATTGTATTTTGGGATGTAATAATTTTAAAACTATTGCAATTAAGTTATTATTTCTCTTAAATTTTATGATTTATTATTTTTTAGGACCATGCCATATAAACTTAATAAAATTAAACTTTAACCTCTATTTTTCTGTTATATTTACTTTTTAATTTTAAAATTGGAAAAATTAAACTTTAACAATTTTAATTTTTATAGTTTAATTACTTTTTAAAACTTTATTCGTTATAAAATTAATCGATTCACTCTTCATAATTCAATTTTGACTCTGTCCCTGCTTTCATGAGTGCACATATATATTAATTTGCTTTCCTTTAATCGAAAAAACACAAGTCATAATAATTTTTGTTTTGACATATATAAAAAATGGAGAGATATGATTAGGGCATTTGAAAAGGAGGTTACTTCATTTATTGGGTTCACGAGTCATTTCCAAGCTTAGGGTAACATTAAGAAAACAAAAAACTTATAGGCCAGCCCCACAAACCAAACCTATTAAAAGACGTGTTGAGATCAAATTATCTTCCGCCATACAAAATAAGTTGTGGGAATTTACAAAGACAAAATTAAAGTTTTTCTGTCTACAAATATTATAATTAACCGTGGATTGAATCATAAATAAATCAATTAAAAAATTATGTTTAAAATTTTAACTATTATCTGTTTTGAGTTCAATTCTTAAATAACTTATATCCTTACCCTTACAAGTTTTTGAATGGAAAAAGTTGAAACGAAGGTTGTTGATGGCCAAAATGATCAGGGGTCGGAGACAATAGTCCAACAGTGGTAGGAATAACCATTACAGGTTAGAGCTCAAGTGTTGCCCTTATCTTTAGGTGATGATGGCGATGTCTGTTATGGAGAGAGCCCATTCTCTCTTGTTGCATGCCTAGTTTTATACTGTCCGAACATGTGTCACGATAGGGCTGTCATGGCGATGCCTCGTTATTTGTAGTGACCATGTATATATGTATGTGTCATTAACATGTATGTGTGTGTTGTAACATCATTAATGTTTAAATGTGAGTGTAAGTAGGTATTGCATGTATTAGGTATATGTATTAATGTTAGAGTGTTTAATATTGTTTTAATATCATCAACGTTTAAATGTAAACATAAATAAATATTGCACGTGTATGTAGTATGTATTAATGTTTGTATGTGTACATGTAGGTATATTATAAGTAGTATTATTATTGTTATCTAAAATTAAAAACAAAGAAAAAAATAACAATCAAAACAGATCATAATTAAAATAAAAGCCCAATAATATTATATTTTTCCAAGTCCATTACAAACTAAAACCCCAAAACAAACACATAAGCCTGTTTGGCTCAAACCTAAAAAAACCTAAAAACAATCTGATCACCCATTTGTTTCTCTGCAGACGCCCAATCTAGACCGTTGGATCAAATTTTGATCCAACGACTGGGATTAAATGGAGGAAGCCCTTTGGATCCCACGTACGACAAACGCACCGGCCAGCCAGCTTCCCCACACGCGAGTGAAGCTCACGCACCGATCGGCTATCTCCCTACGCGCACGTGTGATACACGCCCCGGCCGTTCGGCTTCTTCACGTACCCATGCGCCTGCACCGCTTCACCTTTTCTGTCTACGTGGCACCACCGCCGGAGATCCCGCTACTATCGTATGGCCACCATCTCTCTCCCCAACCACCAAGCAGACCAAAAACATAAAAAGAGGGATTTCAGTCAAGGCATCATTCACAATGAAATCTTTAAATGTTTGCTTACGAATGTAATCAAAAAATTTAGATATAAGTATGTAATGAACCGATTGTTAGAGGATGATTTTTTTCAGAATCAATAGACAAAAAAAAGTAGCCTAAAAAATTCAGAGGTACACCCATCTCTTCATATTAATTTTGAAACATACATACATATAAAAAATCAAGGTTTGGTCTTTTTTTACCTTCAGCGATTCACCTCCCCGCGTCCATTGCTCTCCTTTGCCGATGATAAGCCTTCTGGCCTCCTCAAGGCCGTGTATGGTGACTCGGTGGAGAAGTAAAAAAAGGGGTTTCTCGATTTTGTTTTTAAAAGAGAGGATTAAGGTTTATGTTTTCACGAAAAGAGGGCTTTATCATTTTTCAAGTAAAAGGAATGGCGGATCTAGGTTCTAGGAAGGAAAATGAGGCTTTTCAGCTGTTTTTGACCGACCGCCGACGAGCGACGGACGACGTGGCGGCGTACGCGGTCATCGTCCTGTTTCTGGGAGAGAGTTGAGAGCGTATGGGTGCTGGGTTTGGCCAAAAGAAGGGAATGTGGTTTAAAATGCCATATTTATAGTGTTTTAAGGTTTTAAAATTGGTTTAATCATATTTTTAATCCCTCCGCCCTAAAATAATTACGCCCGTGGTCCTTCTGCATGGGAAAATAGCAGCTCTAGTCCCTCCACTCCATTTAATTACGGGCCTAAGCCATTCCGCTTTTTAAAATCCCTTCCCAGGTCCCTGGAGTTTTTAAAATCCCTTCAATTTCGTCCATTTTGTTCCTTTCAATTTGGCTTTCAAAAATCTTGTTTTATTCAATTTGGCCCCTTTTCTAGCGTTCAAAATTACCTTTTTTTTCTTTTTTTCATGCATCTTTAGTTCAAATCTTGTAAATTTATTTCCCGTAAATTTCTGTTTAATTCGTATGTTAATATTGCTTGTTTGTGATTGTTGTTTTGTGGTTGAAAATTAGTTCGAATAGTATATATTTGTGGTTTAACATGCATCTAGTTTTAGTATAAGATAGGAATTTGTAAAAATATAATATATATAATTTTGATATCTAATATCTATATTTTTTTAGGTATAAAATAGAAATTTGTAAAATGTAGTATATGTTTTTTAATATATAATACATATGTTTTTTAAGTATATAATAGAATTTTATAAAATGTAACATATATATTTTTGATACACCATATATAGTTTTTAAAGTATATAGTATAATTTTGTAAAATGTAATATATATATTTTTGGTATATAATATATGGTTTTTTAAAGTATATAGTAGAATTTTGCAAAATGTATAATGTATGTTTTTGTATATAATCTATATAGTTTTAAAGTCTATCCATTATTTTCGTTATATAGTATACAATATTTAGTTATGTTTACATTTACTTGTATATGTTTTTGATTTAGGCTTAGTGTGATAGTATAGACCTTGGGTTGTTGAGTTAGTTTCAGATTAGAATTAGGCAAATTAATTTAATTAGTTTAAGATTGTGTGCTCGTCTTATAGGGGCACAATCCTTAAATTAATTAGATTAATTTTGGGATTAGGTTCTTTAGAGTCTTAGTTAGATTAGGGTTCAGATTAATTTAGTGAATTTAAATTTATCATTGGCTTATTGGAGTAAATGTTAAATTCATTAAATTAATTGAACATTTCTTAATTACTTTTAGGATAAAACTAATTTCAAGTTTAGATTGACATTAAATTACAAATTAATTATCATAATTCGTTAGGGGTTTTAGTCTTTTAGGGCTAATTAATTTAGGGTTAAGTATTAGAATCATTTAGATAATAATTAGGTCACTATTTGGATTTCTAATAATTTGGGCCTTCATAGGTTAGGTCTTGGGTTGGGCCTTCCTTTTGTGTGTTTATATTCGTGGCTTTGATTGTCATGCCTTAATTGTCATTCATATAACCTTTAATTTTAATTGTATTCTTAATTAATTTAAATCATAAAAAGGAGGTACTTATTAATTTCGATATTCGTGTCGTAATAGTCTTGCCTTAATGGATGTTGACCGAATATTTGGATTAATCTTTATCGCCTCAAGGTAAATGGATCAAGAATTGACAAAATCATCACATCATACTTAAATGCTTGCATCATGCATGAAGGTGACGTACGGAAGTCGAGCTATAAATTAACACGGCAGTCGGGCTTATTCGATGTCGGTTTAATCTATGGTCCGATGTATCGTCAACCTTATTAATTAAATGTCCAATTAATTTGAATCCACCAATTCAATAAAGCCTGTGCAGTTAAAGTTAATTTTCATTCAAGAACTCCGAATTGAATTCAATATAAATTTCAATGATTTTCATCCTTTTAAAAGCAATAAACATTTTGGTACCGATTTTCGGGCGTGATGGGGTGCTAATCCTTCCCCACGCGTAACCAACTCTCGGACCCTTTCACAACGAATCTCTGGTTTCTTATGATGTTCGGCCTATCTTACCCAAGTGGTCGGTGCGACTCCAAATTTTTATCGTTTTCAAAAAATTAAGGTTTTCAAAAGAAATCCACATTCTTTTAAAAGATTTTTAATAATGATTTAAGGTAACGCCAAATTTATATACAATCCACACAATTGTCCTTTAAAAAACATCGCTTCAGTCATATATGAAAATCTTGTTGTGTCGTTACTTATGTTCACCAACTTTGTCGAACAAAATCCTGTGCAAATTGCAACTACGAATTGAATTATAGACTAGTTGGTTTACTAATTGATGCATAGATTTCAAGTTTAGCGATAGACTAAAAATTTAGCACCAAAATCAAATTGCTAGACTGTCTCCTAATTTGATCTGTACAAGTGGCTAAATTCAACTTTGGAACTAACAATTGGATTTCGATTTCATTAATGATCCATATCATACTAATTGAGTATCGGTTCAAATGATATAATATTGTTCGTAAAATCCTAATGAGTTCTGAGTTTGGGACAATTTTAAATAGGTAACGCTTTTGTTTTTTTTAAACAATTTTTACTTAGAAAAGAGAAAAGTATAATTTTTGCTCTTATTGAGTTTTAAACTTATAATTTAAGGATAAATGAAAGGTGTCAATTAAAAACTTTAACTACATGTTGTATAAATTATTGACATATACAACGTTTTTATTAATTGAGTCTTAATTCAGTTTACATAATTTTATTATAACATATAAAAAGGGCATAGGTTCAAACGTACTTAAACCCACAAAATCTTTCATAAAATATATGTTGTTATCATGTACTATTCCAAGACTCAACTCAAATTTAAGTAATAAAGTCATTATTGTGTGTTTGATTCATGTAAGTAAATCCCACTTGTTTCGTTGTCGGAGTAAAAGCGTGGAGTAAGAGCCAGCCACGCGTTAATTAACCGTATATACTTGAAGGATTTGATGCTAAATATTATTATTGGCGTCTTCAACTTCCATTTCCAGTAGATTAATCTTGAGCTTAAGATATGTTGTTTATATATATATATATATATAAAAGGTTAGAATCTACTTAATACTGTATAAAAAAATTAGGTTTTAGAGATTTTTTTGAATTATTAGATGAAAAATGGATGATTGAGATTAATTCTTCAATTTTTTTAAGTGATAATTTTTATTTACTATACTGCTAATTTCAGCTATCCGTTTCACTTATCTAACGATCTAAAAAACTATAAAAATTAAAATTTCTTACACTGTATAACTAGATCATATTTCATATGTATATATATATAATCCCTCTCCACCCACATTATTTGGAGAAAGAGCCAAAGAGGAACGAAACAAACTGATTGTTTGACTAGAGACGGATTTAGTTTAGCAATGAAAGACAACAATACATTTATTTAATTATCCAAACCATGGCTTTGTCAAAAAAAAAATACAAACCATCGCAACAGATTATTTTGATAGACGACGAAAATAATATTAATTTTTCATCTTATATTGTATATGTTTTATGTTCAAGGTTGATGGATACTCTTTGTAATAACGTAATCTTTAAAACTTGAATTCAAATTTTTTGTTTTAGAATTTGAGCACGACTTTTTTTTAAGAGTTCGAAGTATCTTACCACTACATCTAATATTTATTGTAAGTTTAATTAATATTTAAGTTGTTTATATAAAATAGACACGAATTCCAAATTTTAAAACTATTTATTTCTTTTTATATTTTTATGATTTTTTTGTTACAAATAAATTTAGCGTGATTATACTTAAGAAAAGAATATGAAGTTAAAAAATAACTTCTAAAATTTTGAATTATTTAATTTTTTTTTTTGTGTTCGTTTCTCTTTTTTGGGCTATGAACTAATATTTTACATTTTTAAATATTTGTTTTTAATTTTTTATTACACAAAACATGTTTTATTTGAACCACTTAACTTTTTTAATGATGATGACAATGACAAAAAGACCGATGTGTTAGAATGATAGTACATGGAGTGAATTGAGATTTAACTGAGGTATAGGGGGAAAAGTAAATTTGATTGTATTGAGAACATTGTTTCGGCTTCAGATTGTTTGGATACATGAAAATTAAACCCAGCCTGTAGTTAATAGGTTCGAATTAGTTTATGTTTCTAATTATGTGAATTTGTTTCGAAGGTTTCTAATTTTTAAAATTGGTCAAGAAAATTTACCCCTAGAAAAAGTCCTTTTAAACAATTTGGTTTGATGTTAGGAATGTTAGTGGGCGGGTTTTACGAGAATTCGCTCCACTTTGCATTTAATTAAGCAGAGATAGTTACAATTTTCGCAGATTGTGGGGCGGGAATAAAGATAAAAATTAGATTCGTCGTGGGTAGTGAGGAAGGCGTGAATATGTCTTTGTATCTGTCCCATCCCCACCAGCCTCGCATTGTCCTCTCCTGCCCTGTATCGTTCTCACCCGCCCCAACAGATCTTATAAAATATTATTATAAATGTTATTAAAAATACAAAATCGGTTTAGATCATAGTCAAATTTAAGATAATTTATATTGACTTTTTTCTTGGGATATTAATGAAAATTCAATATATATATAATTGAAATTGATCATATCAAATTTTTTAATATTTTTTAATATATTAATTTGAAACAGAGTCAAATTTAAAATAATTTACATTGATTTATCTTGAAATATTTATGAATATATATATAACATTTATTATGTTTATTAGTTTATTCTTAATTATTGTCTGTCGTTATTATTTCTTTTAAGGTTTTTTTTCAGTCCTCACCATATATATATATATATATATTTTTCTTCTATTTTTTAATTTTATTTTTTAATATTGTATGTTATTTAGATTCTATCGGTATTTGTTCTTATTTTTTAATTGTTATATTTTTTAGTTCTTTCTATAATATTTATTTGTTAAGCAATTGAAATATTATTTTGCATGTTATTTGTGCTATTTTCGATCCTTTACAATAGACTTTAGTACTTTTTTAATCCAAACTTTTTTGTTTTTCAATTTTAATTTCGTATATTATTATTTTTAAATTGTGACAATTAGAATAATTTCACTATGTGGTAAGAGTCTGAATGACAAGTATTTTATATTTTTTTCATAACAAATTTAATTTATATTTTTAACTAATAGTTATAAAAATATTATATTAAAAGGTTACGGGACGGGTAAAGAGGGGATTAGGTGGGTCTCATGACCCACGTGGGTAATGGCGCGGGGATAGTTTTAGTCTTACGGGTTGTGGGGCAGAGATGATTTTAGAATTTATATCCGTAATTGATCATGAAGTAGAAATAGAAATGAAAATTCTTGACGAGAATGAACGTGAAAAGAGTATCATTCGCACCCTCCTCGCTGAATTGATGTTTTAAAGTACACCTGATTTAAAGTTTTTAATTATTTAATAATTTAATAGTTTTCATATCCTTGTTTAGAGTTCGAATTTCGAATATTGTGTTTCCCAAATAGGGACAAAAAGGTATTTTACTGTTAGTTTAAGAGCAGCCCTGATAAAATATTGGCCCACTTCATTTTACCCAATTTTGTTTTATATTAGATTTGGGCCGAAGGCCAGGCGTATTTCTCCTAGAATTTCAGATAAGAAAATATTCCGTAGATTTTTTTGAAAATTATTTTATAATTTAAATATTCCGTAGACTTGGTGCTTTATGTACTTTTTATATATTTTTGTCACTAGTGTTAATTTTTTTCGGCAATTGAATTTGTCAGGTTATTTATTTTATCCAAAAAAAAAATAACAATAACACCCATTAAAATATTTTGGTCAATCAGAGTACCCAATGACAATTTGATTAAAGAGATACGATTGATTGAAATGAAAAAAAAGAGAAGATAAATGCCCTTTGAAGTCTATTAATATTTTTTCAGTTTAATCCTTAATTTTTTATACAATATTAAATTAGCCCTATTTAATTTTAATTTTATAATATACTCCACTATCTATAGTATTTATTATTTTAATTTAATAAGTCATGCATTTCATTCAAAAGAGCATGCGTTTAATTTTCTCTAAAAAATAAGAGCTACTATCGATTTTTTTTAAAAAAATTAAAAATAGTTTTAACGAACTAGTCTGTAGTTGTTACATTATGTCACGGACCGCAAGCCCGCGACCGAGACAAGTGCAACCATGGAAGCCCAGGCCTATCTCTACAGCATTTTGGGCTTGCCAAATGACCCAAGTAAGCTGGCCAATTACCATGGTAAAATGAGCAAGCAGAGTATTTACCATGGTGAAATCCGATAAGGCATCTCACTTATCATTTATGTGATTATTTGTAAAGATAATTCTCACTTTATCTCTTATTTAAAATTCAAATGTTGAGGATAGGATAGGCTCTCATCCGACCGTTGATCCATTGTAATCTTGACCGTTGATTGTACCGAGCTCTCACTATAAAAAGGAGGCTCAACCCAGTCATTTCATTCATTCATTCATCACTTGCTTCATTTTGTAAGCTTTTACCCAGAGTAATACAACTCAAGATTCACTCACTTTCTCTTGTTCTTTTGCCATCACTTTTCTTTTGTTCCGGCAGCAGCTAAAGTGTTTTTACTTAGGAAGTTTCGAGGTGACTTAGCCCGATTTTCACCGAGAAAGCGGCTAAGGCCGCGCGGTTGTCTAGCGTAAGACTAGCCCCGTGACAAGTGGTATCGAGCGCGAAGTTTTGCTGAGAAGTTGCATATTCGAGATGGCACGTGATGGAGAGAACACCGCAGCCGAAGAAGGGTGCAGAGGCCACAAACGACAAATCCAAGAGGGGTTCGTCGAAGGACGTGATCACATCGATCCAGGGAAGGGTTACCAAGCTCGAGGAGTCTATGGCGGAGGCCAAGGCGACGCTGGAACCTTTGGAGTCCATGGATGTTGAGAAGCTGAGTTCGTTGGATTTCGAGAGGCTCGAGTCCTTGGAGGGAATTCAGGATGATGTTCAGGAGGCTCTTAATGGGATGGATGTGAAGATGTCTACGCGTGGCGATGCCTTAGAGGCCATGGTGGTTGCTCTAAGGGAGGAGGTTGAGGAGCTCAAGGCAAAGGGTTCCAACTCCGAGAAAGATGAACTGAAGAAGGAAGTGGAGCTGCTCAAGACCGAGTTGTTTGTGTTGAAAGCGGCGATTGTGAATAGCGCGATCACAGCGCTTTCTAGAACCTCGGGAGATATCCCCAAACCGGAAAAGTTCAAGGGGACGAGGTCCGCCCAGGAAGTGGAGAATTTCCTTTGGGGAATGGAGCAATACTTCAAAGCCATGGGCATCGAGGAAGATGCTAAGAAGGTAAGCTTTGCAAGTATTTACTTAATTGATCTTGCACAAACGTGGTGGCGACGTAGGTGCGAAGATGTGAAGCGTGGAAACATCGCCATTGAGACTTGGAAGGAGTTCCAAGATGAGTTCAAGGAACAGTTCTATCCTCTGTATGCTGAAGATGAGGCACGGTCAAAGCTGAGGCGACTTAGACAAGATGATGCCAAGAATTTGAGGGACCATGTTCGAAAGTTCATGGAGTTGAGTTTGCAGGTCCCGAGCTTGACTGAAGAGGATGGGTTTTTCACCTTCATAGATGGGTTGCAACCATGGGCGAAGATGGAGTTGCAGCGACGGGAGTGACCAAGCTCTCTACGCCCGACTCACCGCCGAGTCCATCATTGAGATTGGGCATAGGAAACCCGACTCCTCCAAACCAAAACCGGCTAACCGCAGAGGTCATGGTGGAGACAAGGAGAAGTCAAGTCGATCCGACAAAGATTCGAGTGGCGGGAATAAGCCTTCGAATGGGAAACATGCTGATTCAAGGGACAAGCAGCACGACAAGTGTTACCATTGCCATAAAGAAGGGCATATTGCCAGGGATTGTCCCCAAAAGAACCGAATTGCTGCTGTCAAGGAGACAGTTGATGGCGAGGCTCTGAAGCTTGGCTCCGTCATTAGTACAATGGAGGTCAAGAAGGGTCGAAAGAAGAAGGGGTTGATGTTCGTCGACATCACTATTGCGGGCCAGAAGTTGAGTGCACTAGTGGACACCGGTGCCTCCGAACTGTTCATGTCCGAGCAAACTGCCGAGAAACTTGGCGTTACTATCGAGAAGTCCAGTGGATCTATCAAAACAGTGAATGCCAAGGAAGTACCGATTGCGGGAGTCGCAAAGGGAGTTCAACTTAACATTGGAGGTTGGACCGGTAAGGAAGCCATCAAGGTAATCCCACTCGATGACTTTGATTTTGTGCTTGGGTTAAGTTTTCTAGACCGGATCAACGCTTTCCCTGTTCCTTTTGCGAATTGTCTGTGCATTCTAGATCCGAAGCATCAATGCATTGTTCCAGTGAGCCGAGGGTCAGGAGTAGGTGCAAGAGTTCTATCCGCAATTCAGTTTGCAAAGGCAGCGCGCAAGGAGGAGCCGACCTTCCTAGCAACCTTGGCGTGCGATGAGCCTGTCGCAACTGAGGGAGTCCCCGATGAGGTGGGGCAAGTCTTGGTGGAATTTGCAGATATGATGCCTGCTGAGTTGCCAAAGAAGTTGCCTCCGAAGAGGGATATTGATCACAAGATTGAGCTTGTGCCAGGAGCGGAGCCCCCCGCTCGAGCCCCTTACCGACTAGCCCCGCCTGAGTTAGAGGAGATGCGCAAACAGTTGAACGATCTCCTAGATGCCGGGTACATCCGCCCATCAAAGGCACCCTACGGTGCGCCGGTATTGTTCCAAAAGAAGCACGATGGGTCCCTACGGATGTGCATCGACTACAGGGCTTTGAATAAGCTCACGGTGAAGAACAAGTATCCGATTCCTCTCATTGCGGACTTGTTCGACCAGCTTGGTGGTGCAAGGTGGTTCACCAAGTTGGACTTGCGATCGGGCTACTACCAAGTCAGAATAGCCGAGGGTGATGAGCCGAAGACAGCTTGCGTGACGAGGTATGGTTCTTTCGAGTATCTAGTGATGCCTTTCGGCCTCACGAATGCTCCAGCTACTTTCTGTGACTGATGAACAAGGTGCTACAAACCGCTCTGGACAAGTTTGTTGTAGTCTACCTCGACGACATCGTCATCTACAAAGAAGACGTTGGAGGAGCATGTCGAACACTTACGGGAGGTGTTCAAAGTCTTGCGGGAAAATGAGCTGTATGTCAAAAAGGAGAAGTGCTCATTTGCCCGACAAGAGGTTCCTTTCCTTGGCCACATTGTTGGAGGAGGTATGATCCGAATGGACAAGGAGAAGGTTCGAGCCATTGAGGAATGGGAGGCGCCAACTAAGGTAACCGGGTTGAGATCTTTCCCCTGGGTTGGCGAATTACTATCGGAGGTTTGTCAAAAGCTACTCCAAAATTGCCGCACCGTTGACCGACTTGCCAAGAAGGACAAGGCGTGGGATTGGGGATCGGAGTGCTAGAAAGCCTTTGATGAGATCAAGCTCGCCATGGTGAGTGAGCCTGTCTTGGTGTTGCCGATTACACCAAACCTTTTGAAGTTCACACCGATGCATCCGACATTGCCATTGGTGGGGTCCTAATGCAAGAGGGACATCCGGTTGCATATGAAAGCCGGAAGCTCAATGAGACCGAAAGGAGATACACAATCCATGAGAAGGAGATGACAGCGGTGGTGCATTGTCTACGCACATGGAGACACTATGTGCTTGGGTCCAAGTTCGTGGTGTACACCGACAATGTCGCCAACATTTACTTCTTGACTCGTAAGAAGTTGTCCCCGGCAAGCTCGTTGGCGGGAGTTTCTTGCCGAGTTCGACGTCACTTTGGAGCACAAACCAGGGGAAGGTGAACTTCGTGGCCGATGCCCTAAGCCGAAGGTATACCATGGAGTTTGCGAGTTTGCGGAGGGACCGATCTTTGGGCGCATCAAGGAGGGATTGACACATGATCCGACGGCCAAGTCATTGATCGAACTTGCCAAGGAGGGCAAAACCCGGAGGTTTTGGCTAGAGGGAGGCTTGTTGTTTGTTCGTGGACGCCGCCTCTTTGTGCCTCGGTTTGATGGAATTCGAAAGGAGCTCATGAAGGAATGCCATGATTCCAAGTGGGCGGGACATCCGGGATACACCGGACATTGGCCTTGATGGCGGAGCATTATTATTGGCCACACATGGCGCAAAGTGATGTTGAAGCCTATGTGAAGACTTGCCTTGTGTGCCAGCAAGACAAGATCGAGCGAAAGAGTCCAGCGGGGTTGTTGCAGCCTTTGCCAATTCGAGAAACCATGGGTAAGTGTTTCCATGGATTTTATAGTCGGTTTGCCGCTTGTTGACGGAAAGTCTAGTATTATGGTGGTCGTGAGAGGTTTTCCAAGTATGCGACATTTATCCCAAAGACCCAAGGTGTGTCCAAATGAGGAAGCAGCTAGGCTTTTTCTCAAGCACGTGGTGAAGTACTAGGGTGTTCCACAATCCATTATCGCGATCGGGACACGAGGTTCACGGGAGGTTTTGGGACAGAGTTGTTCAAGTTGTTGGGCTCAAACTTGAACTTCTCGACGAGTGTCCACCCGCAGACCGATGGGCAAACCGAGAGAGTGAATGCACTCGTTGAGATCTACTTGAGGCACTATGTGAGTGCTAATCAGCGTGGACAAACAAAGCTGTTAGATGTGGCCCGATTCTCTTACAACTTGCAGCGAGCGAGGCGACAAACCGAGTCCGTTCGAGATTGTAACCGGCAGCAGCCGCTACACCGAATGCGGTTGTGACCGGTACCGGGGCCTAGTCCAAAGAGCCTATCATTTTGCCAAGGGGTGGCATGAGCTTTATGACTTAGCCCGTGCATGCTTGCGCAAGGCGGGAAAACGGACCAAGAAGTGGGCAGATCGAAAGCGTCGGGATGTGTACTTTGAGGTTGGTGATCTAGTTCTTGCCAAACTGACTTCGATCTTGCGCAACCCAGATCACAAGGGGCTTGTGCGACGATATGAGGGGCCATTCAAAGTTGTGAAGCGGGTAGGCACCATGGCCTATCAACTAGAGTTGCCGCCAACTATCCGAGCTCATCCGGTGTTTCATGTGAGTTTGTTGAAGACATATCACCATGATGAGGATGATCCAGATCGAGGCAAATCACACCGAGCGCCAGTCGGAGTAAAGGTCTCATACGAGAAAGAGGTAGAAGCAATCCATTCAGAGAGAGCCGTTCGTCAAGTGGGAAATCGACCAAGGCATGAGTACCTTGTTCAATGGAAGGGTCTTCCCGAGTGTGAGATGAGTTGGGAACCAGCCGATGCCTTATGGCAATTCTAGGAGCAGATCGACCAAGACCATTCTAGCCGCGCGACGACGCGGCGCCGCTAGAACTAGTGGGGAGAATGTCACGGACCGCAAGCCCGCGATCCGAGACAAGTGCAACCATGGAAGCCCAGCCTATCTCTACAAAGATTTTGGGCTTGCCAAATGACCCAAGTAAGTGGCCAATTACCATGGTAAAATGAGCAAGCGAGTATTTACCATGGTGAAATCCGATAAGGCATCTCACTTATCATTTATGTGATTATTTGTAAAGATAATTCTCTTTTTATCTCTTATTTAAAATTCAAATGTTGAGGATAGGATAGGCTCTCATCCGGACCGTTGATCCATTGTAATCTTGACTGTTGATTGTACTTGAGCTCACACTATAAAAGGAGGCTCAACCCAGTCATTTCATTCATTCATTCATCACTTGCTTGATTTGTAAGCTTTTACCCGAGTAATACAACTCAAAGATTCACTCACTTTCTCTTGTTCTTTTGCCATCACTTTTCTTTTGTTCCGCAGCAGTTTCTAAGTGTTTTTACTTAGGAAGTTTCGAGGTGACTTAGCCCAGTTTTCAGCCGAGAAAGCAGCTAAGGCCGCGCGGTTGTCTAGCAGAAGACTAGCCCCGTGACAATTACATGGACCAAATTTGATAAAAGAAAAATATATAATAAACGAGTGAGATAAATTTGTTCAAAATTTAAACAGTATGGGGTGTAAGATTGCGTTAGTTAAAGAGTTAACAGCGAATTTAAATTACTAACGTCATGCATCGTTTCTCTTTGAAATAATATTAAAGATCTAAACTTCTAGAACACTAAACATGGATGCTTGCAAAGTAATAAAAATCTTTTCTTTTTTTTTCAGTGTTACTTTTTTGAGTCGCGTAATAAAAAAATTAGAATTAAAATTTAAGATTAAAATTTAAAGTTAAACTTTAAAAAATTAACGATATTGTATATATTTTATAGTTTATAATTTATAGTTAAAGATTTAAAATTTAATTTTTTAATATTAAAATATAAAAAAAGCAAAAAGTCAGAATTTTTGTCCCTTGCGAAGAATCAAACGTTTTAATCATTTAATGCAAACAATGCAGGAACAATGTGGGAGGCGCCTCTAAATTTGACAATTTGATTTCTGAAAACATTTGTGTCAGATTGCTTAGGCTTTTGGTTGAATATATATATATATATATATATATATATATATATATATATATATATATATTCATAGAAATGAACCAAACAGTGAATTAATAAATGCAAAGAAAGTAATAATAATAATTCACCGACCACTGAAAAAAAAAGCTTTTGTCATTATTATTTTTAACATATTTGAAAATTTATATACACAAAAAATATAAATATAAATATGGATTATTTATTTATTAGCAATAAATAATAAGAAGTAAAATCCGATTTTTAGTTTGTTTTGACCAAGAAAGGTCAAAGTGCCACCGCCGGCCAGAGGCTCTGATAATATATCTAAATTATTTTAAGGGGGCTCACGAGTTGCGTAATTTAGGTCCGGAACTTCCAGCGTTAGCTTTATATACTATGATACGTAATTATGATATGTGATAAGTGGAGACTATAAAAGAACATGATTCTACTCAATGATCTTTCAAATGTTTTTTCCCATCTGTTATCATTTTGTGAATTTTCCAAAAAAATAATAATAATATTTTATAAATTTAAATGTAATAAAATGTTATTATATTATGTTGCCAAAATAGTGAAAATAGAAAATACATAACAGATAATACACACTTCAATATAAAATCATGATCATGAAAATTCATAAAAACAGAAAACTCAAATAAAAAAATAAACTAAGAAACCCAACAGGGCATGAAAATTTAAACAGAAAAAATGATTTTTTCCTCATGAATTCTTCACCGAAGATCATAAAATTTTACGTAATATTTTAAACTCAATGTTTACTTTGATGAGCTCAAATCACATAATAACCTTCGAATGCTGAAAGAGATGGAACATATGCTTCAATCAAAGACTCCAATAATTTTACACAAAACTATGATGCTAGTTTTATCTACATCGACAGTTCTTTAAATCGGTATCTATGCCAATCATCCTAAAAAAAGAACATGCACCAAATTATTCATTTTTTGATCATCAATATACTAAAATAACAAACAAAAAATATATTATAATAGCATATAAAAAATGTACCAAACCGATAAATAAAACGTTTTTTATTTATCGATTTGGTACATTTTTTTATATGTAGCGACATTTATTAACAAAATTTATATTTAATTTATAATTGTGATATATTTCGTTAGAATACGATAGCTGATGGTCATTATGTAGATATTCAATGTTATGAACATTTTTATTTAAATATTAACACAAAAACATATTATGAATCAAAATCTAATGTAATTTTTAAAAATTTCGATGTAACATAACTTATTTCGTAAAAGGCTTAAATGAAAATATAGTGTTTAAAGTATGTATTTTTGAATTTTAGGTGCTTAAAGTATTTTTTTTGTAAAAATAGGTGCCTAATGTTTTAAAAGTTATAATTTTAGGTGCATGGTAGTTAACTACCGTTAAAAAAACCTTTAATCAATACAAAATTGACGTGTCATTTTTAATTTCTTTAAATTATTTTTTAATATTTTAAAATTTTACGAAAAAAATTTGAAATTCTAAAACTTTCTAAAATAGTCCCTAAACCCTAAATCCCCAATCCTCATCGTTGCTGTCACCGTCCCCACCTTTTCGGTCGTCGGACTCACTCGATCATTTTTCCCCACTTGACGTCGCCAAAAACCGACGAAAGATGTGCCAACCGAACATTGAACGTCGAACGTGAAATAACCGTTCAATTGGCACACCGGTTTACGGTGACAACGAGTTTGGGAAAATGGCCGATTGGGTCCGTCGACCGAACGAGTGGGGTCGGCGACGACGGCTGGCAGGCGGTAGTGATGAGGATTTAAGGACTAATTTGAACATTTTTATAAATTTTGGATTTTTTTTTAAAATTTAATGTTAAAGTTTTTTAAAAAATCAATATTCATGCCCTATGTCACGTTTTAAATGGATAACGATTTTTATAACGGCCGGACACCTAAAATTATTACTTTTGAAACTTTGAGCACCTATTTTTATAAAAAAATACTTTAGACACTTAAAGTTTAAAAATGATATACTTTGCGTACTTATTTTTTATTTAAGCCTTCGTAAAATAATGAGATTTTAAGCAAAATATTTGATTTATAAACTTTGTTTAATGAAATATTGAATTTCAAACATTATTTATCAAAATGTTAAGTTATTGTTCATAGTAGTATATCGATACTATTCGATAGATATCTATAAATGGCGAGATCAGTGTATTGAAAAATGAACATTCTCAATTTTTGATTCCCTTAATAGTGTCTCGTTAATATGATTTGATTGATCTCATATATCAACACTCACGTATGTTAAAATTGATATTTCTTAAACTAAACTATCTATGGGTATAAAGATCAAAATTTTAATACACTAACCTCATCTTTTACGAATACCAAGGTATAAATTCAATACTTTGGTAAATATTATTTAAAGCTCGATATTTTAATTTTTTTTAGAAAAAGCTTTGAACAATGTACCTTTGTGAAATCTGGGAATTTCAACAACCACCGTCGGTTTCTATTATTTTACTGGCAATTTAGTTGAAGAGTACATCACAACAGATCGTATGAAAATCATAAGTACAAAACAACTGCCACGTATCATTGTCTAACCAAAAGGCAAACGTACAAGAAAAAATGAGTTAATTACACAACATGTTCACAAACTATAATACTCATTTTAAATTGGTCTATAAACTTTTGAATATTTCATTTACATCCTGGCTCTCATTCTAAATTGGTCCCACACTTTTAAATGTTTTAGTTTCACCCACAAACTATGACTCTCATTCTAAATTGGTCTCCAAACTTTTGAACGATTCAATTTCATATTCAAATTATCGTTTATACTATATCATACTATTACATAATACACGTCAATATTTACATAATAATTAACAATTTTATAATAATTTTATTAACATAAGATATAATTAGTATATACTGCTGATTTACAGATGAAATTAGAATATTCAAAAGTTTAGAAGTCAATTTATATTAAGAGTCATAATTTGCAGATAAAATTAGAATATTTAAATATTTAAAAACTAATTTAAAATATTTTTAGAGACCAATTCAAAATAAAAATAAAAATTTAAAAACATATAATTCAATTAACTCACGAAAAATACATATAAAAAATAAAAAAGGGAAAGTTGTAAAATTTAATAATGAAGTAAAACCAAGGGTGAGGGTGCCAATTGACCATGTGGGGTGGGTAATCTAAAGAAGAATCTCTGGTCCAAAACAATGGCTTCTAAAGTGGGGCACTCACGTTTTTGCCAGAGGCAGAGCTTAGACCCATCAACAAATCAAATATTATATAATTAAAAGTATATTTTTTGCCAGAAAAGTACATTAAAAACAAAAAAAAAATAACAATACCCTTTTCACTTATTCTCCAGTTATATAAGCTTTCATTTACCGTCATCATCAAAATCACATTCTTATTCCTCCGCCGTGCAGCATGCGTAGCCCCCATTTTCCTTTTTAAAATCCTAAAGCAAACCAATTCATCTGCCTCTGTTTCTCTCTCAGTTTCGGGTATGTTTTTTAGGGTGGCAAATATTAGATCTTGCTGCATTTGAGTGATATGTAAAACTTGTTTCTTTTTTCTTTTGTGTGATTGCAGATATGGATGCAACAATCTCTCCTGGACTATACCCTCTGCACCGTTGTAAAACTCTCCATCTGGTTTGTGTTCTTGCTGTCTAATATTTTCTCCTTTTTATTGATTTGGGTTTAGGACAGAAAGTTGATACAGCAATCTGGTTTTGAAAATGGCTTCTTTTTTGCAGGTGAGACATGCTCAGGGGGTTCATAATGTAGCAGGGGAAAAGGATCATGCTGCTTATTCATCCGAAGAATATTTTGATGCCCATATCACACCTCTTGGTTGGCAACAGGTTTATAAAGCGAAATCATTGGTTAAATTATTGTGTGTGTGTGTTTTTCCTAACAAAAGAAGAAATGGAAAATATTAACGTTCGGGTTTATCTGGAATCTGTGTTTTCTTTTCTCGATTGTTGAAATCTGGTGCATCAAAGTTGGTTTTTTTTAACCGTTTTAGAGAGTTTATTCTTTAAAATATGCTTTTGAACAATGCTGTTGTTTGGCTTTGGCACTAGTGGGAATAATATTGCTTTAGCATAATTGTATTTGTGACCCTTAACAGTTCACCCTTATTATAATTTATGACAGGTTGATAATCTGCGCAAGCATGTTCATGAAACTGGTCTTTCTAAGAAAGTGGATTTGGTTATTGTTTCCCCTTTGCTCAGGTATTGTAACTTTTCAGTTACTTTGTTTGTTTCTCGAGAATTTCTTCTTGAATCTTGGGTACTTTTTTCCATTTCCCTTTTGTTTTACTAGCATAGTAGTATTGCTTTTAGAAATATGAAAACTTTTTTGGGATCGTTTTTCAATCCTTATTTTAATCAGTGAACCCTGTTTATTCCTTATTGTAGTGTTTCCTTTGTCGGATTATTTATATTCTGTTGCATTTCATATAAACTTTTCATTTGAAAGAATCATACTTTAGGATAGCCTTTAAAAGTTTATTCCCTACTTACCTAGGCATATTTGCACAGATTCATTTCATTAGAACAATGGTATGTTTCCCCTAAAATTCGGTGCAAAATCAACAATCTTTTTTTCCTTTTAGTTTTGCAGCTTTGGAAACTAGAAAAAGTAAAGGACTAGGTACTAATCCAGAGGGAAATTGAAAGTAATTATATATATATGTATGTAAGAATCAATATTATTGTTTAATAGTGAATGTCCATTGCCAGGAAAATGCAGCTATTTATGGTATTTCTATTAATGTATGCCCAGTCCTAGTTTTTACTTGGATTTCTCATGCTCTAGCTGTGCCTTTTGGGATTATAGGACTATGCAAACTGCAGTGGGAGTGTTTGGTGGTGAAGAGTACGAGGATGGGATAGATGTTCCTCCACTAATGGTGGAAAATGCAGGGGAAAGTGACCATCCTGAGATTTCAAGTCTGAATTGCCCACCATTTGTAGCTGTTGAACTTTGTCGAGAACATTTGGTACGTCCATCAACTTAATGTGTTTTCTTGATACAAATGCACCCTATGAAAGAATTTACTTGCAACTTAATGTGTTTCTGCTTATACTTTTGTGTGCTGTTGCATACAACAAATATGGAAGCCAATTTCATGCATGCATTGCAATAGGATTGAACTGTGTTTTATCCACTAAGACTAAAGAGGTGTACTAATTTTACTTCAATTCTTTGTCAAACCCCTGTACTTATATCTATTATGGATATTAAATATCCATCAGCATACTTATATGCTTGATTGAACTCCTATATTTCGCTTTTGGATTAATCAATATATTTTAGCCATCGGTATACTAATGTTCTTACTTGCTGCACTTTCACTTCCCAGTTTTCTGCTTTAAGAACTAGCTTCCAGAATGCAAAACATGATGCTAATCCGAAATATGCACGGCACACTCGATATGCATTTGAAGATGCTTAGTTATTAGTCAGAGACTCAACATAGATGCAAAGATTGGAAGAAATTTTCTAGGTTATGATGGAGCATAATTTGAATGGTTCAGGCATTATCATTATAAAAAGCTTGAAATCGAATGTTTTAGACACCTAAACTCAATCCCCATCATATGCGTGGGAAACATGTAACATAACCCCTACTGTTTTCCGTTCTTCGGTAAATGTAGGTCATTTTTTATTGCTTACTTTTTGAAGTTCGGTTAAAAGAATAATGGATTATGCTGATTCTAGTGTAGTTAATGTAAAAAACAACCATAAGTTGATAAAGATATGTATACTTAAAAGAGTTGTAGAATTTGCAGCTAGTATCCATTGCCTAAGATTTTCCTCTTTATTTTATTGAAACTTCTGGTATTGTGCCTTTCTCATCTCAGTTTCGTTGTTTCCTACTTGAACCATTGAACCACAGGGAGTTCATCCATGTGATAGAAGGAGGAGTATCAGAGAGTATCGGTCTCTCTTTCCTGCAATTGATTTTTCTCTGGCAAGTACTTTGTCTCAATTCTCAATTTCTCACCATCAGAAATTGGTACGTAGTTTCAAATTCTTGTTTTATTTTTTCCTTTCAGATTGAAAACGAAGATGATATTTTATGGGTTGCCGACACCCGAGAAAGGAACGAGGACGTTGCAGCCAGAGGAATGAAGTTTCTGAACTGGTGAGTGGTCTGTTACTCCCTGATGTGCAAATTTTCTCTTTATGTTGAATCAACATAACAAAGAAATGAAAGTGTATGCCAAAACTGAACTGCCCCACGACTAATAACATTTGTTGCAGGTTGTGGACGCGTAAGGAGAAGGAAATCGCAGTCGTTACGCACAGCGGATTTTTGTACCATACCTTGAGTGTGTTCGGGCATGATAGTCACCCATCGGTGAAATCCGAAATATGCAAACAGTGAGTTCTGCAGAATTATTGATTGTTAATTAACCACTACGAAGAAGGGCACGTAGGCAATTGCATGTTAGTATATATGTGGATAACAACAGAGGGAAACATGTTTCAGTAGTGATAACCTAAAACCTTGTATTTAACTAATAAATAAGAAATTTTGGTCCATCTTTTACAGCTTTGCGAATTGTGAGCTCCGGTCTGTAGTTCTTGTTGATAGAAGGTAAGCATGACAGTTTAAAAACTTGAAATTCAACTAGCTTTCTTGTCGAAAACTTTTCGTTTAATTTCTTTGTTGTTTTTCATTGCAGTATGATGGGATCCGATCCTGCAACAACTAACTATCCCGGAAAAGTCCCTAGCGGCCTTGATCTTCCTAGCGATGTTGCTGCTGAGAAGCTTTCAGATGAAGGAAATGCCAATTAGTTTATTCGTGTTTCAAGGGGCGACCAAACATGAACATTCAGTTTGATATCCACAACAAGATCCGTTACAAATTTATTGATATTATTTGTTAGGTACTTGTATTTTTTTTGTTTAGCTCTCAAGCTACATGCTTTAGGCAATCTTAAAATTATTTAAAAAATTTAAGTTAGATCAAGATGCTTTAAACAGTTGAATCTGTCAATTCTTTATAAATTAAGACACATGAGTTCCTACGTCCTACGGTTATGAGAGTTTGGATTTTTGTGGTCATTAAATGAGATGGCATGTTGCACCTTTCCACAAGTTTGTCTCTGTCAGTATCTTGGATTTTCTCTCGAGCTGTCTGGATCCGATCTAGTTGCTTCCAGCCGTTTCGAGGGGTTAGTATGATGTAAACATATATACTGATTTTTTTAAGAATAATATTTTGATACATAAATCATATAAAAAAATTGTATAATTCTTTTTTAAAATTTAAATTATTAAATTTAAAACTTTAAATTTAAATTCTAAATTTTACTACTTGAATTCTAAATCAATACTTTAAATTTAACAAATTTATTAAAGTTTATATAACTTGTGTATTAAAATTTTGTTTGACTTTGTTTTCAAGCACTTTAACTAGAAGCCATTAAAAGATTTGCGTATCTTTAGAGAGGACAGTTTTAGATAGAGCTGTTTTGAAAGCAAATGCCAAGTAGTAAAGTAGAAGGAAGGTGCGTTGGAGATCCTATCGAGAAAGGAAAAATATAAAATTCCTTCAATCGAAATCCCAACGTAGACACAATTGTCGATTATAATCATAAAATTAAATTCTAAACTCAAAATGAAAGAGAGAGGAAAAAAGTGATGGTCGCCGACTTTAAGAGTTGACCGGTTGACTAGTTTTATGCAGAATAAAAAGTAATTGTTAATTGGTGTTCTTAACTCTAAAAATTAATTTTTTAAAATTAATTTTATTTAGAGGGAGAGAAAAACTCGTCTAAAAATTAAAATTAAAATTTTAATTATAAATGTTAAATCTTAAAATTTAAAAAATACATTATATTTTTAATTTTAATTTTTTAATTTTTAATTTTTTAATTTAATTTTTTAATATGGACGTAAATAAAAAAAAACAGAATATTTCTACTCTTTTATGCGACCATTTCTTCGCACAGTGATGCTTTTAATCCGTTAGAAAGAATTTGTTACTTCCATCATACTTTTCCTGTTGGTCTGGTAAGCACCCATCCACTGGCTTATAGTTGGTTTTAGTTTCTGATTTCTTTATCTTTGAATAATTATATAAATGTTACTAGCTCAGAAAAATCAAAGATGTAGTTTTGCTTTCTCTCTCTCTGTATGTAAGCATTTACCTGGGAAATTTCCTTCATGGATCGTATGGTCTTTAAGTCGTATAAGTACTAGTAGTAGTTTATAATTAGTGTGTGCCTGTGGGGCTAGTGACAGTGAACATGGATATATTTTTTCCCCTTATAAAACTTAGATCAATAGCCTAGGGATAGGCTCAAATCTTAGTATATGCCAAACTGGTGTTCATCTTCTTTTGGTTTTCGCTTCTGCAGCAAAATGGATGCAATTGCAGCACCTCCTTTGTACCAGTTCGGCCGTCCTAAACGTATTCATCTGGTTCGTTTCCACTTTGTTCTTTCTCTTCACTTTGAAGCTAGGCTATACGTATCGCTAAAGATTTGTATGAACAATTCATCAGGTGAGACATGCACTGGGAATGCATAATGTAGAGCCAGAGAAGAGCCGCGATCCGCTAACATCGTTCGAATTCTTCGATGCTCAGCTCTCTCCCCTGAGCTGGCATCAGGTGAGTAGACTCAATACACAGCTTTGGAGATTAAAATCTATAAATTTTTTTTTTGTTCTTTTGAATATTGCCTTGGAGAAGATTGTTATGCTGGGATTTAATAATGTTTTAGATGCACGACATTTTATTAACCTGTTTTTTACAGGTTCTTGAACAGAAGAAAGATGTTCGTGAGAGTGGACTGCTTGATAAGATTGAACTTGTCATCGTTTCCCCTATGTCAAGGTACACGATTTTCTCAATTTTCACACACATCGAGGGGTTCATGGTCTAATGTCCCGAAAATACTCTTGTTTTAGATGGAGTTTCATCTGTTTTTTTTTCTTTAATGAATGCAGAACATTGCAAACAGCAGTTGGAATTTTTGGTGGTGAAGACCAACCGGATCGATTAGACGTTACTTCATGGGAGGATTCAAATGTAGAGATGGATGAAGTAGCGACGACTTTCAAAAGTCGTCCTCCAATTATAGCGTATGAACTTTGTCGGGAGCGAATGGTATGTCGTTGACAACTTGACATAGCTTGGCTTTTTTCCATTAGATTTACGCTTGATTCTAACAGCAATGCATTAATTATTGGAAGACGGTAGGCATTATTTATAATCAATTTATCCACTCTATAATCGAACAAGCTTGGACCATGCTGTCTTCTCTCCACATGGAAGCTGCACTCTCATTTGGTCTTCATTATGTTTGATGTTTGGTGGGAAAAAAATAATTGGAAAAGAAAATGTAAAATTATGCTCTCGGTCCATGTGAAATTCTTATGTTTTAGATCCAATGGACGCAAGGAAAATATGAATGTGACAAAAGAGGAAGCATAAGTCAGTACCGGTCTCGTTTCCCTGCAGTTGATTTCTCGTTGGCAAGTACCACTTCACTCATAATTGGTCTTAAATATCTTACACTTCTATTGTCATCGATTAACAATTCACCGATGATCAGATCGAAAAAGAAGATGATGTCTTGTGGAATCCAAACGAAAGAGAAACTTTTGAAGCAGTCAAAGCTAGGGCCATTAAGTTCATTCAATGGTGAGTTTAATTAAAATTTTGTGTTTTGTATATTCAATGACTTGGATGAAGCACTTAATTTGATTAATTTATTGAACTTAACGTTCAAACATTTAGGTTGTGGGAAAGAAAAGAAGAGGAGATAGCAGTGGTGAGCCATGGTGTGTTTCTGCAGCAAGCAATGATCCAACTCATTGAAAACAACAATAGTTATGCTTTGCCCCTTCGGGGACATCCCATAAATTTGGGACAAAACCTTAATTGTTTTCTTTTGATAAAATCTATAGTTAGTTTTGTACTCTACACTCGACCAGGGATAGACCTAGAGGGGGCCGAAGGAGGCGGTCGTTCCCTTAAAAATTTAAAATTCTTATGTGATTTAATTTTTTTTAGTAATTCTCTATGTATTTTCTATTAAAAACCTATTTTCTCCTCCCTAAAAATTTATAAGTTCATCTCTCTCAAAATTTTATAGGTTCTCCCCCTAACATAAAGTTTTGCGTCCGTCTTTACACTCGACCTTTCCTATTCATAAGACAAAACGTATAATTTGTGGTATTATAAATAAAAAATGGAAATCATGTAGCTTTAATTTGATTTGATTAAATACTGAGCATCTATCGTAATTTGTTCGTGCAGGTTTAAAAATTGTGAAATTCGTTCGGTGTTCATTGCTCATGAAAGGTAAATAAATATATTTCAGTCGCTTCAAATATAAATAAATAAAATATTATTTCGAAAGAAAGATGAGAAATTTCCTTTATTTATATTGATTTAAATGGAAAATTGTAGTATGGTGGGGTTGGGATCGGATTCATGATAAGCAAGCAGCAGTATTATGGAAGAATTGGGAATGACGTGCTCCAAATTACAGATTCTGCCCAAGATAAGGTTCCAGTGGAGGAAGCGGAAGCCACCACTCAATATTTACTACTTCATCTGCCATTTCGGTACACGATTCATGATCATTCAACTCCCACCGTTAGATCATTTCATACATAGTCTGGCGCTTTTCGAAGAAATTGTATCCACTACTGTTTTCTTTTACTACTATTTCCTTTTGTCGGATTAAACTTTAATAAAATCGTAATCAAGAAACTGTTTGTGGCGTTGCATGCAACCGACGTATATAGTTAAGAATGGCAGGCAGGTCGGCTTATTACTTTATAATTGGACGGCCAGAGGTTGGTAAATTTTTAAATCTTATTTTTCAAACACCGTGCGTGATAACTTTTAAACATAAGCCCATGGTAAATACAAATAGAATTTTTTTACTTTTTTTAGTGTCTATATCAAAAAATTAAGTTTAGTGTTAAAATATATTTTTAAGATTTAATATTTAGAATTTAAATTTAACGTAACGCTTGAAATTTAATTTTTTAGTGTTGGAGTATAGAAAGAAATATTAAAAAGGGACAGATGATATTCGTTGGGTAAATATCACGTGCTCAAAAATATTTTATCATTCGATATAATGGACTGAACGCCTAACTCATGTCATTCGCCTATGGCTGTGGTTTAACTTCATCGGAAGGTTTTTGTTGTTATAAACTGACCGTAATAGTTATTTATGTCTTTTGCTTATCGGTGGAATTTTAGAATTGACGAAAGGCCACTTAATTAGTCAACCTTTTTCTTTCCACAAGAGGAAGTCATTTTTTAGTTGCAAAAAATTTTCCTCTTTGTTCTAATTTCTTTCTTGACATAAAGTGTTAGTTATATGAGATTAATTTATCTTAGCTTGATTGATACCCTGGGCAGAGATGGAGTTATTAGTTAGGATCAAATATTAATATGATAAATTACATAAGTTCAAAATAATAAAGGCTTATTAAGTATTTAATTTCAAATTTTAAAGAGGACAAAATTTTAATTTAATTTAAATTTAAACTGATGAAGACCAAAAATATTATTAGATCAACCGTAGGGATGAATGCCACTACTAAAAGTCATGGCACTCCACTAAACCAATGTGTGAGCATAGTGCGTATAAGACTATTGCTCTCAATTTGGTTGGCAAAGGAAATAGGATTTGACTAGCTAATTGTGCTATACCTAGAAGTAATAAAGATTGGATGAGTTTAGAATTCGGAGTATAGAATTATTATAAATTATTTAGTCAAGTTTTCTTCTAATCTTATGTTTTGGGAAAGAATTATTAGATAGACTTGGCTCATCACACCATCTGTGATCTCAGCTAATAAAGTTTATCCATTTTATTTTAACTTCTAAATAATCATCAACTTTTTATTGACATGTAAGAAAGATGTTCCTTGATAAAAATTAAGATGAATTGAGCTTATTGGCCGAGACTACAGATGTCGTGGTGAGCATAAGACAATTTTTTAATAGTTAATCAATTAATTTGAAGCAGATATTCCTACATCTGTTGTTTTTGTCCCAGCAAACAAGTAATGGACTTTCGTTTCACTAATCTAAAGCATAAGGCCGTGATTCATGCAAATTAATCCGACAGTATTTAGAAGTACAATTGAAGGGCCCAAGTAATTGTTTTTGGGAAAGGGGTTTAGCTTAGTTTCGGCTCATAGTTAGTGGATCAGAACTCAGATCTTAAATGGAGTAATACAAAATTATGGTTATGTTTTTACTTTTTTAATACTAAGCAATAGCCCATGTCATATAGTCTAGTGGATTTAAATAGAAATAGTTTTCGACACATGCGTATGCGTGTGAACATTGTATTGGTAGATTTAAAATATTGAATTTTAAAAATATTTTAAAATTAAAAGGTAAGAAATATTAAAAAGTAAAAAAAACATTAAACATTATTTAAAAATCTAAAATTTGAAAAGGCTATAAAATATTTAAAAACGTAATTATTAAAAATTTTCATTTTAAAATTTTTAAAAAATTATTAAAAGATTGCTTAATTACAAAATTAGTGCCAAGCAATACTTATTCTACCACTCACAGCGAGTCTAGTTTTCGTGTAATCCTCATTCACCTCCCGCAAAATTGTACCATTCCCGTCCAATTAGATGTAAAATGGGACAAATGCCCACAAAACTTGTCCCACTTACATTTCTAGATAGCAGCTTGGATTTGAGATGAGCAGAGCCGTCCCGGGCCTATAGTTAATTCTTTTAAACACATTTATATCACAGTTTTTGATATTTTTGTGATACCGTTAATTGGTGATCACGTAATTAAACGTATAATTAATTCTAAAATTTCACATGAGGTTGAATTGGAAATACTATAATTAAATCAAGGGGGGCAGGAAATACCTAAGAGAATTCTTCAGGAAAAAAATATTATATATAATTAGCAGTCGCTTCAATAAATGATGCATGTATATTACCATTAGGAAAATAAAAATTAATTAAAACTCACGTTTTTGAACCATAACACTTATTTTAACTGGTTTCTAAATTTTTTAATATTTTAATTTTATTTTCAAATTATAATTCTCATTCTAACTTGTGTTTAAACTTTTGAATATTATAGTTTTATTCTCAAACTACAATCTTCATTTTAAACTAGTCCCTAAACTTTTGAACATTCTAATTTTATCATCAAATTGTCGTTTATGCCACATTCTATCATTGCATAATAAACATCATTTTTACATGACAATTAACAATTCCTATAACGATTTTATTAACATGAAATATAATTAGCATATAATGGTAATTTGGGTTGAAATTAGGACGTTCAAAAGTTTGGGGGATCAATTTAGAATAAGAGTCGTAGTTTGGAATGAAATTGAAACATTCAAAAGCTCAGGGTCAATTTAAATGAACATGGATGGTTCAAAGATCTATGAGGTGCTTTAATTTATAATCCTAAAGATATATACCGTTTTTTGAAAAATATTTTTTATCTTAGTAAAAATATATTATGAGGCACTCTTTAAAGTCATTTTTTTGTAATTTATTAAACCAAAATCTTTTGTTCCCTCTATAAATATTTAATTCAACTCATTAGGGGCCTTATTTACTTGAGGCCATGTGTATTGTGCAGTCTCTCATCTCGTGCGTGTCTAAAACTTCTACTGAAAAAAGTTCATAATTTAAGGGTGAAATTAAAATGTGTAGAGATATTTTTTCCTTTTAAACTTCGAACCTACGGGGTATCCCCATATTTCTAAAATTTGGGTTTAAGGGGAATTTCTTTTGAAAATTCGTGTTTTGTTGAAAACAATGAATATTTAGAGTCGCCACCGGCCACTTGGGTAAGGTAGGCCGGACACCATAAAAACCAGAGATTCGTTTTGAAAGGGTTCGGGAGTTGGTTATGTGTGGGGAAGGATTAGCACCCCCATCACGCCCGAAAATCGGTACCAAAATATTTGTTACTTTTAAATGGATGGAAATTGTTGAAATTTAAATTGATTTTAATTAAGTGTACTTAATTGAAATTTGACCTTAATGAAACAGGCTTTTATTAAATTGGTGGGTTCTTTAGTGACCTTTTTTCTTCCTTAAAAAAAAGAAATTTACCGTGTTAAGGGCGTTTTTTAGAAAAGAAGTCGGCTACTAATTATCCCCTAAATCACTAATGAAAATTCTTTGGAAGATTGGAGATTTCTTTTGAAAACTTTAAAATTTTGAAAACGATGAAAATTTGGAGTCGCCACCGACCACTTGGGTAAGGTAGGTCGGACACCATAAGAAACCAGAGATTCATGTGAAAGGGTCCGGGAGTTGGTTACGCGTGGGGAAGGATTAGCACCCCCATCACACCCGGAACTCGGTACCAAAACATTTGTTGCTCTTAAAAGGATTGAAAATTATTAAAATTTAAATTGAATTTAATTTGGAGTTCTTAGATCAAAATTAACCTTGATTGCACGGGCTTTATCGAATTGGTGGATTAAAATTAATTAGACATTTAATTAATAAGGTTGACGATATGTCGGACCATAGATTAAACTGACATCTAATAAGCCCGACTGTCGTGTTAATTTATGGTTCGACTTCCGTACGTCACCTTTATGCATGATGCAGACATTTAAGTATGATGTGATGATCTTGTTAGCTTTTAATCCATTTGCCTTGAGATGGAAATGATTAATCCGAATATTTGGTTAACATCTTTTAAGCTCGGACTGTTACGACACAAATATTAGAATTAATAAATACCTTCTATTTTATGATTTAGATTGATTAGATATGCAATTAAGATTAAAGATTACATGGATGTCAACTAAAGTATGACAACCAAGGGCATGAATGTAAACATTTAAAAGGAAGACCCAATTTAATATATATAGCCCAATTATGTATTTAGCCCTAAAAGATTAAGAAACTCAATTTATGGTGACTAAATTGTAATTTAATGCTAAGTTAAACTTAAAATTGATTTTCCCTTAAAGTAATTAAGAAATGTTCAATTAATTTAATGAATTTAAATTCACTAAATTAATCTGAACTCTAATCTAACTAAGGCTTTAAAAAACCTAAGGCTAATTTAATTCTAGGAGCGTGCCCCTATAAGACGAGCGCACGATCTAGATTAATTAAATTAATTCACTTAATTCCAATCTAAAGCCCAAAAGCCTAAAACTGCTAAAACTAAGCCCAAAACCAAATCCCAAACCATTAAAACCAAATCTAAAGGCTTAGAGCCCATAAACTAAAAAAAAGGCCCAACAAACTTAATTTAGAAAATTAATCCCAATATATACAAAAAAGGATCTAACACAAGAGCAAGTATATATGTAAAAACATAAATAACATATATTATAAAGAAACATCTTGTAAAATTTATGAAGTAATGTATATATATATATATATATATTATATTTTAAATATGTAAATTATATGTAAACTTTACAAACCACATATATACATATATATATATATAAATCACATACTTTAAAAAAACAAACTATTTTAAAAGAAAGCTATATATATATATATATACACACGACAATCTTTTTATAAAATTACGTAAAAATTTGCATTTAATGGTAATATATATTTTTAGATACAAATAATTTTTTTAAAAAATATATATTACATACTAAAAAACATATTATATATATATTTTTTATAGAAAACCATATTATACCTATATTTAAAGTTGCATGTGGTTATTATTTATATTCTATATGTTATGTATCATAAAACCGTGTATTATATATACATTTATAAAAAAATACATAAAATCCTATATGGTATATATTATATTTAAAAGAAATATTATGATGTTAATGGACTACATATTATACAAATTAGGCGCAGAATATATCACATAATATGTAAAATTATATGATGGCCACTATGTCATATTCTTAATATATATGCACAAATATAAAAAAAGGACTATATCATTTAACATTACATTTGGGCTAAAAAAAACAAAAGGATAAGAAGATACCCCAAGGCCCACCGGTTTGGGCTCATAGACTGGATCGGGCCGGGTTTGCGGGTCGGTTCGACGGGTTTTGGAGGATAATCGAGTCAGATGGATGACAGGTTTAGCCGGTTAGGGGACCGGTTCCACCAGTTATAATCAAATAAAGGGATTATAACCCTTACTTTCTTCTTCTTCCACACAGACAAAGAAGAAAGCTCAAAAGAAACCCTAGCCCTTCCTGCCCGCCGCTTACTGCCGCCGTTTTGGTGGTCAGAATCGTTATCCGTCACCACCAACAGACTCCTCTTGCCGTCGCCTTCCTTTTCTTTGGACCGATTTCACCGAGAATGTCCAGGATATCCTGAAATGAAACAAAAAATTCTCCAACGTTTAAAGGCGTCGATTTGTCGCCGTCCACTGTCGGATCTGCACGAAATCGAAGTATGTCACTCCCCTCCCTGTGGCACTTCAGTTCACCGTTGAGATTCACCGATAGAGCCTCCGATTACCAGAGATCTAGTCAGGGTTAAGTTTCGGTGATCGAATATTTTGTACCGGTTAAATAATTAGCTCGATCTTGTACCTAATTTGGAGCAATAAAGGTTGTTCGGGCTAATCGTATCAGTTTATTATTATTTTTATTATATTTATTAGTAAAAAAGTGGGGGACCCACGGCAATTCCTTCAAATTGAAAGAATTGGCCGTGAAATCCCCACATTAGGGGATGACGCAGCAAGGGCCATCCACCACGTGGCATGGGGGAGAATTAATCCCAAAAAGTTTGCCACGACTCCAAGCCCTCGTAGAGGATGGAGAATGCAATTAGGCCCGGCCAATTTGAGTATATATAGGGGAAATTATGCGCAGAAAATAGAGAGAAAAGAAGGGAAAAAATAATAGGTTCAATGATAGGTTGGTAAGCCCGAGTTCTTCGGTTCGACAATTTGAATCCTCGTTATCGATTGGGGTTGATACAGAATAACCGTCATCTCTTCCGAAAGCCACGGATAAAGGCACTGTTCTTCGAAAGTTTTAAAAATGTCGGGTTGTCGAGGTGAGTGTAGTTGAGTCAAGGGATAGGGTCGGTGCCATCCCGTTGCATTATTTTATGATTATGTTTGTATTTGTTTAAGGGCTCCCGTAGAGCAATTATGTCGAATTTGATTGGCAAATCTGGTAAGTACCTGCATTGCTTTGATATGTGCAAATATGACTATGATATGCTATACGTATGTGATATATGAAATTAATATGAAATGTGACATAATATGGAGCTAAGGCTCATTTTGATATTTGATATGATATGACTTAAAAAATATATGGACTATGTGAATTTGTGTAATTATGGACATTGGATACAATTGGCATGCCATAAGATTATTGAGCTCGGTTAAGTAAGGGATGACTACGGTCCAGGGCTACGGCCTATATGTAAGGGATATATCTCCGGAGCTACGGCTCAAGGGCTACGGCCCATTCTTCGTTATATGTGTTGGTGTACAAGGGAATCCGTGTATACAATGGTACCTAACGTGATATGTGCCTATGAATTGTGCTATGACATTATGATTATGATATGCTATGTGAATATGAAAGCATGGGAATATGTGTAATAAGCATGAATTGTGCATAGTATAATATGACTACTTATATATTTGATTATCATGCATTTCATTGTAAATGTTATAACTACCTCACTAGGCTATGTAAGCCTAACATGTGTGTCTCATGCATTTTCAGGACCTTGATCAACTCCGAGCCTTGATCGTGTTATTGCGGTTGCAAGTCACGTCTCTACCATATATGTACGTTATCTTTTGCTATAAACTCCCAGTAAAGTGGAATATGGTCCAGCTTGTTTTGTATAAGCCTTTCTATGATTGTATGATGACTTGATAATATGGTTTTGTCGTATTCTTAGAATGGCTAGATTTGGATAAGTTAAAATGATTAAAAAGTGCCTAAAATGAGCCTAAGGTGAAAACTTGGTAAATGGATTCCGAACGCCCCAAAATTTGAAGTACCAATAGGAACATGATTTGTAAGTGTACTGGTAAAATTCGGTAAGGTTTGGAAATCACCCGATAGGTTAATGTGAATAACAAAACGATTTTGAACAGTTTACAAAATGGTCACCAAATATTGTATCGTCTAATCAGATAGGTAAATGACCTCCGCTAGTGATGAAATTTCACAGGCTAATAATTAGTAAGATTAATTTTAGTATGATAACCATGAATTTCGGTTAAGGACCTTTAAATTATAAAATTTACAATTTAGTCCCTAAGGTTAAGAAAAGTTTAAAATTGACCCAAACTCCGATTAAGTTTAGTAACCAACAAGTGGATAAGTCTTAAGAATAATAAATATGATACTTAGATTAGATTTTGAACTCTAAAACTTTTTCCGAACCTCTAATTAGTCTTTCGATAATACTATCCGATCCGGATCTCTACCAGACCGAGAATGGGGTGTTACAGTAAAACTCTTCTCGTTCTACTTTTTGTTCTTGCTTTTTTCGATTCGAATTTAAATACTCATAATAAAAATACATAGAATGTGAATGGTTGAATTTTTTTTGTTTGTTCTTGTTGTGTCTGGATTCGAAATTGACAGGGGAAGTTGTCAAAAGTTTTATTTTTCATTTCATTCTTGAATATGAAAAAACTTCCAGTTACAATCTAATTACATCCTTTTATTTCCAATCTTTGTTTACATTTCCAAGCAACCATTAATTGGATTACCGTGGGTGATGATGTATGGGATTAGGCTTTGCTAACCTTTTCTTTTTTTATTGTTTCTGCCCATACATGGTGGTTGGGAGCCAGTGATGATGTTACGAGATTGCCGGCGACGAAGCCACGTGGCCGGAAGATGAATCGGCAGCGGCGCATAGAAGATGAAACGGCCGCGCGTGGGCTTCATGCACGCGTAGAAGGTGGAGCAACGACACGTAGGGCGATTGGCAGATCTAGACGGCCGGTTCCGGTTTAATCTGAATCGTTGGATCAAATTTGATCCAACGATCAGATTTGAGGTGGCTGCAAGAAAAGAAAAAGAGTAATCAGATTTTAGGGTTTTTGCTTGTATTGGACATGGGCTAGAAATGGGCTTATATGATGTATTATTATTATTATTATTATTTATGTAAATGGATTGGAATAAAACATTTGGGCTTTATTTATTTAATCTGTTTATATATATTTATATTTTTTCTCTTTAATTAATTATCAACCCATATTATAATAATTCTAATAATTTTTATAACATATATACATACGCACCATACAAACGTTAATACACACATAATACGTACATACAATTACACATGCAATATACATTCTTAGTTAAGTATTAATGGCATTGAAATAACGAAAACATACATACACGCACATAATATTCACACTCACATTAAAACAATAGTAAACACATATAATATACTAATAACACATACATACAATTGTATATTACAAGCAATTTTGACAAACAACACATATATGTTCATGTCTTATATAGACATGCATAATAATCACACACTTATGATACATACTTAATACGTATAATAACACACATGAACCCATTTTATAATCACCTAATATTATAAACATTATAAGCCCATTATTGCAAAATAAAGAAAACGTGTTAACCCCAGACAAAATTAGTGATTACAGCTGCCCCTCTTTGTTTATACTTGTAAAACAAGAATAAAGCAAAGACTATAAGCACTAATTTTGTCCTACTTCCCTGTCAGATGATTTGCTCTTCCAAAATGGCATCGAGCAAATCCGAATAACTTATTTCCCTGAATCGGCAGAAAACAACTGGGTAGCACCGGTATGTCTTTCTTGATTGGCAACGAACAAACAGTTACTAAACGACTCATTCTTCTAGAGCGGTAGTGAACGAATCCAAATATACTTCAGACGACTCATTCTTCCGAAGCGGTATTGAATAAATCCGAATAACTTTGTTTTCCCGAAACGGCCGAAAACAATCTTGGTGACGCTGAGATGTCCCTCCGAAATGGCAGAAAACATACCCCAACGAAGATGGCATGTTCCTCCGAAGTGGTAGCGAACAAATATGAGTTCTTCAAATAAGGGTTCTATGAAGGCTTCCACCCTTTGTGAGCCTGAACGGATAGGCCTATTTTCTTCTTCCCTTTTATGCAAGGTTCTATTATCACGTCTCTTTCACTGGAAAGTAGCGTGTTTGAAATCCTTTGCTTGAAAATTCCTTTCAAGTTTCCACTTCGGCGTCTGTTTCTCTTCTTTAGGAGGTACCCGATCTATCTTTCAAATACCCGCAAAAGAAATGAAATGCTATGATGATATGAGTTAGCATGCCCCTACCCTAGGGATGTCTAACTAAGTGTGATGGATGAGTGACACTAATTTACTCGGACACTTTTCCTGTTTGGTTTATTGATTTTGATCTTCCTTTGTTTTCTTCCCCTCTTCCTTGTAACGGCGGTGCCTCATTTGTCACTCAGGTTCACCATTTATGCCCCCTTTTGAACCCGTGGTCCTTTCATTCTAAAGCGCATTTTCAGGTTTTCACTTTAGACTTGTACTTCTCCAAAACGCCCTTTACAGGTTTTCGCTTCAGTTCTTTTTTCTTTTCTTTCTTCTTTTTCTTCCTTTTCTTTTTATTCTTTTTCTATTTATTCTTTTTCTTTTTCTTTTTTGTTCTTTTGGGTGCCCTTCTGAGTTTTCGCCCTTAGCTCCTTCAGTTTCAATATGTAAGGTACTCATTGTCTTTCTTTGGTAAATCATTTTGATTTCACCCTCAACGATCTTTTTGTCTTAACCTTGGTAGATTCGTCTTCTATCTTGGAACAACCTGCACTTAGTAGGTTAAATCATAGTAATACCAAAAAATCCTTTGCATTCTCGTGATCTATGCCAATTCATCTGTGAGATGATTATAAGACAGACAACAGAAATGAGAATAATATTTTATTAATACTTAGAGAAACATTAACAAAATTTTGAAAGTCATAGCAAACATGAGAAAGAATAATATCGACTGTATAAACAATGAGAATCCATCGACCATAGTAGATATTTCACTCGCCATCTTGGTTACAATTCTTGACGACCTAAGGATTGAAGCATCGTTCTCCAACGAAGTCTGTCAGTTGTATGCCGAAATTCCCGTGTGTCTGAACCGTCATGTCTAAATTTTTAATTCAAATCACCTCCTTGGTTTAAAGTCGCCCACATTTGGGTTTTTGCCCTAAACCCTTTTTCTCTTTTTTTCTTTTTTCTTTCTTTTTCTTTCTTTTTCTTTCTTTTTCCCATTTTTTTCTTCTTCTTTTTCTTCAGGCATAATACTTTTTTACAGAGTCCAAGTTTACTGGGTTGCTCAACTCTTCCCCCTCCATCTCGGCTAGGATTAAGGCTCCTTCAAAGAAGGCATTCTTTACAACATAAGGCCATTCCCAATTAGGCATCCACTTCCCTCGGAAGTCCTTTTGGTTAAGTAAGATCTTTTTAAGCACCAGATCCTCCTCTTGAAACTCTCTAGGGTGAACCTTTTTGTTATTGGCTCACATCATCCTTTTTGATACATTTGGATATGACAGACGACCTTCAACCTTTTCTCTTCTACGAGGTTCAATTAATCAATTCTAGCTTGCATCTATTCGGCCTCATCCAACTTTACTTCGTTCAAAATTCGAAGTGATGGAATCTCTACCTCAATGGGTAAAACTGCCTCCATGCCATATACCAAAGAGTACGTCGTTACCCTGGTGGAGGTGGACATAGGTTTGATAAGCAAACAGGGAAAATGTAGCTTTTCATGCAATCTTTGTAATTTTCCATGGTTTTTGCTATGATCTTTTTTATATTCTTATTTGCTACTTCCACTGCTCCGTTCATCTTAGGGCGATAAATAGTAGAATTGTGATGTACAATTTTGAACTATTCACACACCTCAGTCATCAATTTGTTATTCAAGTTGAAAGTATTGTCGATGATGATCCTCTCGGGTAGGCCATAACAACATATAATTTTTTTCTTGAGGAACTTGCAAACTGTTGCTCTTGTGATGTTGGCATACGAGGCAGCTTCTACCCATTTGGTGAAGTAATCAATGGCTACCAAGATGAAACGATGCCCGTTAGAAGCTTCTGGGTGTATCTGACCAACGAAGTCTATTCCCCATGCAACAAAAGACCAAGGTGAGTTCATGACGTGAAGTGGTACTGGTGGGGAACGTATCTTATCGGTGTAGATCTGGAATTTATGGTATTTCTTTGCATAATTGATGCAATCTCCCTCCATTGTTGACTAGAAGTAGCCGTATCTCATGATTTTCCTAGCCATCGAGAACCCACTAGCGTGGGTTCCGCATAAACCTCTATGGACCTCCGCTAGAATAGTTTCGGCCTCTCAAGCATCGACACATCTCAACAGTATCTGATCTTTTCTTTTTTTATACAAAACCTCTCCATCAAGGAAGTACCCCGATGCCAACCTTCTGATAGTTCTTTTCTCGTTATCGTTGGCGTCTTTTGGGTAAGTTTGGTACTTGATATACTGAAGGATGTCATAGTACCATGAATTGCCATCCTTTTCCTCTTTCAAACTATAGCAATGGGCTGACACCTCAAAAGTTTTCATTTTGATAGGCTTCATTTCGGCTGTCCCATTTACTTTGAACACAGCGGCCATTTGGTTATCCTCTCTTGGCAAGTAGGTGAAACTGACTTCTTCAAAATTTCTGATCAAATCTTGGATCAAATCATGATACTTGATTAGCTTCGGATCTCTGGTCTCCCACTCTTTTCGAAGTTGGTAGACTACCAAGGAAGAATCTCCAAAAACCTGAAGCACCTTGATCTTCTTCTCAATGGCTGCTTGGAGTCCCATGACACAGGCTTCATACTTGTGAAAGGGTAGTGGTCATCCTCCAGGGAAATTAATACTGCCCCTATTCCATGGCCTAGGGCATTCGACGCCCCGTCGAAATATAGCCTCTATCCCTCTTTCTGAGCAACAGATCTCTCTTTAGTAAAACCACATATCAGATCCTCGTTTGGAAACTGGAAATCCAACGATTCATAATCATCCGAGGCGCAACTTTCCAGAAGATCTGCCATGACACTTCCTTTTACCGCTTTTTGGTTCACGTAAATGATGTCAAACTCTGACAAGAGCATTTGCCAACGGGCCATCTTCTCGGTCAATGCTGGCACTTTCATTAAAAATTTCAGCGGATCTATCCGGGAAATTAGACAGGTGGTATGATACAACATGTATTGCCGTAGCCGTTTAGTAGCTCATACTAATGAACAACATAACTTCTAAATTGGCGGGTACCTCGTTTCACAATCAGTGAACTTCTTGCTCAAATAGTAGATTACCCTTTCCTTCTTTCCTGAGTCATCATGTTATCCAAGTACACACCCATAGAGTTTTCAAAGACTGTCAGGTACATGATCAATGGTCTATCCGGCACTGGTGCTACTAGAATTGAGGGATCAATCAAATACTTCTTGATCTTTTCTAGTGCCTCTTGACAATCTTCATCCTAGACCCCGGGTTATTCTTTCAGAGCAGTTTGAAGACAGGGTCACACTTATTAGTCAATTGGGATATGAACCGGGAGATGTTGTTTAACCTTCCTAAAAAACCTTAGACCTCCTTTTGTGTTCGCGGTAGTGGAAGATCTTGAATTACTTTCACCTTGTTGGGGTCAATCACGATGCTCTTATGACTTACCACAAAGCCCAAAAGCTTCTCTGATGTGACTGCGAAGGTGCACTTGGCCGGGTTGAGCTTTAACTAATACTTTCTTAGCCTTCGAAAGAGTTTTCGCAAGTTTTGGATGTGCTCCTCCTCGGTCTTAGACTTGGCTATCATGCCATCCACGTACACCTCGATTTCCTTATGCATCATGTCATGAAACAAGGTTACCATGGCTCTTTGGTAAGTTGCCCCAGTATTTTTTAATCTGAAAAATATCACTTCGTAACAAAACGTGCCCCATATAGTTACAAAAGTAGTTTTCTCCATGTCCTCGGGGTGCATTTTGATCTGGTTGTACCCCGAAAAACCATCCATGAACGAGAACCAAGCATGGCACACAGTATTGTCCACTAAAGTATCAATATGGGGCAAAGAAAAGTTGTCTTTGGGGCTCGCCTTGTTAAGGTCTCTATAGTCTACACATATACGCACCTTCCCATCTTTCTTTAGTACCAACACGATATTGGCTACCCATTCTGGGTACTTAGAGACATCAAAAAATCCAGCTTCGAGTTGTTTTTTCATCTCTTCCCTGATTTTTAGTAACATGTTAGTTCTCATTCTTTGAAGTTTTTGTTGGACGGGCTTGCATTTTGGCCTAATGAGAAGTTTGTGCTTTACAATATCCGTGTTTAAGCCTGGCATATCTTGGTATGACCATGTGAATACGTCTCTAAATTCTATAAGCAATTCCACTAACCCATGTCTGACTTTTGGTGATAGGATACCTCCGATCTTTACTTCTTTCTTTTCTTCGTCCGTCCCTAAGTTTAAGATCTCTATCTTCTCTTGGTGCGGAAGGATTTGCTTTTCCTCTTTGGCCATCATTCTTAGCAGCTATTTGGGAATCTTATCATTTTCTTCCTCTACCTCTACAAAGTACATGGGTCGTTCGAAATCTACTTTAGGATTGAGTTCTACATCGTTCATACAGTTTATATTAAGGGGCCTGGACAATTTGGAGAGTGTGTATTGGGAAAGGAAAATTATAGTTTATGATTAACTAATGAAGAGGTAAGTAAATAAATAATGAATGAAATAGAATGAATGAAATGAATACCATGTTTTCCATTTGAGAAAAAGAAAAGGTAGATATATATTTCATTGCAGGCAAATGAACATGACATAGTTGCCCTTTTTACAAAAAATGTTCGTTACTTTCGGGCCAAAGTAACGGAGTGGTTCTAGGCATTACTTTAATTTATCCCTATTGAGTGCTGGCACAACCTTGAAGGTCCAATTGTTGAGCTCTTCTCCTGGGAGGCACGAGCGAATTTGGGCCAAAAACCGGTTAGGCTTGCTTCCGCCACCAATCATATTCAGATTCATTTCTTCTAAAGCCTCGTTGATTAGCTCTTCTTGGAGGCGCCTTTCACCCTCATGGTTTGCCCTTTGTATGTCTTCCTCCGAGTTTCGAATCCCCCAAGATATGAAGATACCTCTGAAGTTTGAGTAGGTTATAGGAGCCCAGGGAATGTCCTTCCCTCTCAACCTGGCCTTCCTCTGTTCTTGCCTCTTTTTCCATTCTTGTTTTTTTTGCAGAAAGTTAGGCTTATAGCCAAGTCCAAAGTTGTCTACCTTGTGAATCACACTAACGGGATGAAGATGCCCTTGTAGATTCCTTCCTAAACCTTTATTATTTCTCTCTCATCTTTCCATGGTTTCGAATACCATCACTTGGTGCAGTTTGACAATTTAGGGTGTGGAACTTTTCTCTCTTTAGCAACAAAAGTAGCATTGATAAGTTCTAAGGCTCTGAAGGTGCACTCTATCGCTTCTCCATTAGTATGGATGTACGGCGTATCCGGAGTCACTGAAGCGATGATGTCCTCTTCTACATTCACTGTTACTAATTTCCCCTCGGTGACAAACTTTAACTTTTGATGGAGTGAGGATGGACGATGTTGACCAAGTGTATCCAAGGCCTTCCTAACAGTCAGTTGTAAGATGGTTAGATGTCCATGACCACGAAATCGACCACATATTCAATGGGACCAATAAGTAGGGGTACTTCTATTTTCCCGACCACATCTCTTTGAGTCCCGTTGAAAACTCGTACCGTTTTATGACATGGTTTCATATGCGAGCTGTCGATTGGTAGTCGTTGTAGCGTGGATAATGACATGACATTCAATGTAGAGCCATTATCGATTAAAACGCCTATCAGCACATAACCTTTACAGTGAGCGGTGATGTTTAGGGCCTTGACGGACCTCGTGCCTTCACCTGGAATTTTGTCATCACTGAAAGTAATGTGATTAACATCGGTGATGTGATTGATAATCTAATCCAATCTCCCAACAGAGATGTCTTTTGTAACGAATGTCTCATTCAAAACCTTCAACAATGCATCACGATGTTTTTCTGAATTCAGTAACAGATCAAGTACTGAAATGCGAGCTGGTTGTTTCCAGAGTTGATCAACAACATTATACTCACTATGTTTTAGAAATTTCAAAAACTCTTGTGCATGTATTTCTATGACGGGCTCCTTGATCTTTGAAGGTGGGTCTTCTCTGAACAACTTCTCGGGTCCAGCTCTTAGGTTTTTTAGAATGTAGCATCGACCACTTCTTGTTAGATTCCCATGTCACTTGCTTCTCTGCTATTCGGTTGTGCAGGTTCTGTCTCCATCGTCATTTTTGCCTCTTGTGCACTGGAAGATCCTAGAATCGAAACACTTACGACGTAATTCCATCAGACCATCTTGGTGTCTTTGAAAGGAAAAGACTTTAGGGTAGCAATTATGATTTTGGTAGCCACTTTTGGTTCACTTGCCTCGCTCATTCTGAGACCGAGGACAAGTGGCCTCTTTGCACTATATCTGGTTTCTTGACTCTCTGATGCACAGACTTCAAGCTCTTTTACTCTTTTCTCATTCTCAAAAAACTCAATCTCCTTGTTATCCATCATAGCTTGAAGTAAATGACAGAATTCCTCACAATGCTGAATATCATGATCTCCTAGTTGGTGGTACTCACAATACAAGCCACATCCTTCTTTGACCAACACCATTCCCCGACTGATGAGGCTCCATGCACAACTGCTAAAAGACCTATCTTAAGGGAGATTGGACTTCAAACACGCTCTTTTGGCTTTCTCGGTGCACTTGTGTTCAATGGCGTTTACACCCTGTCCCTCGTGGTTCGGCAACGGATTGTTGGCCGTACCAGGTTCCCCCTAACTGTAACACTCTAGCTCAAATCAGATTTCGAACAAACTTTTTGAATGTTATAAAGTTCTCAATTGAGTGTCCTAGGACATCGGTATGATACTCGTAGTGCTCCTTAGGGTTATATCAAGCCGGGTACGGTAGGTTATAGGGAGTAACGTGGTATGGTCGAACTAGATCGGCCTTGTACAGCTGCGAGTAGAGTTCTTTATAGGTAATTCGCAAAGGCGTAAAAGACCTATCATCCGTTTCCTTCTTAGGTCCCTTATCTTCTCTCTTGTTGAAGTTTCTGGAATTCCCTGCCGGGGCCTGTGGCTGGGAGATAGTGAAGTTCCTGGTCTTCTCAAAAGCGTTGGTGTTGTTCACTTCATGGTATTCTGCAAAATTACTAATAGGGTTACTGATCAACCGATCATAAAGTGCCCCTTTTAGCGTATCCACGAACATCAAGGAAATCTCATGCTCATAAAGTGGTGGTTGAATTTAGGTTGCCACATCGCGCAACCTTTGAGCATATTCACGAAGGGTCTTGTTGCGCTTTTGTTCCATGCCTTGTAACAACAGTCAGTTGGGAACTATGTCGGTTACATACTTATACTGATCAGTGAAAGCTTTCGCCAGATCTCTCCACGACTTGATTTGAGCTTTGGTTAGCTTATTGTACCACCTCAGAGCAGACCCTACTAAGTTGTCCTGAAAATAGTGAATCAAGAGTTTCTCATTGTTGGTAAAATCAGCCATCTTCCGGCAAAACATCACTATGTGAGCAGACGGACAGGTGATTCTATTGAACTTCTCAAAGTTTGGGGCCTTGAACTTATATGGGATCTCCACATTAGGAACCAGACTAAGTTTCCTAGCACTTAACCCATAGGGGTCATCCTCGTCTTCATTCACTCGGAGCTTTTCTTCTAGGTCTTTCCGAGTATCCTCTAATTGTTTAGTGGACTCCACTTTCATTTGGTTCAGCTTTTCTAATTCATCAAAATCTGGGATGCCATCCCCGATAATCTCAAGATTCCCAAAAATTACCCCTGGTTGAGTTTGAGCTACGGCACCAGCATGAGAAGCAGATGCACCTTGTGTAGGATTTGACAAAGGATCAATGAACAAATTATTCTTGACGGTTTGGGAATAAAGGCGATCCCTCGAGTTTTGGGAAAAGCCCTCGATGATACATTTGTCTCTTGACTCATGCCCTAGCTGGGCTTGTAACAGCTGAGATATTTCCCTCATCATGTCCTGTTGTGACTTGAGGATGGTTTCCCTTAATTCTTGTTGGGTTCGTTCCATTTGACCAAGTATATCAGCTTCCAGCTTTGCAAAACTTTCCTCCATTTTCTTTGTTCGTAAACGGGTATGATATGGATGTGGAATAATGGTAATTTTAAAGAACCAAAATGCAATTTTTCTTATTTCTGAAACAGAAAGCTTTTAGTCAATTATTTGTTAACAAAACAAAGAATGCAAATAAAAGAATTATGCATGAACGCAATGAGCAACAGTGAGTCTAGCAAATATCATCATTAAATGGCTTTCATTAATAGAAACATAGTCTTGGTACAATAACCAAAGAAAGCCAACTAAACATATGACTTCAGGGTAGTATCGAGGTCAATGATCTCTCTCAAAATCCAAACGATCCTCTCTCCTTATTCAGAGTCATCGTCGACACAATCATAAAGTTCAGTAGCATATTCTGCCAAGAACTGTATCTTCTAGGTGATTCCTTACATCTGGACCATCCATTGCGCTAACTCTTGCTCTTGTCTCCAAATGGTGTAGGCATCGAACTATAGTTGCTCCAAACTTGGCATCGAGCGTACTTGAATTGCTCCCCTAAAGCTTGCCACATGATCCTTGAGCTATTGAACCTCAGTTTCCAGCTCTTCGATGCGAGCCTCTAAGGCTTGGTTCTCTGTCTTGCTTACTTTCAACTTTCTAGTCGAACCCTTGTGCTTGAAGAGAGACTTCTCCAGACACTTAACCTGATCCTTCAAGGCTTCATTTTGGCGGCGTTTTTTCTCGAGCTACCTAGAGTGAGAAGTGTGCAAGTTCTTCATTTCCTGTGTTAAAGTGAGCACTTGGTCTTTGTTCTTACAATACATTCTTTTATAATTCTCGGCTGTCGCTTTCTCCTACCTGAGTCGGATTTCTATCCCTTCACCTGATCCACCTTCCACAACTCTCTTACTTTTGTTTATCCTTTTGAGTTTCTGAATTTCTTCATTTTCTAACTTGAGCTCGAGTTCCAATTCACCCTTTCTCTTCGTAGACCTTTAACCATTCCTTCAAACTATATCTTCTCCACCTCAAAGTTGAATTTTTCTTGGCGAGCTTTCTCCTCGAGCTTGGGATACATTTCCTGCTCCTCTTCAAGTTGTTTTCTCATCAACTCGGCTTCGGTAGGAAGTGTGGCCAACCTCTCTTCCATTGTCCTCTTTCAATCGGGATTCAGTTGGGGAATGTTGTCATTGACGCGGCTGAATCTCCACGCCTTATACTCGGGAGTGGTCATGTGGGTAGCACTAATGACTCTAGCCCGTCTCACGATGTTCCAAGCTGAAGAAACATCATACACCACTGCCTTGTAGTCCTTTTCCTTCTCATAATTCATATTGAACTCATTTAAGCCCTTGGGGCACAAATTGCTTCGAGTCATACTGTCTCAAAACCATAAGAGGAGCATAAGCAGTGTGCCCCCAAAGTCCAAGTAATGGCACCCAAGAGTGTGTCTCGCACCTGTAGATGATACTCATTGCGGAAAGCCACAGAGCCTTCCAAATTATATCTTCCTCTTTTAGGTTGCCAAGAACGTTTACCCAAACATCATTAGATCTTCGGGTGGGCCAATCTTCCTTTCGCAGAAATTCTTCTAAAGGTGAGAAACTGTAATTGTAAAGAGGCTTCGAGAAATTAGTATCCGACCATAGGTGACTATAGAACCATACTGTCAAAAACTGTGGGCAACCATGAAAATGACCACCACCATGCTCCCAGCAGAACCTCAGAGAACAGAAAGTTTCGACTAAAATCACAGGCACTGGATTGGTTCCACCACTCAAACGGTCAAACAGGTCTAACACTGTTGGGTCAATCAGCCCTCGTGCCCGGGAAAAAAACACTAACCCATAAATTAACAATGCAAAGAGATCCTGCTAAAATCGGCCTACCGGATGTACAGAAGCTAGGGCTAGAATCCCATCCCATCTAAAATACTCATTACTGTTCCAAGTAATGACCTGATGCTCGACCCAAGATTCTAATATATCCGAGAATCTCTTGATCTTGCCCTGAAAGACTTTGTTCTTACTAGGCTTCGAGTATACCCAAGTTTCGTCAATCTTCTCACAGTTTAAAAGGTCTTGATATTCTTCAATCGTAGGAGTTAAGTCAAAGTTACCGACCGTGAAACAACTATAGACAAGATTCTAGAACCTCACCAACGCTTGCAACAGTGCCTGATCTACCAGAACATCTAACAAACATGCAATGTCACCATATTCTCTTCTGAAAGTGCACCTTGTTTCCAAGTCCCAACTAGTCCATACTGTTTTAAGCCCGGAAGTGTCATTGTATTTTGTATTCATAAATGTCTCTGTTGCCAACGTTGACCTAAACCCAACAAGGACACTATCTCTCTCATGCAACTGTTCCCCTTTCGGACCATATTTGTATGTCGGAGTTCCTTTCATCATTGCTGCGAACTAGGTCTCCCATCAATCTAGCCTTTCACTTCAGACTATTTCCAACTCAATATGCTCTTTATGATATGACGATAATATGCAAAACAAAAGAACATCAATGAAAAGAGAGAAAAGAGAAGAGTTAGTAGTGAGATAAAAACACGAAAGTAAGAAAAGATAAACACAAACAGTTTACACAAATAAAGAAACCTAACTACATGAATTCTAGTTCGCTAGGGTTATCCGCATGGCTCTAATATGGGTGGTTTTATTAAATTCTCAAATATGGGTTCGGTTCTAATTAAGGGTACCCGAACCTATCTTATTGCCTACTAAGGCAACAAGAACCCAATTCTGGCCCATTATAAGCTTGCGAATTGGTTTCGATTCGAGGGAAAGCATGACCTGATGACGTGGAGGGCTGCTTCTGTGTCAAAAGGTATGGATTCCGGAAGTGAATTACTGACCTGTGGAGGGTTATCCACGTGGGTATGTGTCATTTCACTCCCACTTAAGGGAAGAAGCTCGGGTATAGAGCTTAATGATATGATGCAACACATGTTGGTGACTCCTTTGAAATTAAATGAAAAATTAATTCGAGGACCACCAATTATCAAAAGCCCGTGAAATCTTGATCACATTTTCAAAGAAGAATCATCCTGGTTAAAAACAATTAAAATCCTAATACTTTTCATTATTTAAAAGCAACAAATTTTCCTTTGGCCTAGCTCTTTTTTTGTTTAAAAAAATAAAAAACGTCCCCAGCGGAGTCGCCAAGCTGTAGTGACCTTTTTTCATCTTTTTTTAAAAAAAAAGATATTTACCGCGTTAAGGGCGTTTGTTTAGAAAAGAAGTCGACTACTAATTATCCCCTAAATCACTAATGAAAATTCTTTGGAAGATTGAGGATTTCTTTTGAAAACTTTAAATTTTTGAAAACGATGAAAACTTGGAGTCGCCACCGACCACTTGGGTAAGGTAGGTCGGACACCATAAGAAACCAGAGATTCATGTGAAAGGGTCCAGGAGTTGGTTACGCGTGGGGAAGGATTAGCACCCCTATCACGCCCGGAACTCGGTACCAAAATATTTGTTGCTCTTAAAAGGATGAAAATTATTAAAATTTAAATTGAATTTAATTTGGAGTTCTTAGATCAAAATTAACCTTGATTGCACGGGCTTTATCAAATTGGTGGATTCAAATTAATTAGACATTTAATTAATAAGGTTGACGATATGTCGGACCATAGATTAAACTGACATCGAATAAGCCCGACTGTTGTGTTAATTTATGGTTCGACTTCCGTACGTCACTTTTATGCATAATGCAAACATTTAAGTATGATGTGATGATCTTGTTAGCTTTTAATCCATTTACCTCGGGATAGTAAGGATTAATCCGAATATTTGGTCAACATCCTTTAAGCTCGGACTGTTACGATGCAAATATTAGAATTAATAAATACCTCCCTTTTTATGATTTAGATTGATTAGATATGCAATTAAGATTAAAGATTATATGGATGTCAATTAAAGTATGACAATCAAGGTCATGAATGTAAACATTTAAAAGGAAGGCCCAATTTAATATATATATCCCAATTATGTATTTAGCCCTAAAAGATTAAGAAACCCAATTTATGGTGACTATATTGTAATTTAATGCTAAGTTAAACTTAAAATTGATTTTTCCCTTAAAGTAATTAAGAAATGTTTAATTAATTTAATGAATTTAACATTTACCCCCAATAAGCCAATGATACATTTAAATTCACTAAATTAATCCGAACTCTAATCTAACTAAGGCTTTAAAAAACCTAAGGCTAATTTAATTCTAGGATCGTGCCCCTATAAGACGAGCGCACGATCTAGATTAATTAAATTAATTCACTTAATTCCAATCTAAAGCCAAAAGGCCTAAAACTACTAAAACTAAGCCCAAAACCAAATCTCAAACTATTAAAACCAAACCTAAAGGCTTAGAGCCCATAAACTAAAAAAAGGCCCAACAAACCTAATTTAGAAAATTAATCCCAATATATACAAAAAAGGGTCTAACACAAGAGCAAGTATATATGTAAAAACATAAATAACATATATTATAAAGAAACTTCTTGTAAATTTTATAAAGTAATGTGTGTATATATATATATATATTATTTTAAATATGTAAATTATATGTAAACTTTACAAACCACTTATATATATATATTACATACTTTAAAAAACAAACTATTTTAAAAGAAAGCTATATATATATATATATATATATATATATATATATATATATATATATACAAATCTTTTTATAAAATTACGTAAAAATTTGCATTTAATGGTAATATATATTTTTAGATACAAATAATTTAAAAAAAACATATATTACATACTAAAAAACATATTATATATATGTTTATAGAAAACCCTATTATACCTATATTTAAAGTTGCATGTGGTTATTATTTATATTCTATATGTTATGTATCATAAAACCGTGTATTATATATACATTTATAAAAAAATACATAAAATCCTATATGGTATATATTATATTTAAAAGAAATATTATGATGTTAATGGACTACATATTATACAAATTAGGCGCATAATATATCACATAATATGTAAAATTATATGATGGCCACTATGTCATATTTTTAATATATATGCACAAATATAAAAAAAAGGACTATACCCATTTAACATTACATTTGGGCTAAAAAAACAAAAGGATAAGAAGATACCCCAAGGCCCACCGGTTTGGGCTCAATAGACTGGTTCAGGCCGGGTTCGCGGGTCGGTTCGACGGGTTTGAGAGGATAACTGGGTCAAATGGATGACCGATTTGGCCGATTAGGGGACCGGTTCCACCGTTATAATCAAATAAAGGGATTATAACCCTTACTTCCTTCTTCTTCCACACAGACAAAGAAGAAAGCTCAAAAGAAACCCTAGCCCTTCTCGGCTGCCACTTACTGCCGCCATTTTGGTGGTCATAATCGTTCTCCGTCACCACCAACAGACTCCTCTTGCCGTCGTCTTCCTTTTCCTTGGATCAGTTTCACCGAGAATGTCCAAGATATCCCAAAATGAAACAAAAAAATCTCCAACGTTTAAAGGCGTCAATTTGCCTCCATCCACCGTCGGATCTATATGAAATCGAAGTATGTTACTCCCCTCCTTGTGGCGCTTCAGTTCACCGTTAGGATTCACCGATAGAACCTCCGGTCGCCAGGAACCACCACCGCCGAACGGTAAAACTCTTCATGTTCTACTTTTTGTTCTTGCTTTTTTATTCGAATTTAAATACTCATAATAACAATACACATAATGTGAATGGTTGAATTTTTTTGTTTGTTCTTGCTGTGGCTGGATTCGAAATCGACAGGGGAAGTTGTCAAAAGTTTTCTTTTTCATTTCATTCTTGAATCTGGAAAAACTTCAAGTTACAATATGATTATATCCTTTTATTTCCAATCTTTGTTTACATTTCCAAGCAACCATTAATTGGATTATTGGGGCTGATGATGTTTAGGATTAGGCTTTGCTAACCCTTTTTTATTGTTTCTACCCATACATGGTGGTTGGGAGTCGGTGGTGATGTTACGAGATTGCCGGCGACGAAGCCACGTGGCCGGGAGATGAATTGGCAGCGGTGCGTGGAAGGTGAAACGACCGCGCGTGGAAGGTGGTGCGTCGACGCGTGGGGCGACTGGCAGATCTGGACGACCATTTCCGGTTTAATCTGAACCGTTGGATCAAATTTGATCCAACAATCAGATTTGAGGCAACTGCAAGAAAAGGAAGAAAAGTAATAAGATTTTAGGGTTTTTGCTTGTATTGGACATGGGCTAGAAATGAGCGTATATGATGTATTATTATTATTATTTATGTAAATGGATTGGAATAAAAAATTTGATCTTTATTTATTTTATCTGTTTATATATATTTATATATATATATATTCTTTTTAATTAATTATCATCCCATATTATAATAATTCTAATAATAATCTTTTATAACACATATACATACGCACCATACAAACGTTAATACACACATAGTACGTACATACAATTACACATGCAATATACATTCTTATTTAAGTATTAATGGCATTGAAATAACGAATACATACATACACGCACATAATACCTATTCACACTCACATTAAAACAATAGTAAACACATATAATATACTAATAACACATACATACAATTGTATATTACATGCAATTTTGACAAACAACAAATATATGTTCATGTCTTATATAGACATACATAATAATCACACACTTATGATACATACTTAATACGTATAATAACACACATGCGCCCATTTTATAATCACCTAATAGTATAAACATATAAGCTCATCATTGCAAAATAAACAAAACGTGTTAACACCGGACAAAATTAGTGATTACATGTTCAAATTAATTGGACATTTAATTAATAAGGTTGACAATACATCAGACCATAGATTAAACCGACATCAAATAAGCCTGATTGCTGTGTTAATTTATGGTTCGAATTTCGTACGTCACATTTATGTACGGTGCAAACATTTAAGATATGATGTTATGATTTGTCGATTTTTAATCATCACTTACCTTGGGACAGTAAGTATTAATTTAAATATTTGGTCAACATCCATTAAGCCAATACTGTTACGACACAAATATCGGAATTAATAAATACCTCCCTTTTTATGATTTAAATTAATTAACATGCAATCAAAATAAAGGGTCACATGAATGACAATTAAAATGGATGCCATTTAAAAGCTTAAAATTAAACACACAAATAAAGGCCCACTAGCCCTAACATAAGAAGCCCAAATTATCAAAATTCAATTAGTGATCTAATTTTTAATTAAATGAGTCTAATATTAACCCTAAATTAATTAACCTTAGAAACTAGAACTCCCTAACAGTTTATGGATTATTTTGTAACATGATAATTAATTCGATCGGTTTCAAACTAGTATTCCAATGAGCCAGTGATACTATTTAAAACAAATCAAGTTAATTTATCATGGTTTTAATTTAAATGTCAGTCTAGTATCGATGTCAATTTTTCTTAAGGGTAATTAAGAAATGTCTAACTAGTTTAGTGAATTTAACACTTATTCCAGTAAGCCAAGGGTAAATTTAAATTCACTAAACTAATTCAAACCTTAGGTCTAACTATGGCTCTAAAAACTAAACCTAAATTAATTTAATTAATTTAAAGATCGTGCCCCTATAAGACGAGCAAACGATTTAAATTAATTAAATTAATCCTGCCTTAATCTAAGATCTAACCTAACAAACCCAAAGCCCACTAAACATAACAAACCCTAAAACACCTAACTATGCATACAACAAAACCATACATATATACTTACAAAGAAAAACTATACTTTAATTATATATATTATATACTACATATATAAAACAAATATTATATATATTTAAAACTATATTATATATAATGTACATTATAAAAACCTTATATTATATATTCTAAAAAACTTTATATTACGTATTAAAAACTATACATTATGTTTTATATAAAACAATGCTATATTATACTATATGTATTAAAAACATACATTATATCAAAATCATATACTATATAATAAGAACTATATTTATATAAGAACTATTTATTATAAAACCATATGCTTTATATATATATATACACTATACTACATAATACACATATCAATTCACATATCAAAAGGATCTAATATATTTAAGCAAAAACAACAACATTACAAATAGAATGTTGGAAACTGAAAATGCATGAAACAGGGGCTACAACACTGGATTTTGACAAGAGAATAATTTAAAAAGGCGGAAACCCTTATAGGCGTAATTTACCCATGCGGAGGGACCAAAGTGTGATTTTGAAGTGCGGAAGGGCCACGTGCATAATTATCAAAATGCGGAGGGATTTAAACGGCGAATAAACCATTTTTAAAATGCTTAATCGATATAAAAGGGAAGCCTCAAACCAAATTTACCTCTTTTGGTTAAAAACACGTCTCTGAGCTCTCCCTTCCCTCCCCGTCTTCGATGAGCATTGCCGATCATTGGAGGTGAAACCCAAAAACCGGCCACCCTTCTACCGTGCCGGCCAGCGAAGTCGAACTCCAACCATAAAAACCCTATTTTCACTTAGAACCTAGATGTAAAACCACATTTCCTTTAAAACGATAAAAACCCCTCTGTTTTTGTAAAAACAAAAATCAAAATCCCTTTTTCTTTGAAAACCGAAACCCAAAATCGGCCCCCCTTTTAGGTCACCACTTCGTCCGACTCACCGTTCGTAGCCTAAAAAAAGCCAGCAAGCTTATCGTCAGCGAAAAACAACACCGATCACGTAGAAGATGAATCGTTCGAAGACAATCGACACGAAAGGAGACTTAGAACCGAAGGTAAAAGATCTAAAGCCCTAATCTTTTTATACTTATGATGATTACATTCGAGGAAAAAAGAAAGGGTATACCTCCGAAATGCTTGAGGCTTTTCTGCTTCTCTATGCTCTATTGCTTTTTAAATTCCTAAATGGTTACAATGCCTTTAGGGCTTAGCATTATATACCCTGGTTTACATATATTTAAGAAAAAATAAAAATAAAAATAGAAAATTCCCTATTGGTTGCTTGGTATTTTGTTTGGATTCAAATGCATCTCTGATTTGGTCAGTTTGCCCCTAAAATCTGATATTGTTGTTGGAATATTTTGTTGCGCATTTGTCCTATGACAATCTTGTTTTCTTGTGTGTTGTGATCAAACATGAGGAGATGAGGGGACCAGAAGCTGTGGCGTGGTAACTGACGTGGCGAAGCGATGGTGAGGTGACATCTAGTCAGTGGTTCTTTTGGCCGACGTGGATGTGAACTGGAAGGACAAAGGTCATGCGTACCGGACACTCGCGAGTGGACAAGGCTGAAACTTCGCGCGTGTGGAGAAAGCCAAACAGTCATGGCAAGAACGTGTACTTCACGCGGTACTCCAAAGGTCGCGGGCTTCAATCTGGAATGATCTGACGGTGGTCAATAGGCTGCGCCAAAAAGAAAGAAGTCATATTAGATTAGGGTTTTAGGTTTAATTAGAAATTGGACCTATCGTACCATGTAAAAAAACCTTTTGGGCTGTAATTTAAGGACTTTTTAATAAAAAATATGGACTTGGGTTGTTTATTTATATGAAATGTATGTATATGCTGGTGTATTTATATACATATGGGCTGAGTTTATATAAAGTTTTGGGTTATATAAATAAACTGATAATTTTAATATGACATGGGCTACATTTATCTAACCAAGTTTTTCTTTTTGTTTTGTCTTTTTCAATTTAAGTTATAATAACACTAATGGTAATATAAAGGTATAAAGGATATAACAATAATAATAATAATAATAATAATAATAATATTGATTAATTAATTTTTTTTTCTTTCAATTGGATAATAACATAATAATCAAACATAATATGATAATATATAATATAAGATGATAGTAAATTGGATAATAAATAACAATACATAAATACTTAATTCAAAAGGCACGAATAATTTTTGGTTTTAATGATAATCATATACATATATAGTATAAAATAGATAAAGCTAAATAAAGACATAAAAACGGGTTAATATCCCGGACAAAATTAGTGATTACAAAATGTCCAAAAATTTAAAGATAATTTAAAATGATGATTATAATTTAGAGATTTGTGGTGTAAATAATAATAATAATAATAATAATAATAATAATAATAATAATAATAATAATAATAATAATAATAATAATAGAGAGTGTTTGACTGTTTCCTAAGATGTCTGGCTAAATAGTCAATCGCATTTTCAAAGAAAAACAGAAGCTGTGAAGGAAAAAACATAGTCGTTTCACACGTATACGCCACACATTTTCTTGGGGGGGAAGGAGACCAAATAATCCCGTGTTTACGTTGCATGGATTGAATATTATTCAATTTATAAACAACCCAAATAAAAAGTAAATTAGCAAAATCTCATATTAGTATAATTTAGTTGGTTCCTGAGATTAATATCAAAATATGCACTTTTTTCTCCATAAAAATAAACCTCAACAATAAATTGATATTTAATCGAACCATTTCAATAAAATTTATATAAAAAATAGGATGTCAACAGACATCGATGTCACACAAAATGTTGATATAATTTTTTTGAAAAAAAAAAGTGACTAATATTATTCTTCCTTCATGGTTCGAGTTGTATATATTTGTAAGACTTCCATCCCGCCCTTGGCGTTAATTAACCAAGTTTTCAAATTTTCCACGGCTTTCTTTGGGTCCTAAGCTCTTTCCTTTTTATTTATTCATTTTTCTGGGTATTTTCTGGTAAGCGAGGCAAAGACTTGGTGTTTTGCATGTAAACTGTATTAATTCTTCCACGAAATGCTTAAGCATCTTAATGGTATTATTATACATTTCTTTGAATATAGGTTGGTATAAACTAAACATCAAGGGAAATTATAGTACATATAATATATAGGGCCGAGTACATATGTGAAAGTTGTTGGGAAGTCAAATGGACATTTTTCAAAGTCCCTCCACCATTTTCCTTAAGTTCCATCACGTTTCCTTCTTCTTTACTACAAAACATGGCCTCGTAATTCTACCATTGTTACATATTCAATTAGGAGTCACGTAGGTAGAGATATGAATCAACCTAGAAAATTACTATCTCAATCTCCTTCTATATAAGCCTTTAGCCAGCAGCGTTTTGCATTAACAATTTATTCATTTCTAGCAACTCATTAATAGGAATAGGATATCCCATTCTGTTTCTGCTCCAGTAATCATTTCCCAATCACAAGCTGTTTGTGTTGCTTAAATTCACTTGCTATTTGCAGAAAAAAGTTATGAATACATCGGCAGCTCAATTCCCGTACCCATGGCAGCGTTGCAAAATTATTTACTTGGTGCATTCTTGTTTATATATATACACTTGTACCAATAGCAAAAAATGCTGGGGTTTTCTTATTCTATTTTTATTTTAATAGAGTGCTGATTATGTAAATCAAGTAAGCTAACCCTCTAGTATTAAAAAAATGCTTTTTATTAAACCATAAAAGTTATTACTTTCAGGTGAGGCATGGTCAAGCTATGCATAATGTAGAAGGGGACAAGGACCGTAGAGCACTGTTGTCTGGCCACCTATTTGATGCACAACTCTCCCCTTTGGGATTGCAACAGGTGATTTAATAATAACCAATGGCTTCTTATGGATCGTCAATAGAGTCGAAAGGTTTAAAGACTCAGGGCAATGCCCCAAAATTTTGAAAAATTAAAATTCGACATCTAAAATAATTTAAATTGGCCTCCTCAATACTGTTAAAATTTCATATTAAACATAAAAAATTTCGAATATTTTAAATTAAATATCATCTTATAATTTTTAAAAATTCTTATTAAATCTCTTAAAATTATTAAAAAATTTAAACAATTTTAGTTTGAGCCTCTAATTTTTTAAAATAATTTAAGCTACCCGACTCTTACTCAAAATTTTGCCACTGATCATCAAACCCTAAACCAATTCTAATGTAAATACATACAATCACGCTTAATCTTTCCATTTGTTTTTTCAGGTTTGTAAACTTCGCAAGGATGTTCTTGCTAGTGGGCTTCTTAAGAAGATTGACTTGGTCATCACCTCCCCTTTGTACAGGTAAAAGGAAAACAGTTTTCCTGAATTTTCAAACTCCCTCGTTAAAGATTCAATAGTTCATTCCATTCCCAGGCTAACTGATTCGTTATTAGGACCATGCAAACTGCTATGGGAGTTTTCGGTAGTGAAGGGCAGGCAGATGGAGGGGAGAATGATAATTTCTCTGCAATACCAGCTGGTGGCCCCCAAATTATGGCTGTTGAGCTTTGTCGAGATCGCATGGTACGCCTATCAACCAACTATATTTGGACATTTTATATTCGAAAATGAGTATATTAATTCATTTAATTGACTGCATGCAGGGTCAGCGACCTTGTGATATGAGGCGGAGGGTCAGCGAGTGTCAAGCTCTTTTCCCTTGTATTGATTTCTCAATGGCAAGTCCTTTAATTAGCCATCAGTTATAATCGGTATTAAAGTATGTTTTATATATATATATATATATATATATATGTTTTGATATTTGCTGGAATGGATCAGATGGATGGCGAAGAAGACAGCATGTGGAATCCGGATGTCCGAGAGTCTGAAGAGGAAATGGCTGCACGAATGGTCCTTTTTAGGGAATGGTAACGATTTTCTTCACAACAATCTTGGTTGTGTTTACTTACTGGTTGATTCATTCTATTTATATTTGATCACATTTCCAGGTTGTGGACAAGGCCAGAGCAGCAGATTGTGATAGTGAGCCATGGCATAATCCTTCAGAAGATAATACATGTGCTTGAAAATGACCGTCATCCAACATTCAAATCTGCCTCAAGCAAACGGTACTCACCCTTCCTTCCAACATTAATTAAGTGCCTATAAAATCGAATGGACCTTAACCTCGATTATTATCGCAATTTTTACAGCAATTTGTGCCTATAAAATAGAATGGACCTTAACCTCGATTATTATCGCAATTTTTACAGCAATTTAGTTTATAGGATTTATGGGTAATTTGTGAATTGTGAGCTTGTGACTAACGATGATTGAATGATCTGTTTTCTTTTCTTTTTTGGGTTTTTTTTCAGCTTTGACAATTGTGAGCTTCGTTCGGTGGTAATTGTGGATAGAAGGTAACTAAGCATTTTCAACGTCGTATTGTACACTTAACTTTTAAATACTTAACTCACTGTTGCTGACATATTGCAGCCTAAGGGAGGCGGATCCATTGCTTTGCTCACCAAGAGATGTTGCTAACCTGAATGCTTCAAGAGGGAAGTTTCCAACTAATTGGGACCGGGTCACTTTCCAGACGATAGATTCACAATTAAACTATACAAGGATTCTTTAATCCATTCATCAAATTTGTATTCTTCAATCTTCTTCATTTTTTATTGTTCCTTTCAATTTTAAATGCAATTTGCCAAAAAGACAAGCCTGTATTGCAAAATAATCGACTGAAGCGATGTCTCTGTTCATTTATAAATTGATTACTACACAGTCTACGCTCATTGTTTTAAGAATCGTTAAATACATATCTTGTTCGTGTCATGTTGTCTTGTAGCGAAATGCAAAATGGCGGTTTAAAAAGACATCAGCCGAACTTCAGTAACAGCATTCTATCGTATTCGACTCTCAGGGCGCTTCATGTTATAGCAAATGTTCACGCAGTGCACTACGATTTTCTGACAAAAATGTAACCTACTAAGACTGAGAGGAGGACGATGACGATAGCAGCAATGAAGTTGACATTGGGTGACTTGATGGTTTTCTGATTAGTTACTTTACCGGTTATTTCTCTGTTTTTTTCTTGGGAAGAGCTCGATGTCGAAGAGTACGGGAGGACTACATCCCAAAAAGATGTAGTGGTCATTCTAAGGGATTCTTCTTCTGGTTCCAATATTTTTGAGGCGTCGTTTGGGGCTTCCATGGACATCAACTCAACACAATGGTCTTTTAAAACCTACCAGATCAAGAAAACACCAAATTAGAACATTCTCTAAAGAAATAAAACAGTAGGAAGACGGGCAGAATACTGATTTATCAAAGATTGCAATTAAACAAAGAAGAAAACCTCGAGTGTTTCAGATGGTTGAGTGTTTCAGATGGTTGAAGATAGTCGCTGATACATGTACCCGCCAACCATGGTACAAAAACCCTCCGAGGTAATGAAAGATTGCAATTTTTCCTGAAATATATCAACCTCCATCATTCCAACTTGTTATTAGTACAAGAATCATGAAAACTTGTTAGGAAATGGAGGAAAGAAAACACATATATAGGAATTGAAAATAATGATTATGAATGAATACACAAAAGCATATGCTATTTTGTTAGTCGCTTGTGTAAGTTGGTAAAAAAAACCTACATTTCTGCTTCCGTAATCAATAATGCAGCCACAACATAGTCGAACAATAAATTCAAATTTCTAATTTATGCATGAAGCCGTGATGATAATAATGTACATCAATTCAGTAGAAGAAAGCCTATAGAGAAAATTAGAAATTGAATTACAGTAAATAAGTATTCCAATTAGAGTTAGGTTCTTTTGATAAAATAAAGACTTATCAATGATGCTAATGCACCTCAAGGAGTGTAAAACAAGTTGGGAAACTGGATTTTCAGTTGATGAGTCATTTCTTGTTTCCTTAATCACATCGTCATTTGGCCCTACATCTTCATCCGCTTCATCACAAATGATATTCAGCCTGCTTAGCAAACTCCTGATGATATCATCCTGACCACAGCCATAAACAATTTCATAAGACAAGAATATCAAACACATGTCACTCAAGTGAATAAGACCGTTCATTCTTCTGGGATTGAGAACATACAAATAACCTTTGAACGTTAGCATTTCAAGTTCTCGTTTCTATGCTGAAGAATTACAAGGTGGGTCTTCAAGAAATTGGCTAGTCGTGACTCGTATAAATGAAGAGAAACTGCAACTCAGTAAAAACAAAAGGAAGATAAAATATGCTATATGCTTGATTAAAGCATATTAAATGAACTATGACACGTCAAATAAGAGAAACTAATAGCTACATGAAAAAAGCTTGGACCATGCACACACAAGCACAATTTAAAACTGAGAGATAATGAGGTATGCTAACTATAATTTAAATCATAGATGACATAAGGTGGAAAGAGACTCTTCAGACCAAAGTTTTAAGGGTAGCATGTCTTTTTATGTGCCAGAGAATTTTAGAATCTCAGCACACATATTCGTACCGCATTTGTCAACATCAACTCAACTAAATCATATACTAATTTCATATAATTTCCAAATTTTCTATTCCACTCACATCCATTCAGATAAACATTTGAAACATATCTAACTTGGTCATTGCATCTTACATAGAGATGCAACATCTAATCCCATTTATTTCTCAGGCCAAGCATTTCCATCCCAACACTTCATAGATATATATATATATAGAGAGAGAGAGAGGGATCAAGTTATCATCTAAACCAAGAAATGGAGTACCTTTATATCAGCAACAGCCTGCGAAACCGGTTCCTTTGAGTTCAAGAATGAAAAGGAACACACAGAGCCAGTAAAATTGACAATACCTACAACATCTTTCTGGCTGTATGCTTCACAAAATTTAAACAAATTATTAAATGTTAGATTTAACACTATAACAAACATGAAAAGATAATCAAGTTCAAAAATTGAAAAGGCCAGGACACCTTCAATGTACATATCCTTCATAAATGGCAGAAGCAACTCAACTTCATGCAAACCATCTGTTGTGCAAGTTTCATCATTAACAACCTAAATATAAAAAGAAGATAAAAAAAAATATCAGTAAAAAGGTGAAGGATTTATTTAAAAAGGAATGGATACTATTCCATAATTATAAAAGATTAATATATAAGAAGCTCTGAGATTCAAAAGGTTGATTAAAGTGATTCTCACCAGGTTCCCATCGATCATGGCTTTTGCACCTTGCAATTCTTTAACATAATTTGAAATTTCATTACGGAGAACACCAACAAGGGTCTCAGATTTTAATGCTTTCTCTTGATATATAGGCAGCCTGGGTAACATATTCCTCTGTTAATAAAAAATGACTAAAGGCATTGTTTTGATGCTAAAATAGTCATCCGGCAAAGTGTCAAAATATGTAAAAAGAAAACCAACAATGTAAAAAGAGAAACTAAGTTGCAAATTAAGACTAGAAACGGGTTTTTGCAATTGGGCATTTGGTTAGGCCTCTGGCTTTATTTGAGGACTTGGGTAATGGGATTCTTTTAGCCATAGGCATTTATATGGGCTTCACCATGCCTCTTAAACAATTTATTTATTATGAATATTTTAAAAATAATATTTTTTGTAAGCTAACCATTACAATATTTTTTATAGTTATCGATTGGGGTGTTTATTTCCGGACATCGGATCCGATTTAAAAATTTGGATCGATAAAATAGTGATTCGTATCTAATTTGAAAAATGTGAATATTCAAATATCGAATATTCGATTATTCAAATATATAATTTGATTTAAGTATTTTTCGAATTTGACGATCGTAACTATGAAAATTTTGAGTTTTCAAATACAAAAATTAACAAATTGTCAAATATAACAAGATTAACATCTATGAAAATTTTTATTTTTCGAATTTACATATATAATAAGTATTAAATTACTAAATGTAACAAGATTTATATCTATAAAAATTTAAATTTTCGAATATTTTGAATTTTCGGATAATTCGAAACTTGAAATATTGTGATTCGTATCTCATTCGGAAATCAAAACGGATATTTGTTTTGAAAATAAAAATCAGATCGGGTATTCGCATTTTCGGATTAGATCAATAGATAATCGGATCAGATCAAATATTTTTAACACCCTTAGTTATCGGTATTCGGTTTATTGATAGACTAATTTAGAATGAGTACTGCAAAGGTTCATTATAGGGTGACACTATCCAATTTTATCCATTTTTAATATTATGATTTAAACATATGACCTTACTTTAATTACATAATGTTACATCCTATAACACTTACTTATAGTTAAATGGATCCATATCAAAGTATAATTCAGTCTAAGAGCATATTCAATTTTTTTTTGTTGCCTTTTTGGTTCGGTTTGGTTCACAGAAATTAAGATTACTTTTAGGAATATGACTACCGGGATGTAACATTACATGACACATTATTAAGAATGTCACATTATCTTGTTTGGTTTATTTGGTAAGAATATAAGATTGCGGTGTTTGGTTGGAAGAATATAAGATTAATTGGAAACAAAATTTACTAAGTTATCCTTATGATATATTTTCCTTTTAACAAGTTAAACTTTCAATTATTAAATTAAAAATATTTGTATAAAATTTATAGAACTGTTTTCGTTACATCATCTAGTTTTTTAAGAATCATTATATCATCTAAAATTCACACAAACTTTATATTTATAATATAATTAATATATTAAATTATTTCTAAAAAAAATTTATATTTATATACCCTTATTCTCTTTTAGTTTTTTTAACCTTAAAATATTAAATGTTTAATATGTTTAGATTTTTATTTTTTTATTACTTTTGACCATTTATCAAATAAATTAAAGTAAATAATAAAATAAATATAAAGATAATAAAAATTGTAATACTCATTTTATGTCCAGACGGTAATCATTTATTTTGTCCGAATCTAATATCTTATTTTTTATAAAAAAATAAAACAAAACAGGTGGACGCCATGCATGCGTCCACTACACCGTATGAGCCTTCTCCAATTGCCCATAAAAGGGGGAGGCAAGGAGAAGCCAAGGCAGAATTGCCATAAATTGGCCAAGCAAAAAATATCCATGGAAATGGCAAAGCTCGGGGCATTGCCCCTTTGAGGTTCGAGGGCAGTGTTTTCATCGAGAATTTTTTCGGGCAATTCGTTCGATCGGAGGCCCTATTAAGGTTCGCTCCAATCGATTTTCGGGCCATGACAAGATGATGCGGAGATCTTGTTAGGGGTCGGTCAAAGTTCTTTATTCAGCCTTCTTGTGGGGTAACTTTTGATCTTTTTATGTTGTCTTAGATATATGGTAATATATATGTAATTATTGGCATGTTTTTGTAATAAATATATTTTGTATGTCATGTTTATTCGTGTATTTTAAGTTATTTATAATGTTCTTTTATTATTGACATGTTTTTTTTTATAAGTTATGATTGTGTTGTGTGTATTATTTACATAAATACTATATATTTATTGAATGTTAATTTAAAATCTTTTATTAGGGATTACCATGAAAAACGTACCTTGAACTTAAAGGGGTGTCGCTTTTCGTTAGTCTCTATTACCAAATATCGTTTAAAATCCCTCTATTTGAGAATATAACAGAAACTAAAGCCTTTTATTAGGGATTTTTGTGAAAAATGCACCTCAAACTTAAAGGGGTGCCGCTTCTGTTAATCCCTAATACAAAAATACAATTTCAAATCCAAATCATAGAATTTTCAAAATAGAATTCCTTTGTTCGGGAATCTAACGAAAATTATGCCTCGAGCTAAAAGGGGTGTAAATTCTTCTACAAAGAAATATTTTTGTAGGGATCATCGTGAAAAACGTATCTCGTACGTAAGAGATGCCGCTTTCCATTAGTCTCTATTATAAAACATCGTCTCATGATTATAATTATGATTTTCAAAATAGATTTCTTTATTTCGGGAATCTAATGGGAATTATGCCCCGGTTGTTGGGGTGTAAATCTCTTTTATTTAAAAAATATTCTTTAAAATATTTTTAAGGGATCACAAATTTTAAATTAAATTTAATTTCCATCGTTAAGACATCAAATATCGACCAGGTACAAATTTTGGGCGCTGTAGGGGTGCTCACCCTTCCTCACGTGTAACTGACTCCCAAACCTATTTTCTGGTTTTATGCAGACCAAAACTTGTTGTTTCACAAAAACTAAAAGACAAGTTTTATTAAAATAACCGAGTTTTTAGGTGATCCAATCTCACCCAACTAAAAAGGTTGGTGGCGACTCCCGTTAAAACCAATTTTCGTAAAAATGTGTCAAGCTCACCACCGCAAGAGGGGACCGTTGTTACAACTTGGCAACTCCGCTAGGGACCACTTTTTTTTTAGAGTCGAGCCACTAGTTGATTACTTTTTGTCTTAATGAGTGGAAACTATAATTTCAGTTTAATTTATTTTGTGATCCCTTTTCCTTTTAATTTTTTTTACAAAAAGGGCTTTTCTAAAAGTTTTACTTTCCCGGTTTTGCATATCATGAGCTCTGCACCCGAGCTCCGCCCCTTTTAAGTGGGAGCAAGAAACTACTCCTTCGTGAGGTACTCTTTCCATGCATGATAGTGGATTGCTTCCGGGATATACGCCCTTTTGTCTTCGTGAGATCTTCGTCTCCGTGCATACCTAGGGAAATGTATCCCTCTGAATTGTGCTTACTACCCTTAGCAGGATAGTAAGAACAATTCGGGTACCATTGCTTTAGAACCAAAACCACATGTAATGAACCATAGCAGCCAACCTTGTCTAGAGCCATACCGAACCTCTGCCCATTAGTAGTCATCATGTTAGGTTTTGATGCTTTTATTTTCCATTTATGCACAATTTCCTCTACTATTCTAATTTGGTCTTATTCATCATTAGATTTATTCGTTCAATTCTTTTAGTTTGAACTAACCCATTGTCTCATTTTGGTGATTACATTGTATTAAATCATTCATTTCACATTAATTACATGACACCACCATAATATTTTAATTTTTGCACTTCACCAGCATGAGTAATTCAGGACTGGTTCCCAATTTGAAAATGATTTATCATCGGGAGAAAATATAGTACCCTAGATATCAATACAACATTCAAAGTTGCGAATAAATCTTGTAGATTCAAAGGTTGAGCCATGAGAACCGTTTTTGAATTAGTACCTTTGCATTTAGGACATGCACCTGTCATTTTCATGCATACATTTCAAATTTTGAAATTGATCCCCGGAATGCCCCATGCTAGCAAATACCGGATGAAGCAAATTCGGTCGATCTAACACCATGCTAAACCTACATAAGAGCCTAGTCTAGGGGAATTTTAGAGAATAATCTTCGCATTCATGCAGACACCATGCCTCTACAATGCCCCAATCTGAAGGCATTCCCCGACGAGTTCAGAAAGCGAGCCTCCGATGCTAAGTCAAAATTTTGCACCCTAGACGACTACATTAATTATCGACCATTGCACTTCGCCTGAGTTGAAAGCAATGACCTGCCATGAACCAACAACAAATTTACAGACCCGATCGGGGACAGCATAACATAATGTGTTTCTGAAAACAATGAAAGCCCGTCAAGAAAATGCAAAAACATACTCCAAGCTTCGAGTTCGCTTCAAGAGCAGTTTCAGATGAAAATGTTGGGGCATTCACCCGAGGAAGTAATCCCTAAAATGATCGAACCTAGGGAAGGTTGGGGCATCCTCATGTACAAAGCACTGAAAACTACTCGATTAGAAGCATAGATCTGACTAGTAAAGAGTCAGGGGCATCCTTTTAAGGGCCAAGAAAAATCATGTCACATTCATACATTTAGTTGCATGCAGTAAAAATCATGATGTATTTAGATTAGGTACACACACATAAAGTTATCATGCACATGCATTAGGCACAAATTTAGGTGCATCCATAACACATTTATTTTTGGCTTGAATGTATAAATAGGTCCAAGGAAGAGACTGAAGAACCTCAGCGATAGGGGCAACAATTGATGACCAATCTTTAGCCCTGAAGGAGGACGAATGCGCGGAAAGCTTAAGTATCTAGGTAACAACACTAAAATTGTTTTGAACAGACTACTAACTAATGTTCATTCTTTTTTTAGGATCATGACTCCTCGCCATCAAATAGAAGAATTGATTTTTTCCCGATCTCACATTCGTCAGTGGTGGTGGGCCAGTTTAATCCAGATTCTGCATCTCCGACGGTGGTGTCGCAAGATAATTTCCCTTGAGAAGAAGAAAAGAGATGATGTCAAGGTCATTCAGCTTAGAAGTTCAAATTCAGAAAAGAATGAGGACAATGAAAATTTGGGGGCAAACTTTCGCTGGGGCAAATTTCGAACAAAGATACATCAGAAGATAAAGCTGAATCAGAAAAAGACTTTTACAAGGACTTCATGCATCTTCATTCACCGTGAGGGCATACATGCATACATATGCATCGTTGCATCACCAGACATGCTCATGCATCATGACATATAATTTGTCATAAAGAACTCCTAACTTGAAGACTTTTACGAGAATTCTATGTATACATATGCATCGTTGCACCACCAAACATGCTCATGCATTATGACATCTAATTTGTCATAAAGAACTCTTAAATCGAAGACTTCTACAAGAATTCCATGCATACATATGCATCGTTGCATCACCAAACATGCTCATGCATCATGACATCTAATTTATCATAAAGAACTTCTAACTTGAAGATTTCGACAAGAATTTCATGCATCTATGCATCATCATGAAAGCATGCACATGCATGTTATTTGTATAAATACATTATCGGAAACTAACTTTGCACTTGTTACTCAAAGAAATTTTCCGAAATCAAGTCCTTACATAAGGACATTTTCCTCAAAAATAGAAGTTTCTTAACTTCGTCCTTTCTTAAAGACATTTTCCTCAAAAATAAGAGTCTCTTAACTCCGTCTTTCCATAAGGAAACTTTTCTCAAAATAGGAGTTTCTTAACTCCAACCTTTCATAAGGACATTTTTAGGAGTTTCTTAACTCCGTCCTTTCATAAGGACATTTTCCTCAAAAACAGGAGTATCTTAACTCCGTTCTTCCATGAGGACACTTTTCTCAAAATAGGAGTTTCTTAACTTCATCCTTTCATAAGAACATTTTTAGGAGTTTCTTAACTCCATCCTTTCTTAAGGACATTTTCATTTTCAGGAGTTTCTTAACTTCGTCATTTTTAAGGATATTTTCATCAAAAATATGAGCTTCTTAACCCCATCCTTCCTTAAATATATTTTTATCAAAATAGGAATTCCATCTTTTTATAAGGACATTTTCCACAAAAACAGGAGTTCTTAACTCCTTCATTCCATAAGGACATTTTTCTCAAAATAGGAGTTTCTTAACTTCATCATTTCATAAATACATTTTCAAGGGTTTCTTAACTCCGTCATTTCTTAAGGACATTTTCATTTTTAGGAGTTTCTTAACTTCGTCCTTTCTTAAGGACGGTTCCTCAAAAATAGGAGTTTCTTAACTTCATCATTCCATAAGGACACTTTTCTCAAAATAGGAGTTTCTTAACTCTGTCATTTTATAAGGACATTTTCCAAAAACGAGAGTTTCTTAACTTCGTCCTTCCATAAGGACATTTTTCTCAAAAGTAAGAGTTTCTTCACTCTGTCATTCTATAAGGACATTTTTTTAAAACATGAATTTCTTAATTCTATTCTTCCATAAGAATATTTTTCCTCAAAACATGAATGTCTTAATCCCTTCACAAGGATATTGTTTTTCTGAAAACAAAATTTCTCAATCAAATCTTTTCTCAAAAGATATTTTCTTAAATCAATCCTATCTTTTCTTAAAAGGTCTTATCTTCATTCTGCCCCCTAAAAATTTTAAGTTCCCCTATATTTTATATATTTCCTTTGTATTTTCTATTGACAATCTAATTTTGCACCCTTAAAATCTTGTAATTTTGCACCCCCTACATTTCTAATATAGCTTCCTGATAGTTCGCACCCCTTACATGAAATCCTACGTTTGTCCATGCTCAAGATCATGCTTGATCAAAATCAAACTCATCAGAGTCGTAGCTTGATCAACAAAATCTACAAATCATAATTCTTCGCCAGAGTCGTAGCTTGATCAAAATTAAATCCCAAATCATGCCTCTGTCAGTTGTGTAGCAGATCAAACTTCTTCCTGATCTGGTCTCTTCGTCAGCGGTGTAGCAGATCAAACTTCTTCTCGATCTAGTATCTCCGATAGTGGTGTACTAGATCAAACTTTTTCCAGATCTCATCTCTCCGCCAGCGGTGTAGTAGATCAAACCTCTTTCTGATCTAATATCTCCATCAGCGGCGAAATGGATCAAACTCTTTTCAAGTCTTGCCTCTTTGTTAGTGTTGCAGCTAGACCAAACTCTTCTCGGATATCACCTCAGAATCATAGCTAGGTTTCAAAAAAAAAGACAAAAAAGAGACAAAAATAAAAAAAATCAAATGAAAACAAAAGGGAAAATGAAAAAATCTGAAAAATCAGAGCTCCAATCCAGATCGTGCCTCTTCATCAGAGTTGTAGCTCAATTGGAATTGAACTCTCAGATCCTGCCACTCTATCAGAGTTGTTGCGGATCAAACTTTCTTCTCAGATTATGCCACTTCGTCAGAGTTGTAGCGGATCAAACTCTCTGCAGATCATGTCACTTTATCAAAATTGTAGCGGATCAAACTTTCTTCTCAAGATCATGCCAAGTTGTCAGAGTTGTAGTGGATCAAACTTTCTCTAGATCATGCCACTTCATCAGAGTTGTAGCGGATCAAGCTTTCTTCTCCAGATCATGCCACTTCGTCAGAGTTGTGGCAGATCAAGCTTTTTTCTCTAGATCATGCCACTTCGTCAGAGTTGTAGCGGATCAAACTTTCTCCAGATCATGCCACTTCGTCAAAGTTGTAGCGGATCGATCTTTCTTTTCCAGATCATGCCACTTCGTCAGAGTTGCAGCTTGATTAAAACTTTCTCTAGATCCTGTCTCTCTGTCAGTGTAGTAGCAGAATCAAACTCCTAGATCATGCCTCTTCGTCAGAGTCGTAGCTTGATCAGATCCTGCCTCTTCGCCAGTGTTGTAGTGGATCAATCTTTCTAGATTATACCTCCCATCGGTGGTGGCGCATATCACCTAAATTTACAAATTCTACTTCTCCAAGATTGGGCGAAGTGGATGAACTATATTATCATCAACCCTTTTAAATTCATAGTTAAAAAAATTGTTATAAAATAATAATAATAAGAAGAAAAATGAAATAAGAAAAAAAAAGAAAAAAAAGAAAAAAAAGAAGAAAGAAAGAAATCGCCGATCCTGCGTCTCTGTCAGTGTTGCAGCCGGATCAAATATCAGAGTATTCATCATTCGATCCTGCCTCTTCGTCAGTGTTGCAGCCGGATCAAATATCAGAACATTCATCAATCGATCCTGCCTCTTCGTCAGTGTTGCAACTAGATTAAATATCAAAACATTCATCATTCAATCATGCTTCTTCGTCAGTGTTGTAGCTAGATCAAATGTCAGAACTTTCATCATTCGATCTTGTCTCGTCGTCAGTGTTGCAGCTAGATTAAGTTTCGCAAAACTTACCTTTTTGTCAATGTTGCAGCTAGGTCAAATTTTCTCCAAGCATTGCATCGTCGTCAGAGTCATAGTAAGCCGAACTCATTTTGCCCCTCTAACGGATCACCATGAAAATTTTGTCTCCTCCAATAGATTACCCTAGGCTAAAGATTTTTCTTCTTCAACAGATCCTTTGTTTTGAAGATTTTGCCTCCAAGGGCAGTGAGAAGGTCGTGATCAAGTGAAGCCCAAGAAGGAGTGGTAGCTAGAGAAAGAAACCCAGACCCGACCAGACATAAAATGGTTATTCTTTTGTCTTTGCTCTATTTCTGTTACATAGCAATGAACAAAGAGGGGTAGCTGTAATACCCATTTTATGTCCGGGCGGTAATCATTCATTTTGTCTAAATCTAGTATCTTATTTTTATAATGAAAAAAGGTAAAAACAAAACAAAACAAAACAAGTGGACGTCATACATGCAACCACCACACCGTACCAGCCCTCCCCAATTTCCTATAAAAGGCGGGGAGGCAAGGAGAAGCCAAGGCAGAATTGTCATAAATTGGCCAAGCAAGAAATGGCCATGGAAATGGCAAAGCTCGGGGCAGTGCCCCTTTGAGGTTCGAGAGCAGTGTTCTCATCGAAGAATTTTTTTCTCAGGCAGTTCATTTGATCGGATGCCATATTGAGGTTCGTTCGAATCGATTTTCGGGCCATAGCAAGATGATGCGGAGATCTTGTTAGGGGTCGGTCAAAGTTCTTTATTCAAGCTTCTTTTGGGGTAACTTTCGATCTTTTTTATGTTGTCTTAGATATAGGATAATATATATGTAATTATTGCATGTTTTTGTAATAAATATATTTTGTATGTCATGTTTATTCGTGTATTTTAAGTTTTGTAAGTTATGTATAATGTTTTTTTATTATTGGCATATTTTTATATTTTATAAGTTATGATTGTGTTATATGTATTATTTACATAAATACAATATATTTATTGAATGTTAAATTAAAATCTTTTATTAGGGATTACCGTGAAAAACGTACCTCGAACTTAAAGGGGTGTCATTTTCTGTTAATCCCTAATATAAAAATATAATTTCAAATCCAAATCATAGAATTTTCAAAATATAATTCCTTTGTTTGGGAATCTAACGGAAATTATGCCTCGAGCTAAAAGGGGTGTAAATTCTTCTACAAAGAAATATTTTTGTAGGGATCATCATGAAAAACGTATCTCGTACGTAAAAGGTGCCGTTTTTCGTTAGTCCCTATTATAAAACATAGTCTCTTGATTATAATTATGATTTTCAAAATAGATTTCCTTATTTTGGAAATCTAACGAGAATTATGCCCCGGGTATTGGGGTGTAAATCTCTTTTATTTAAAAAATATTCTTTAAAATATTTTTAAGGGATCACAAATTTTAGATTAAATTCGAATTATTAATTTCTATCGTTAAGACATCAAATAATCGACCAAGCACCAATTTTGGGCGGTGTGGGGGTTTTCACCCTTCCCCACACGTAACTGACTCCCAAACTTATTTTTTGGTTTACGCAGACCAAAACTCGTTATTTTACAAAAACTAAAAAATAAGTTTTATTAAAATAACCAAGTTTTCAGGTGATTCAAACTCACCTAACTAAAAAGGTTGGTGGCGACTCCCGTTAAAATCAATTTCGTAAAAACGTGTCAAGCTCACCACCGCAAGAGGAGACCGTTGTTACAAAAATGATAAAAATAAATTAACCTACTAATTTTTTAAGATGAAAAATATTTTATAAATCAAATAATAAAATTAATAACATCAACTCTTAATGCTTTCACTCTCAAGCAACATGCAATCTCATCATATATCTCTAGAAACATCATAAATATAATATTCATAAAAATATATTAAATATTACAACATTATTTAAATATATGCAACACTATTTATATATTAAATAATAAATTCGCACCATGAATAATCAATCACCTAAGTAAAAGTGCACTAAAAGATTAACACGAGCATAATTCATTATCTTAAGGATAATATTATTTAAAGGGGAAGGAATTGTGTAATACTAAAAAAAAATGAGAGGAATAACTTTTTTTGAGGGAAAAACATAAACTTTATTTAAATACCAAAGATAGCATCGTCTACAAAATCATTAGCCACACAGTCTGGGACTTCAACACTAAAATAAAGGGCTCAAAACAAGACAAGCTCCAATGAGCAAAGGATCTTTCAAAAAAAAAAAAAATCCAATGAGCAAAGGTATGAGCTACTCTATTTGCCTCACGCCTTACATGTAAAATAGAAAAAAACCAGGATGATCCTTAATGATTAGTTCTGCTTCTTATAGGAAAATAACCACAATGAAAAGGTTTGGACCTGAGGATAACAACCTGTTGATCACGCCAAGAAAATCTCCTTCAACGATAATTTTGTTCCAACCGTTTGCAGCTGCCATTTTAATTCCTTCAGAGAAAGCCCAAGCTTCAAATGATTTCGCAGAAAGAACCATAAAGATCACTTGATCTTAGTCATCTACCATGAGTCCATAAGCATATCGAGCAACCACAACCACAACAAAGGCAACTGCTCTAGTTTCAGGAATGAAGGTTCCATCAATATTGATTTTGAACACATCTTCTGGTGGATATTTTTATTTGTTAGACCTGTTACAAGTAACATGGACAAAAAAAGGTCATGTGCTGCTATAAAATCAGTGACAAGTAGTTGAGCATGATCCACTACAACTCTCGCAGAAAGCAACACTGAATTGTGAACTAATTTGTTTCTTCTGTTCCATAAATTCTACAACAATACCACAAGCAAAGTAAATTGATCTTTGTCCAAATTATTCATATATCTTTTTAACTATTGTTTACAATTGCCAGCAGGATCTACAGATAACAAACCAGATAAGCCACATAAATCTAGAGCTTTTTTGACAGTGGAGCAATCTCGACCGGTGCCGCACACTTAATTTTGGTGGGTGAATTTCCTAACGTAGATTTTCTCATACACAAGACTTCAAACTTGAAATTTGTTTAAACAATATCAAACTGCTTATCACTTTGATCAATCCCGTCAATAACATATACTAATTTTTAGACAAACAAGAACTATATATTAACACATGCTAAATTTCGAATCTAGAACCTAAGATCTTTAAACTCTAGCATTTGACAATACTTTTTAATTTGCAAAAATAAATAAAATAAATGTTAAACATGTTACTAGAATACACAAATATTAACTAATTAATTCATCTCACTCTGTTTTCAGTTTACCGAAATTCATCTCGTTGACCTAGCTTAATAATGTACAAACCCGCACGTGGAATAAAGGTGTACTTTCTGGAGACATTGCCTGCCACCTGGAATGTGATAAATTTTCAATAGATGTGGGTTGGGCTTGCCACTAATATTAATATATTTTTAAAAAATAAATTCAATTATATTTAAAGTAATCGGATTACAAAGATATTACACTGTAAATATTAAAAATTTAATGTGTACAAATAATACAATAAAATTCTAAGGATATGAGACACGTTAAAATACAAAACATATTACTTTCAGAAAGACTAATAATTTTCTGAATAAAACCTAACAACTACTTTGATTACAGTGCTATATGAAGAAAACAAATTCTTCAGTTATTTGTTCTTGGCATATTGACACAACTACAAAAGGAGATAATAAGCAGATACATATCGGATTCCGTCACTAACAAAAACTTTGGTTGATATTCTTCACCCGAACGTTAAACTGTCAAAAATTAATTATAACTGCCATAAAAGCATATGAGGGTACTGCTATTAAAATAGACGGAAAAAACTGTCATAAACGCAGTTGTAATAAGAATCTGACAAAGCAAAAAAAAAACAAAAAGCTTGAAAATAAAATATTTATCAACAAAATGAATTTTATTTATATATAAACCATCAAAATGGCCGAAGGCTTTCGTGACAAAAAAAACACAAAAAAAATTAATTTAAAAAATTTAGTGTAACCCCGTAAAGCAAATGGGCACTAATATTAATATTTAATTGTATTAATTATAATAATAATGACAAGTAATGAGGGTGAACGTTGCTTTTGTATTTAACTTTTTAATATTGAATCTTTAATCTTTTATCCGAATTTAACCTTCAAATGGCATGGATAACTGTTGTTCTTTTGTATGACTTGGACATCGAGGGTTAATGGAGTTCCTTTGTGCGGAATATAATGGTTAATGCAGATGGGGTCATGATATTTACAAAAATCTTGAAAATTTAAAATTATAAATATAAAAATTATTATTATTCTTTAAATTCGTAAATGTTTAAATAACTTTTCAATAAATAATATTAAGCTCTATTGTGGCAATTTGGCATTGGTGAGTGGTCTGCCGGGAGAATATAAAGCCAAGAAAGTGTGGGAGTTTATTATACATAAACAAGAGAAAGTTTTATAGTCTCGGACTGCTTGGGGTAGGCTCTCTATTCCTCGACGGTCCTTTCTTTCATGGGTTACTATGTTAGATAGATTGCCTACCAAAAGTAAAATATTAAGATCGGGTCGTAATGTTGGTCTTGTTTGCTCTTTGTGTAATGTTGATTTAGAGATGAATGATCATGTTTTTGGGGATGCTGTTATTCAAGGCAAGTGTGGTTGCTGATTTTGCGAGCTTGCAGATTACAATTGTCTTATAGTTGTTGGCTTGAGATCTTTGATTGGGTACAGAAGCATGGTAAGGAAAAGTCCTGACGAGCAACTATTTTTCGATTGGCTTGGTGTTGTTTCAACTACTACTTTTGGCAATAAAAGAATAAGAGACTTCATGAGAAGAAGGCAAAATTGGATACTGACATTTTTTTCTCTTATTAAACATGATGTTCGAGTGAGATTATATAGATTGTAATTGTTTATGTTTTAATAACTGTTTAGCTGTTGAATGGAGTCTTTGTTAGGGGTTTTTGTTTGATTGTATAGGGTGAGACTATTTAGTATTAGTATTGAAAGGTGTACAGTTGCAGTTCTTGAATGAATAAAGTTTTATTTATTCAAAAGTATAATATTAAATTTCGCCATCCCCGAAAAAAACTCAGCTCATAGAATTCATTATATTATACAATCACGTTCAAATCAAATTTTAGTTTGATCACGGAACAAATGATCAAACACCATGATGCCATAGTGCATCATACGGAATTTAGGTGGGTTGGTGGAGCGGAAAATGCCTAGCTTTGTCAAGCAGAATATTTTACATTCTGCAAAAGAAATATAAAGTATGTATGAAATCAACCCGACTGGAGGTAAGAGTATAAAATACAAAGTAGAAAGTGAAAAGGTGCATTTATTAAATCGCCAATCCATAATAACCTTATCATATCCAAATTACAAATATCCACCCAACTTTTAAAACCAGAGCAAAAGTTCCCATAAATTTAAACCGTAATGCTCTAATAGTGTCACTCATTTTTAAGGATAAATTATAATAACAATCCTGAACTTTTAGTAAACTTTCACTTTAATCATTGAACATTTAAAACTTACATTACATTCATTGAATCTTTAATTCGTTTTTATTATAGTAATTGTTGTTAGTTACTGTTAAAAAATAGTTACGTTGCACGTTGAATTCTTCCCAAAAAAAAAACTTATAATTTTTCAAATTGGCAATCATGGCAATAGGTCGAGTTATTGGTTAGCAGAGTGGTGGTTGATCAATCTATTGTTTGACTTCAAGTTGATCTCACAGTTGACAATGAAGAATAAAAAAGTTTTAAATTTTAGTTTTGATTGAAATTTGAGAAGAATGTGAGGATTTTCAATGAATTTAAATCGAAGAAAAGAAAAATAATATTAGTTCTATGATATTTCATTTAAAAGACCCACCAAATAATAATATAAACAACAAAAAAGGGAGGATGGCCCATTCGAAACTAAAAGTTAATTTTTTTTATTCATCGTTGTTAATTGGCAGATCAACTTGAAATTAACATAACCTTTCCACTATTGAGATTAACCATTGGCTACTATGTTAACCAAAAACTCAAGCTTTATTGTTGTTGCCAATTTGAAAAATTAAAGGTCTTTTTTGGAAAAGAATATAATAACATACCTTGTGAGCATTACATAACTGCAATTATTATAATGAAAATGAATTCAATGGTTATATTGTAAATTTTGAAAAATCACTAAATAAAGTCAAAACATCCTAAAAGTTTAGCAACTATTAAGTTTATCCTTTTCAAAATTTTATTATTTTATAATGTTAGTTTGTTTTGGCAGCTTATTACCGGATGGGCCCGGCAAAAACTTCACTGCATTGAAAGAGAGGGGAGTGGCAGACCAAAAGCGAATCCTTCCCGCTGCTCCAGAAATTTTCACCAAACAAAGAAAACTGTCAAGGAAAAAAACAATATTTTTATCCGAAAAAAACAAAACAAAAAACAAAAGTGTTTGCAGCTTGCCGTGTATCCGCGGTTGATTTCATCCGCCCACTGTAGCGATGTTTTTCTCGCTAAAAAAATAAAATTTTAATGTGTTTGTAATTTTTTGGGTATTAAAATATTTATTCTGTAGGGTTTTAAAAATATCGTATTTTATTTAAAAAGAGGAGTCGTCACCGGCCACTTAGGTAGGTCGGAAACCATAAAACTAGAGATTTGAAAACTTTTGGGTTCGGGAGTCGGTTACGGATGGAGAAGGATTAGCACCCCACACTACCCAAAATTGGTACTTTAATAATTATCGCTTTATTAATATTAGATTTTCCGGATTAAAGTGGCGATTAATTTAAAATTTGGTTATAAGTGCGGGTAAATTTTAATATCCGAGAGTAAACGCCAAACCACTATCACTACGCCTGATACTGGCCCCGTTTATGCTCGGATAAAAGGGCATCGCATGGACAATTTATATATCTTTTATGCAATCATAGAGAACAATAACAAAAAAAACATGCATACACATTAACATGGTATTAAGAAAACATAAAAATATAAATAATAATAATAATAGGAAGAATAAAGCGCATGAACAAAAAAACAACATAATATGTCATGATAATAAAACAAAAATATAAATATAAATACGCAAAAAGATCACGCTTCCAAAAGTAAGTAATTAAATCTAACATGCTTATACACATTAAAATGAACCACAACTACCACACACATGACATATACACATAGCATAATATGATACTAAAATAATAAAACAACATACTAGAATAAAAACTAATATTTAATACTTAACATATGACACAAATTACATTCATAAATAAAAAACATCGTATATGACAAACAATATCACACTATAATATAACCTAAGAGGCAAAAGATCAAAAAACTTATGTAAACATACAAACATGACATATAACCTAAACTAAAACGTAGCATATGAGACAAACATGAATACGACATGAACAAAATAAATTAAAATATAGGAACATGGTATAACACATTTTAATACACAAATTATATGGATATAAATTAACATACTATACAAAACATATACCAACACCAAAAGAACGACATGAACATGCTAAAAACACATAAAAATGATAAATATTTAAACATGAAAAAGGACAGAAATGGAATAATAAAAAACAGAAGGTAGAAATTAAAAAAGTGCATTTAGGGATCAAATTAAGAACCAGACAAAACCCATAAGGACTGGAAGTGTAATAAAGCCAAGGGGCAAGCTCGCACTAAAAAAATTAAAAACGCAGAGGGACTAAGTACGCATTTTCTCCCTTTTTAAACTGATTTCGGTTTAATTTGGGGTTGAATTGAATTATTTGGCAAACCATGGAGGACTGGGGTTGTGATTATACCAAGGGGCAGACTCGTTTTGAAAAGTCCCGAAACACATGATGGTTTAATGAGTAATTTGCCCATTTTTAAAATTTTATAACCCTATATAACATACTTATCCGGCCAAAAACTAACCATTTCCCAAAAAATTTCTTTATGCCATTTTGAATAAACCCTTCCCTCATTTTATTCTCTCTCAAACCGAAACAACCCTTTGGATGAAACCAGAAACCGACAGCCAACCGTCGTCCTTTTCGCCGCCGGCGAACTTACAAAAAACCACCGAAACAACCCTTGCTTCAACCCAAACCTGAATCCAAACTTGGATTCAAAGAAAAGACTCCCCTTTTCCTAGATCTAAGAAAATACGAAGCGGAAACTATATTTTTAAAATCGAGACCGAAAGAAAGTCTCCCCCTTTAGCCGGCTCACCATATTTAGGCTTGTCGTCAGTGGGGGAACTGACGACCGAATGTAAAAAATCACTAACTCCTTTTCTTTTGTTATTTTTAGAACACACGCATGCATGTAACACTCAAGATGGATGGATACCTTTGTATGTTCGAAAAAAGAACAAGAGGGTGAAATTCCCTTTTTTGTATTTCTGGGAAACTGGTTACAACTAAACTCCTCTCCTGATTTTCGTTTTTGAGTTACATATATCTCTGTTTTTTATTTGGTAAGACTAGTACATAAGATATCTTTTTGATCTGATTTCGTTCTGACGTCTTTCCATTTCTTTGTGTCTTTGGCACACATGGCCATGCTTGGTGGTTGGTACGGCGGCATGGGGGAGATGACCGCTCGGCTACGTGGACTTGCGGCATGGGGGAGATGACCGCTCGGCTACGTGGACTGGCGTCTCGGGAGATGAAATGATTATCGCTGTCAGCATCATTCCTAGCCGTTGGATCAGATCTGATCCAACGGTTAGGATCACTCGACGATCAAACGGCTGAGATGAGGCCTCGAAAATGATGCAGCGACCCTGGATCACGCCACGTGGCTTGGAGATGATGGTCGTTCTTGTGCGTGTCTTATACGCGCGAGTGGATAATCCAACAGCCCGTGCGTGGGCTTCACGCGGCAGATGAACGGTCTCCATGCTTCATCCGTGGCCATTGGATCCAGATTTGATCCAACGGCCCTCGTGCAGCTGCGCAAGATGAAAGGAGGGTATCAGGGTTCCAATATTTGATATGGGTTAGGGTTTCTTAGGATGTGGGCTGGCCGGTTAGGGCCCAATATAAAAAATTGTGGGTTTTATGTAATTTGGACTTGGACTATTAATAATATTTTTTGATTGTTTTCTTTTTTAATTAATACCTTATATGTTTATATATTATAATAATAATACGTATATATACATACATGCAACGTACGAACCCACATGCAAACATTGATTAACATAATATACTATATACATGCATATGTAGTCACATGATAATCATGAATATCCACACACACTATACGTACAAACAATGCACTCATAAGAAATGTAAATACGTACGTGACACACATACACCGTATTAATTATTAATACATATACATACATAGCTTACAATATACATGCACATAATATATTAATTATTAAGCTAAGGTAGGTTAACACAATATTTAGAATGGATAAAAATGAGTGATTACAGTTGCCCCTCTTTGCTTGTTCTCGTGGAACGGGAACAAAGCAAAGATCATAAGCACTTATTTTTATTCGACTTCCCTGTTTGTAGCTTTGGAATCACGTGTTCTTCTAGAACTCTCCGCTCTTCCTTAGCTGAATCTTCAGGCTTGTAAGCTCTTCCTATAAAGAACTTCGTCACCTTCCGATCTTGGAGCTACATGCTCTTCCTATATAGAACCCTTCGCTCTGAAGCCTCGAGTTATGATTCCCTCCTATATAGAACTTTTCACTCTGAGATGGTAAAGCTTGGAGTCATTCCTATATAGAACTCTTCGCCTTCAACGCGGCTGGTTTTTCCTATATAAAACCTTCTACGCCACGGATGGATTCTTCCAACTAGGAGTTCCTCCTATATAGAACTGCTAGTCTTCAAACCTCAGAGCCGTCAGTCCTTCTTATACAAAACTTTTAGCTTCAGAAATCTCGGAGCTACGAGTTCTTCCTATATAAACCTCTCACTCTAAAACAGTAAAGCTCAGAGCCCTTCCTATATAGGACTCGTCGCCTTCAACACAATGGGTTTTCCCTAAATAAAACCTCTTGTGTCGTGGGTGAATTCTTTCGGCTGAGAGTTCTTCCTATATAGAACTGCTAATCTTCACCATAGAGCTGCAAGCTTTTCCTATATAAAACATTCAGCTCCTGAAGCCCCGGAGCGGCGGATTCTTCCTATATAGAACCTCTCGCTGCGGGCGCTTGAAAACATAGGCCCTTCCTATATAGAACCTTTATCTTTATGTTTGGGATTTACGCCAAAATGGCTATCGATGCTTCTTTAAATCTACAGCTACCTGTCTAGAATAGACAAAACGTTATGACAAATGAGTTAGCATGCTCCTAATCCTAGGGATGTCTAACTAATCATGATGCATGAGTGTCAATATCTTGGTGCACTTGCTTTGGCCCTCAGTCAATCTCGGATCTACGCTGCTTGCTTTCTCATTTCTTCTCCTAGCGGCGATACCCCATTTCACTGTCGGGTTCAACCATTCCAACTTTTCTTTTTCTGAATTTCTGGTTTGGGGTTCTAAAGTGCCCTTCTGGGTTTTCACCTTAGAGTTTTTTTTTGAGGTGCCCTTCCGGGTTTTTACCTGAGAAATCTCTCTTGTTGTCTCAAACACTTTCTTTAAACAAGCAGGGCATGTATCATTGGTCATCCTACCCTGGTGCTCGAAACCTTCTACTCACCCTGTTTCAACATACATCATGTAGGCAGCTGGAGGGTAAGGTTAACATCATTTTCCAATCACCTGCATCTTTAAGGTTAGATCACAATAATGCTCTGAAATCTCTTATTTATCATGAGCCTATGTTAACTTATTTGCATGATGTTTATGGTAAATAACAAGAAGACAAGGAATGAAAGCTCAAAATGTGATTTTATTATGATTAAGTATTTGGAACAAATTTTAAGAGGGTCATGTCAAACAAAAAGAAAAGCCAAACATGAAATGCAAAACCTCTCAGTATCCACAGTATGAATGATACATGACCCCGTCAACCAGAGTAGAATCTTTGCCTGAAGCTTCTTCTTTATGGGGCTCATGGGGACGACTCTTCTCTCCGAAGGTCCACCCACTCAATTTATCTAAGTCGCCCTTTATGGGTTTTTGACTCAGATCATTTCTTTGCTTCAAGATGCCCTATTTCGGGTTTTTGCCCTGAGCTTTCCATTTTTTTGTTTTTGTTTTTAATTTTTTTGTCTTCTCTTTTCTTTTTCAAACATAGTATTTCTTAACGGCATCGAAATTTACAGGATTTTCAACTCGTCTCTATCCATTTCGGTTAAGATTAAGGCTCCTCCTGAAAATGCCTTCTTAACAACGTATGGCCCTTCCCAGTTGGGCATTCACTTTCCCTGATAATCTTTCTGAATCGGGAGGATCTTTTTAAGCACCAGATCCACCTCTCTGAATTCTCTTAGGCGCACATTTTTGTTGTATGCCCGCATCATTATTTTTTGGTACATTTGGCCATGGCAGATGGCCTTTAGCCTCTTTTCTTCGATGAGATTCAACTGGTAGAACCTGGCTTGCACCCATTCGGATTCTTCCAATTTTACTTCATTTAGAACCCAGAGCGACAGAATCTCAACCTCAATGGGGATTACTGCTTCGGTGCCATACACTAAAGAATAGGGTGTTGCCCCTATCGATGTGCGAATGGATGTCCTATAGGCAAAAAGAGTGAATGACAACTTCTCATGCCAATCCTTGTAGGTATTCGTCGTCTTCGCGATGAACTTCTTTATGTTCTTGTTTGCTACTTCCACTGCCCCGTTCATTTTGGGGCGATAGGCTGTGGAGTTATGGTGTGTTATCTTGAATTGGTTGCACACATCCGTCATCATTTTGTTATTCAAATTGGAAGCGTTGTCGGTGATAACCCTTTCTGGCAGTCCGTATCGACAAATGATCTCCTTCTTCAGGAATTTGCATACCGTCGTCCTTGTGATGTTGGCATAAGATGCTGCCTCCACCCATTTAGTGAAGTAGTCTACGACGACCAAAATAAAATGATGTCCGTTGGAAACCTTCAGGTAAATCTGCCCAATGACATTCATCCCCACGCTGCAAAAGGCCATGGAGAATTCATGGTGTGCAAAGGTAACAGAGGAGCGTGAATCTTGTCGGCATAAATTTGGCATTTGTGGCATTTCCTGGCGTAATCGATGCAATCTCCCTCCATGGTCGACCAGAAATAGCCATACCTCATAATTTTTTGGGCTATAGACAGCCCGTTGGCGTGCGTCCCACATAGACTGTCGTGTACCTCTGCTAAAATCTCCTTCACCTCCCGGGCATCCACACATCTCAACAATGTCTGATCATGGCTTCTTTTATATAGGACCTCCCCATCCAGGACGTATCATGTTGCCATTTTTCTGAGTGTTTTTCTGTCATTGTCATTTGCCCCTTCAGGATACTTTTGAAGCTTGACATATTGCAAGATGTCATAGTACCACGGGTTTCCATCAATCTCTTCCTGCACATTACAAAAATGAGTCGGCCTTTCAAAAATCTGCATCTCCATGGGCTTCATTTCTGCCCCCGTGTTTGCTTTGAACATGGAAGCCAAGGTTGCCAATGCGTCTGCCATCTGATTTTCTTCTCTGGGAAGGTAATTGAAGCTGATCTTTTCAAACTCCTTGGTAAGCTCTTGGATCAATTCATAATATTTGACCAGCTTCGAATCCCTGGTTTCCCATTCTCCACGCAACTGGTAAATCACTAAGGATGGATCTCTGAATACTCGAAGTTCCTTAATCTTTCTTTCAATAGCTGCGCTCAGTCCCATAACACATGCTTCATATTCGGCTGTATTGTTGGTGCAGAAGAATTCTAGTATGCTAGTGAAGGGATAATAGACATTCTCAGGAGAAATCAGCACGGCCCCTATCATGTGTCCGAGGGTGTTGGAGGCTCCATCAAAGTAAAGCTTCCATAAGTTGTTATCTAAAACCTCTTCCTCGGTTGTAATAAACATCAAGTCTTTATTCGGGAAATTAAAGTTCAACGACTCATAATCGTCCGAAGCATAACTAGCTAGGAAATCCGCTACGGTGCTTCCCTTCACGGCTTTCTGGCTTACATACACAATGTCAAATTCGGATAGGAGCATCTGCCAGCGGGCCATCCTCCCTGCTAGTGCTGGCGCTTCCATTAGGAACTTCAAAGGGTCTAGCTTGGATATCAACCATGTAGTATGGTATAGCATGTATTGCCTAAGCCGTTTGGTGGCCCAAACTAAAGAACAACATAGCTTCTGAACTGGCGGGTACCGCGTTTCACAATCATTGAACTTTTTGCTTAGGTAGTAGATAGCTCGCTCCTTCTTCCCCGACTTATCGTGTTGCCCCAATACGTAACCCATTGAATTCTCAAAGACTGTCAGGCAGAGGATTAAAGACCTGCTTGGTACCAGCGCGACTAAAATCGGAGCATTTGTCATGTACCTTTTGATATTCTCTAGGGCTTCTTGACATTCCTCGTCCCAGACGCCAGGATTATTTTTTCTAAATATTCTGAAGACTAGGTCACAACTATTTGTTAATTGGGAGATGAAACGAAAGATATAATTTAGCCTCCCTAGGAAACCACGAACCTCCTTCTGAGTATGGGGTGGTGGGAGATCCTGGATGGCCTTCACCTTATCTGATCGATCTCAATCCCTCTTCTGCTCACCACGAACCCCAAGAGTTTTCCAGACGTAACGGCAAAGGTGCATTTGGCAGGGTTAAGCCTCAGCTGGTATTTCCGTAGTCTTTGGAATAGTTTTCTCAAGTTCTGTAGGTGCTCTTCTTCTGTTCGGGACTTAGCGATCATGTCATCCACGTATACCTCTATTTCTTTGTGCATCATGTCATGGAAAAGAGTCACCATTGCTCTTTGGTAAGTAGCTCCCGCGTTCTTGAGCCCAAAAGGCATCACCCTGTAGCAAAAAGTACCCCACATGGTTACGAATGTAGTTTTCTCCATGTCGTTCGAGTCCATCTTTATCTAGTTGTACCCTGAAAAGCCGTCCATGAATGAGAACCATGAGTGTCTACAGTGTTGTCAACCAGCGTGTCGATATGTGGCAGAGGGAAGTTGTCTTTAGGGCTGGCTCGGTTGAGATCCCTATAATCTACACACATACGAACCTTCCCATCCTTCTTCGGTACTGGTAAAATGTTTGCAACCCATTCAAGGTATTTGGCCACTTCCAAGAAGCCAGCACCAAACTATTTTTTCACCTCTTCTCTAATCTTTAACAACATGTCTGGTCTCATTCTCTAGAGTTTTTGCTGTATTGGTTTGCATTCCGGCTTCGTCTGCAGTTTGTGTACCACTATGTCAGTATTCAAACCTGGCATATCTTGATAAGTCCAGGCGAAAACATCATTGAATTCCTGGAGTAGGGTTATCAGTTCATGCCTGGTTTTTTAGGAAAATATTGTCCCAATTTTTACTTCTTTTCTCTCTTCTTCAATCCCCAAGTTTACAACTTTTGTTTCTTCTTAGTGGGGCATGATTTGCCTTTCTTCGTTGGCCATCATCCTCATCAACTCTGCAGGGATCTCGCATTCTATCTGATCATCCTCTTCTTCAATTCCTACTGAGATCTCGGGGCATTCAAAATCTACTTCGGGATTGGATTCGGCATCATTCATACAGTCAATCATGGGAGACCTGCATTAAATGAGAACGAATGTATTGGGAAGAGAATGGTTTTATATGAGGTGAATGAATATGAAGAATGAATGAATGAAATAAATGAGATGTTTTCCATTTGAGAAAACGGGGAAGATATATTTTCATTTCAAACAAAAAGTTAACATAGGTGCCCTATACAAGAGATCCCAATTGTTTATGGGCAAAAACAAAAAGGTTTATTTGGAGCATTACTCTGATCTAGTCCTAAAAACCACAGGTAGATCAACGTGGCTCCAGTTATCAAGAGTTTCCCCGGGATGGCAGAGGCAGATGCTGGTCAACATACTGCTGACTTGGACATTTCCAGCTATCATGTTGATGGACATCCCCTGTCTTGGTTGGCAGAATCCTCCGGAGACAAAAGTGTTTTTCAAACTAGGGAAAGACATTGGACTCCATGGAATGTCTTCTCCCTTAAATCTGGCTCTTCTCTGTTCTTTTTTTCTCTTGTATTCTTCCTTTCTTTGTTGGACACTTGGTTTGTAACCTAGCCCAAAACGGTCCTTCTTGGTTATCACACTCTTGGCTCGTAGGCTCCCTTGCAATCTTCTCCCTAGCACTCTTCCTACTTTGGCTCCTCGGCCCAAAGTTTCAGCAACGGTCATCTTGGTGCAATTAGATAACCTGGGGTAGGGGATCCGATTACCTTCCGCGATGAATGTGGCGTTCACCAGCTCTAATGCTCGAAAAGAGCATTCTGCAGCATCCTCATCATTTTGAATGTATGGGGCGTCTAATGTCACCGAAGCAACGATCTCATACTCAGCCTCCACTGTAACCAACTTGCCTTCGATCACAAATTTTAACTTCTGGTGCAGTGATGATGGGACGGCTCCTGCAGAATGGATCCATGGGCTTCCCAATAAGCAGCTGTAGGATGGTTTTATGTCCATCACCACAAAGTCGATCACGTACTCAGTCGGCCCGATCAATAGAGGCACCTCAATCTTTTTCAGTGTTCCTCTTTGTGTACCGTCGAAGGCTCTCACGGAGTTATGATAGGGCTTTAGGTGAGAGTTATCTATTGGTAGCTTTTGCAGGGTCACCATAGGCAGTACGTTCAATACTGACCCGTTGTCAATCAATACTCCCGGTAACACATACCCCTTGCAGTGGGTTGTGATGTTAAGAGCTTTGGTGGACCCTATTCCTCCTTCAAGGATCTCATCGTCACTGAATGTTATATGGTTATAGGCGGTGATATGCCCCACTATCCAGTCCAGCTTTGTTACAGAAATGTCTTGGGGTACAAAAGTCTGGTTTAGTACTTTTAAGAGTGCCTCACGGTGTTTTTCTGAACTCAAGAGCAACTCTAGCATTGTAATCATTGCTGGTTGCTTTCGTAGTTGTTCCACTACGCTGTACTCGCTATGACTCAGGAATTTTAGAAATTCTTTGGCCTGAGCCTCGGTTACTGGTTCATTTATCTTTGGGGGTGGTTTCTCACCGAATATTTGCGCGAGAGTAACCGATGTATCATTTCCTTTATCTTTGGCCACTTCAGCAGCCTTCAAGGTCTTTGAGGAGTAACATCTGCCGCTCCTCGTTAAGTGGCCCACCTCACCAATATTCACATCACTCTTGTCTTGCTCGTCTTTCGATGTAGGCTCTTCTTCAACCTTTTGCTCTTTTATCTCACCAGATTCTGGCTTTTCTAGTATGGTCACATTTATAGAATAGTTCCAGGGAGTTTGCCGCATGTCCTTGAATGGGAACGGGGACGGTGCTGAGATGATGATCTTGGGAGTCATCTTGGTAGTTTCTCCTCGGGGGGAACTTGCACCCTCCTGCCTGGAGAAGATGACAAAAGGTCTATCTCTCCCGTATTTAACGTTGGGGTTGTCTGTCATATGCATATCTGACCCCTTCCTTCCGATAGGCTCTTCAAAGAACTCTATTTGCTTGTCATTCATCAATTGTTGCACCAATCTTTTAAATTCATCCTGATGAATGTCGTGTCCTCCATCCTGATGAAATTCACAATACGCTTCACACCCCTTCTATGCTACTACCACGCCCCTGTCGATCAAGCGGGCCATGCACAATTGCTGAAATATCCACCGTAAAGGAGACTTGATTTCTGACACATTTTCTTTAACCTTCCTGGTAGAACATTCCTAAATAGCATTTACTCCCATGTTCCCGTGATTAGGCAATAGGTTAGCAGCTATACTTGGTTCTTCAAACTTCAGTATCCCATAATCGATTAAGTTCTGCACAAGCTTTTTGAAAGCAGGGCAGTTCTCAGTGGGATGGTCAGGGGTACCACCTTAATAGTCACAATGTGCGTTTGGGTTATACCAGGACGGGAACGGCGGTTTGAACGGAGTAACATAGTATAGACAGACCAGGTCTGCTTCATACAATTGAGAGTAGAGCTCATAGTATGAAACGGGTAGTTGAGTAAAAGTTTGCCTCTCTTTCTCCTTTCTCGGGGTTCTCTCCTCTCTTTGATTCGAGTTTTGTGCTTTCCCCGCAGACACTTATGGCTGCGAGACTGTAAAATTCTTTGTGGCAGTGTAAGTACTGGCAGCGTTTACCTCATTCTTCTTGTTGTACTTCCGAGATCCTTCCCCGCTATCAATCCTACCACTCTTGATTGCCAATTCAAGAGACTCCCTGGTTCTAATTAAATCAGCAAAACTCTGTGTTGTGTTATTAATAAGGTGATCAAACAGTGTCCTCTTCAGAGTATTAACAAATAATGGCGTAATTTCATGTTCTGGGAGGGGTGGCTGAATTTGGGCGGCCACTTCCCGCCACCTCTGAGCATACTGTCGCAGACTTTCGTTGGACTTCTGCCCCATATTTTCTAACATAATTCTATTGGGCGTCATGTCAGTCACGTACTTGTATTGCTCGATGAATGCTCTTGAAAGATCTTTCCAAGTTTTAATGTTTACCCGGCTCAACTGGGTGTACCACCGCAGCGCAGCCCCGGTTAGGCTATCCTGGAAATAGTGAATTAATAGTTTCTCATCCTTGAGGTAGGCCGCCATCTTCCGGCAATACATTGTTACGTGCGCGGAAGGACACGTAGTTCCCTCGTATTTGTCGAACTCTGGTGTTTTAAATTTTGGTGGCAGAACAAGGTCGGATACCAGACTCAAGTCACTAGCATCATTTCCTGATTCTTCTATTGTTTGCAGGGCTTTAAATATTTCCTTCATGAGACGAAACCTCTCTTTTCACTTCTTTTCTACCTCTGTCCTGATCCTTTCGACCAAGTTCAGGTCTGGCACCTCCTCCTCGTAGAGTGCTTCAGTGTCAAGGGGTTGAATCTAAGATGCCCCTACCTGAAAGTTAACAAGCATCCCAGCAGGGTCGATATATACCCTTCTGGCCAGATTAGGCGTAGCCGGTTGAACTTTACTGTGAACTGGGGTACCTTCCAGCTCTTGAGCGACTTCTCATTCGACTCTTTTTTTGAGGCTCTTAGCCAACAACGCGGTTATGTATGACACTATCGACGCTTGTGACTGAGCAATCTGGTCACTGGGGCTTCTTTGGGCCTCATCAAATCTTGCTTCCAGATCTCTCTGTCCTTTATCTAGACTGATTATCCTGTCTTCCATGAGCTTGCTTTGTAGTCGGGTAAGATATGGATGATGAATGATTGCGGCTTAACTTCTATTTTCACACTGCCGCAATATTTACAACATTAATATGATTGCAGGGAAAATAAATGCATGTATAATGATGCGAACGTCATGATGCAATACAAGAATGTATGCAAATAGAGGTACTGATTCCGCTGGTAATCACCCTTTTGAACTACTTCCACGGGAATTAAAGGATCTAGATTACAATAGAGTTCATATTACAAAAGGAGGGTCCCTAATACAAAAAGGTCCTAATTACAATACAGAGTCCTACAGATAAGCCTTAGCTCTATCTCCTAATTTTCCAATAACCCTGAGCAGCTTGATGAACTTGGGTGCTTCTTCCATGCCTGGGGCTACGAAAGGTCAGAGTGCTTCAGCTTCGGTAGCTAAGTCACTCACATGCCTGACGACTCGCTGTATGTCCACCATTAGGTTCGCGTAATATTGGTCCCTATCATGTACCATCCGGGCAGCGCCACGTAGTCTTCTTTGCCAATAAATGTCCCCTCCGACTACAGCCTCTTCGAATACACTGATTCTTTCCTTATAATCCTGAACAGTTGCTTCAAACGACTCAATCCGGGTTCGCAACGTGCCTACTTCACGTTCCCTTTCTTGTAGCTCGATGAAGCCATTCCTCTAACAGTAAGTTCGAAAGGAGTGTTCTACTTCTGCCACCCTTCCCTCTAGCTCGACATTCTGACTTCGGCTCTGATTCAGGCTTTGGATGGTGTCGTCGTACAATCTTTGCATCTCCAACAATCTATTCCAGCTACTCATGGACCTTCTTTTCCAAGCGGCGGTGTTCTCTCTTTCGTAGTTGACTGCTTGTTTTCCTTTGCTGATCTCTTGCCTAGTTTTTTCCTTTTCTTGATCGATGGTCTCCTTGAAAGACCGTCTTTCTTCCTCAATAGCTAACATACAACTTTCTATCTCTTTCTCGATCGCTCGCTTGCTAATTTCTCGTTCTTTTTCCACCAAACGGATACCATTCATTCTTTCCTTTTCCACGGCTATGAACTGACTTCGGCTGGCCTTCTGTACTTTCGCTTGGAGTAGGAGGGTATCCTTCTGGTAAAGAACGTTATTCTCTCTCAAATCCGCATTCAATTTCTTCAATTGCCTAATGATCTCGTCCCGTTCGTCGACCTCTAAGCTCACTTTATAGAGTTCACCCACATGCTGAGTTTGTTAGGTGTCCATCTTCCTCTTAATTTCTTTGAGTTCATTCCGTAAAATATCAGCTTCAGACGGTACCACCCTCGTAAGCTCCTCAAGTGACACAACCGGTCCTTGATCGGGTTCGGGAATTACATCATTAATCCTCAAACGCCTCCAAAGATCGTAGTCCGAAGTGGTCATATGCTCGGTGTCTCCTTCCACTCTGATCCGATAACAATGGTCACAAGCCCTCATGATAGCCTGGACTTTTTCCTTAAACTCACATTTGAAGAGAAATTCAGTTTGGCTCAATCCAGCGGTATTGGGAACAAACTGTCGTGATCTGAATTGTCGGGACACCAGGAGCGGAGCACAAGCGATCCCACCACGCAGTCCCAACATCATCAACCAGTCGTAATCACCATAACTGTACAAGAAGAATTAACTCTACCGAGCCACGGGACCCTCCATACTATGTCTTCGTCTGGAATGTTCCTAAAGAAACTGGACCATCTCTTCGTTTTCAAGTTTTCTCGCCACTCTTTTGCTAAGTACTCCCGTAAGGGTGAAAGCCTTGGAAGGACATCCCCGGTAGGACCCTCGTCAGTGTCTTCCACATGTGGCTCTAAACCCATACCTGTAATAACTGTGCACGTCCCCGAAAATGTCCTTCTTCGTGCTTTAGACTGGCATTTAAAGAAATGAAAGTCTCGGCCAAGATTTCTGGTACTGTATTCGCCTTCCGTTTTATACGTTCAAACAGGTCTAGAATGGCTACATCAATGTTTCCAAGAGTTCTTGGAAAGATTACCAACCCATATATTCCCAAGGCGAATAGGTCTATCTTCTTCCCCTCATCTGGATGTGCAGGTATGATGTCTCGTATATTCTCTCATGCAAAGATTGTATTGTCCCCTCGAAGTCGGATCAGGCCATTAACCCAATCGTCACTCATCCCGGCAAAGGTTTTGAACTTCGAAGTGTAATTATAATTTCTTGGAGGTTTTACGTAGATCCAATCTTCCTGAATGTTCTTCTAATTAAGTAAGGCAGTGTACTCTTCTACTGTAGGCATCATGTTTTGTCCATTGAAGGTGAAGCAGCAAAAGGTAGGATTTTAGAACTGAAAAATAGCTCGGAGTAGGGCTGGTTGACTCGAACGTATAACAGCTGTACAATGTCGCCATAACTATCACAGAACATGTCTTGTAGTTTTCGGTCTCATCCTTCCCAGATGCTTTGAAGATCCCATAAGTTGTTCTGTTGAAGACTCACGTAGGTGTACCCTGCTACTACGCGCTCGCTCGGCAAACTGTCCCCTTGGGCCCTCTGGTTGACCTCTGACCAATGCCCGACTGACAAGTTAAGCTCTTCTATCCTAAGATACCTTTTTTCCATGGTGAAAGACTTTCTGATCGGGTAAACCACTTGATCCAGTACCTTTATGTAATGCAAATGCAATAATGTATAAAAAAACAAAAGCAAAAAAGAAAACAAGTCAGTACCGGACAAAATTAATAAATACATAAATAAAAGGATGAATTAAATAAGGTAAACAAACAAAATAACCCTATTTATCCAGTCTAAAACATCTACGGTTATCCGTATGGCTCTAAAAGGGTGGGTTTCTATGTATTCTCTACATGCAGCCTTGGTTCTAGGAGGTACCCGAATTGTCCTTGCTGTCCTCTACTAAGAGTAGCAAGGCCCCCGATCATCACCCATTATAGGCTCCTTTCAACCAGGTTCAATTCAGGGGGACCCAATCGCTTATGCATGCACGAAGGAACGATATCCTTATGAAAGCATAAGGTACTCGAGCCCCGAAGGTACTTGCTAGGCCTACACGGGAGAATGATATCTCTACGAAAGCATTAGCGTTTCCTCCCACTTAAAAGGACGGGTTTATATGCCAAATTTTAAATGCGTTAAAATAAATGCACAATTATAACCGAATATTAATTTAATTGCCACTTTAATCTGTAACTTCGGATATTAGTAAAGCAGTAATTATTTTAAAAAACTTGACTCTCTTTTTTTGTTAAAAACAAAAAAAGTTTCCCCAGCGGAGCCGCCATCTGTAGCGATGCCCTCTCGCTAAAAAAATGAGGTTTTAATGTGTTTGTGGTTTTTTGGGTATTAAAATATTTATTCCGTGGGGTTTTAAAAATACCGTATTTTATTTAAAAAGAGGAGTCGCCACCAGCCACTTAGGTAGGTCGGACACCATAAAACCAGAGATTTGAAAACTTTTGGGTTCGGGAGTCGGTTACGGATGGGGAAGGATTAGCACCCCCACACCGCCCAAAATTGGTACTTTAATAATTACCGCTTTATTAATATTAGATTTTCCGGATTAAAGTGGCGATTAATTTAAAATTTGGTTATAAGTGCGGGTAAATTTTAAAGACCTTGTTATCCGAGAGTAAACGCCCAACCACTATTACTACGCCTGATACTGGCCCCGTTTACGCTTGGATAAAAGGGCACCGCATGGACAATTTATATATCTTTTATGCAATCGTAGAGAACAATAACAAAAAAACATGCATACACATTAACATGGTATTAAGAAAACATAAAAATATAAATAATAATAGGAAGAATAAAGTGCATGAACAAAAAAACAACATAATATGTCATGATAATAAAACAAAAATATAAATGTAAATACGCAAAAAGATCACGCTTCCAAAACTAAGAAACTAAATCTAACATGCTTAAACACATTAAAATGAACCACAACTACCACACACATGACATATACACATGGCATAATATGATACTAAAATAATAAAACAACATACTAGAATAAAACTAATATTTAATACTTAACATATGACACAAATTACATGCATAAATAAAAAAAAACATCGTATATGACAAACAATATCGCACTATCATATAACCTAAGAGGCAAAATATCAGAAAACTTATGTAAATATACAAACATGACATATAACCTAAACTAAAACGTAGCATATGAGACAAACATGAATACGGCATGAACAAAATAAATTAAAACATAGGAACATGGTATAACACATTTTAATACACAAATTATATGGATATAAATTAACATACTATACAAAACATATACCAACACCAAAAGAACGACACGAACATGCTAAAAACACATAAAAATGATAAATATTTAAACATGAAAAACGAACCGAAATGGAATAATAAAAAACTGAAGGTAGAAATTAAAAAAGTGTATTTAGGGGTCGAATTAAGAATTAGACAAAACCCATAAGGACTGGAAGTGTAATAAAGCCAAGGGGCAAGCTCAGACTAAAAAAATTAAAAATGCGGAGGGACTAAGCACGCATTTTCTCCTTTTTTATACTAATTTCGGTTTAATTTGGGGTTGAATTGAATTGTTTGGCAAACCATGAAGGACTGGGGTTGTGATTATACCAAGGGGCAGACTCGTTTTGAAAAGTCCCGAAACGCATGATGGTTTAATGAGTAATTTGCCCATTTTTAAAATTTTATAACCCTATATAACATACTTATCCGGCCAAAAACTAACCATTTCCCCAAAAAATTCTTTATGCCATTTTGAATAAACCTTCCCCTCATTTTATCCTCTCTCAAACCGAAACAACCTTTTGGATGAACCCAGAAACCGGCAGCCAACCGTCGTCCTTTCCGCCACCGGCCGCCGCTAGTCAGCTACGTAGACTGACGTCTCGGGAGATGAAATGATTATCTGATCCAACGGTTAGGATCGCTCGACGATCAGACGAATGAGATGAGGCCTCGAAAATGATGCGACGACCCTGGATCATGCCACGTGGCTTGGAGATGATGGCCGTTCTTGTGCGTGTCTTATACGCGCGAGTGGATAATCCAACAGCCCACGCGTGGGCTTCACGCGGCAGATGAAGGGTCTCCATGCTTCATCTGTGGCCATTGGATCCAGATCTGATCCAACGGCTCTTGTGCAGTTGCTCAAGATGAAAAGAGGGTATCAGGGTTCCAATATTTGATATGGGTTAGGGTTTTTTAGGATGTGGGCTGGCCGATTAGGGCCCAATGTAAAAAATTGCGGGTTTTATGTAATTTGGACTTGGACTATTACTAATATTTTTTGATTGTTTTCTTTTTTAATTAATACATTATCTATTTATATATAATAATAATAATAATACGTATATATACATACATGCAACGTACGAACCCACATGCAAACATTGATTAACATAATATACTATATACATGCATATGTAGTCACATGATAATCATGAATATCCACACACACTATACGTACAAACAATGCACTCATAAGAAATGTAAATACATACGTGACACACATACACCGTATTAATTATTAATACATATACATGCATAGCTTACAATATACATGCACATAATATATTAATTATTAAGCTAAGGTAGGTTAACACAATATTTATAACGGATAAAAATGAGTGATTACACCCACGGGTTTAATCGACGTCTCTAATTAATATCGAATAAAACTATATAGATTTGATAAAGTTAAAATGTAATAGAATACATATATTTAGTTGGTTGGTCAAATTATTAATTTTTATTCTTTCGTATCTTTTAAGTTATGTGTTCTAGACTCAATAGACCATCCTCTTTCATTCTCCTATAGTTTTTTTTAGGTAAGATTATAATTCAATCTTTTAAGTTAAGATAATTGTTTTTAATTTCATTGTCCACGTTATTCTCTACGTTTTGTATTTTTTTTCAGTTTTTGAACGATTTTAATTGAAGGTTATCTAATCTCAAATAAAATTCAAGTATTTATATATTCTATCTAAAAATGTTTAAAAAATATTTATTTAATTATCTGAAAACAAATTGATTAATCGATGATCATATAAAAGTAACATTTAAGAACGTTGATTTTAGAAATTGCATAAACCATGTAATATAATGTAGTATGTGTGATTATTTTTTATTCAGTAGTGTTATTGAAATTCATTAAGTATTAATGGATTCAATAAATCCAAGTTATTTTACTTTTTCAAATGTGTATTATATTGAAACTGAATTAATTTATTTATAATATATTCTAATATATATATATATATATATGACAAAGGAGAAATAAAGATTGTTCACGATCAAACTCAAAATCTAATGTTAATTGACGCATCATAAGTTTGGTTTACAACTTAAAAATATATATCAGTCAATTTTAAAATCTAATCAACGTCATTAAGCTTGTACATAAAGTAAAAGAAGGTGACAACGGATCAAAACGATATTATCGAAAAGTAAATTTAATATATCGAAAGATGATTTAAAGTATGATTAGAAAGTTAATGATGGTTTTGAATTGAAAAGTCTCAAAATTTGCAAACTCGTATTATTATTTTATTGAGGATAATATAACTTTGGGTTCTTAATAGTATTTATGTGTGATGTGGTATTCTACTTCATTTTGTTACAATTAGGTACCATTTTTTAGTGCAAATAGATACCTAACATTTTTCAATTACATATGTTTAATTCAGATTGATTTATACTTAGAATTTTAGTTTTGTTTAATTAAATGGAAAATATGTGTTAGATATTTAAAAGTTGGGTGTTAAATTGCACAAAATAAACTAGGTACCTAACTGCACCATTGAAAAATTAAGTTTCTAAATGCATAAGATAAAGTTGAGTACCACATTTCATATAATACCAAAGTTAGGTACCAAAAGTTATATTTACCCTTTTTGTTAAAACTTTATGATGAAAGAAAAACATTTGCTTTCACGCTTCTTAATTATTTATTTCCAATCCAACCATCTCCAACTGGGGGGAAATTTAAGTAAAAAAACCTATTTTAAATAATTATTTAAAGAAATGACCCCTCAGAGCTTTATTTAGAAAAATGATCCCCAAATCAGCTACGTATAAAGAATTCGGTTCTGCGAGAAGCGAGTTCCGACCTCGATTTGTGTGAAACGCGAGTTGTTCAAACGTGGCATCATTTTTCAAAATAGCGAACTTAACAGGACCTCGCTTTTTGCAAAACGCGAGGTCCCCGAGAATTTGAAGAGCCGGTTGAATTTATCGCTGGCTGTTTAATGGAACTCGCTTTCTGCAGAAAATGAGTTTTTTTGTAAATCGGGGTAGTAGAACAAGCGTCCATAGGCATGTTCGAGCGATATTTTGGGGCTATTAATCGTATAATTTTAGTAAACGGCGAGTTCAGGTGCGTAGTACTGGAACTTGTCTTTCATTCGACACCAATATGGGCAAGTTCGGTGCATTATAAACTGAGTAAATTTCGCGTTGAAAACGGTACCATAGCTTGTTTTTGTGGATGACTGAAAAGTTAAAAGGGCGTGATAATCTTTTTTGGTTTATTTATTGGGTTTTTAATGTACGTTTATTATCGCATTTTTTGACCTTGGAGGTGTTGTGGAGGAACTTGACTTCCATTTGAGACTAACATTGGAACGTGCGATACACGGAGAAAGGGTATAAAATTTGCATTGAAAATGGTTCGAAAGCGTGGTTTTCTGCAGGAACGACAAGGCGGAAAGACAACTTTTAAAACCAATGAGACCTTGTTATTTCAACATAAACTTATATTACATCCGTATAAAGTTGTAACCCGTTACTAGTATTACATTTCAACATAAACTTATATTACATTCGTAGAAAGTTGCTACTGGAATACGCCTATCATATTCTATCCCACAACTTCTATTCTGACCCCGATCAAATATGACACCCCCACCAAAAAGGGCATCTTGTACATTATAGCGTCGGGGTAGTCATCGGCTAATTCCTTACACATTCCTATTTTTCGTGATGTGGGCAATCCTGGATATTGAGGTATACCTCATTACCCAACATTTTGCACCAGGATTCCATCATCAGCGCAAAATGGTAGGAGCTTTGGTCGTGGTTACCTTCTCGAGTATTGTGATTTGCCGTTCAACTTGTAGGTCTGACCTCGTTCAAATATGATGCAAATGATAGGAGCTCTGTGCACGTACTCATGATGCAACTACATATACCAACAAATCACAATACTCGAGAAATCTCTTAGACAGTATTTTTTGAGTATATGATTTATTGTTATTGGTAGCTACAATAGAAGCGAAATATTCTTCGAAGCTACCTGATTGCAACTTCGGGGGATATTTAATGAAGGGATCTCACTTTTTGTATAGCGCGAGTTCTTTCAGGATTCTTGACATGTCAGAAATCTCGCGTTCTGTGAAGAACGAGTTTTGCCAGCATTCCTGACGTGTCAGGAATCTCGCGTTCTGTAGAGCGCGAGTTTTGACATGATTCCTGACGTGTCGAGAATTTTGTGTTCTATATAGGCGAGTAATGAGTTGAAAATTAAAAAAAATAACAACAAACACTAGCAAACAACAAATATCATATCATAAGATATTAATAAATAATACCCTAAAATTAATATCATCAAATCGTACTTAAAACATAGAAATTAAAAACCAAATAAAAAATTGAGTTCAATATAATCAAATACAATAAATTATAAACCAAATAAAAGAATTGATTTCAAATTCAATAAATTGAAATACAACAAACACTTAGTTGATACGAGGGGGCCGGGCGATTAAGACACTTGTTAATCATGTGTCCGGGATTTCTACATGCACTACAAAGTTTCTTTTGTCCGGTTCTTTCTTTATGTTCGACCATGTCTTCTGCACAGTAAATCTGTGTCAATCGTGGACGTCCCTTATTTCGTAGTAATGCAGGATCTGGGCGTATGGTCGGTTCATCATCAACGACATACTGATCAATTTCATTTCTGATAGGAGGAAACTCTTTTTCGTAAACCTCCAATACCGTTTCTAGTAAGTATATCGGATCAAGCACTTGCATGTAGTGAATCTGTTGGGAAAAAACAAGCAGTAATGGCGTTTGCACACGGGTATTTGAATGTTTGGAAGACTTCGCAGTTGCATGTTCTCTTCCTTAGATCTACCACGTACGCGTTGTGTTGTATGCTTTTCAATTGCCTCAAAAATTCTGAAACACAAAACAAATGGCCTTCTCGAGAGAAGAGAGTTGCAGTCATCGCATTTGAATGGCGCACATAAGTTTGCAATTTTTCGAGGAAGTTCGGGTGGACTTTGCGGCAACCTGCCATGTAATCAGTTACTTGCCTTCCCAGGGTTGCAAATAGGGTTGCCAAACGATAGTAGGTCGCTTTGACAACGAAAGTGGTAGGCAAATGCAGCACTTTCTTGAGAGCTGAGTTGACCGCCTCAGCGAAGTTCGTTATCATGTGACCATATCGTTTACCCTCATCATATGATCGAAGCCATTTTCCCTTGAGATTTTGGCAAGGCAGCATGCGTTTTTGTCATTCTTGGCTCTCAATTCTTCGAACAGCTGGTCTACCTCATGTACGTAATGCGAGTTGCCTAGGGAATGACAAACACTTAGTTAGGGGCGAACAATCCATGCAAAGATATCTTAAACGTAGAGGACGTAAAAGACGTACCCATTCAAAGCACAATAGCACGTTCATCTTGGTTCTTGTAAATCTGCAAGTAGTTGGCCGCAATGTGTCGTAAGCAGTAATGGTGGTAATTATGGGGAGGCTGCCAAGACCGGCCCAAACCCTGTATTGCGTACTTGATCATATTATATCTGTCGGAAATAACACATGTCTCACCATCCCTTTCCCGCATTATATGAGAAAGAACATGTCTCCTTAGGTTCTTAAGGAAGAACTACCAAGACTCGAGATCCTCTTTTCTGACTATTGCGAAGGCTATAGGAACGGTTTTTTTATTGCCGTCTTATGCAACCGCCATAAGTAAGACCTGTGTATATTTCCCGTACAACCAAGTATAGTCGATCTGAACCATCGGCTTAAAAGGCATTAATGCACTGAGGAAATGTCTAAAATAGCCGGTAGAATTGACAAACACATGGTAGGACACTGTCATTTTCGTATGCCAGAGCCATCTCAAGTTTCACAACCATTATGGGTATGTGTTTCTGCATTATTTTTAGCCACGGGCGTAACTCATTGTAAGATTCATCTCATTGGCCAAACAGTTTTTGGACTGCCTGCCACCTTGCATACCATGCTTTCGGGTATTTAAGAATATAGTCGTACTGATTTTTTTGCTGCAGCGATACAAGTGGCAACCGTCACACGAGGATTTTCTTTGACCAGTGGCATAAAGGTATCGCATAGGACATGCACATCCAAGTTCTTGTGATCCTGACTTAGGTTGCCCATGGTGCATGTATGAGGCTCATCCAGTTTCATGATTCTTCACAGCCCGTTCAGCATCTTCAAGGATGACACACGAACCCTAAACTCACATCATTATTTCTTGTGGGTACACTCCGCAATGTAGAAATTCAGTTGGGTTTTCTTCACAGTCGTCGCAATTGCCCGACGAATGTTGTAGTGCTTAATATTTGCCACAGCCAGTTTTTTTGTTAAGAATGTCATCTCAATATCCAGTTCACCATCGGTACGATGGTTGTAACCGTCAATTGTTGGGGATTGTGAAAATTCTGGAACATTCAAGGCATCCATATCAACCGTTGTAAAGTGGGATGGTGGCTGGTAATAAGAAATAAGTATGGTCGATACTGGAATGTTACTTTCTGCCGGGTGTTCTTCGTTGCCTTCTAAATCTTCAAAAGACCTTGCTGGAATGTTCACGTATGCTGGTTCTTCATAAAATGACCCTTGCTTTTCACTGTCGGGTTTGACTTCCCTAACCGATTCTTCGTCAAAAATATCCCCTCGAACCGGTATAGTTTTGCGTTGTCGACTGCTACCCTTTCAGGCGAGCAGACTTGTCGTCGATCGTGAGACCGCTCACGAACCATATTACCAAGATCAAAATCGAGCACACCAACACAAAAATTTCTCCCCATAGATGGTTGAACGTACTCCGTACTAGGGACATACGTTGAGTATCGTCCATATGAGAAATCATCGAAGGGGTTGAACGCTTCATGGTCGGACGACCTTATGTAGTTGTGGGATGATGACGCTGCCTCCCCTATACTATACGGATTGTATGTTGCATGTTTTTGAATTAGAGAGGATGGTGCATCGAATTCATCGTTCGGGGGATGGTTCAAGTTGACGATGCACGAATGTCTTGGTGCAGAAGAAAACGATGCACCCAACTCGTTGCGTGGACTGTATGTAGTTAATAGGTTGAAATCATTTCATAAACCGACCGTAGGGCTATCAACATTGGTGTTATGGTCGAAGTTGAAATTCGCTCGTCTCTAGCTTGAGATTTCGATACCAGCATCAGAATAAAAAAATAATGCATACAACTCGATGGGCCCTCCTAATGAATACTCCAAGTGGGTAGCCACCATCAACTCCACATCACTGTTGTCCCCAATGCGTCATACTGAGTAGGTTAACGGTTCAATACAGATCGACAGACGATACTTTAACTCCTCCAACCTTTCCAAACGTCCATGTAGGATACTATTTTCCACTTTCTTAATCAACTTCTTGTACGATAATCTCCTCGAAGTCGTTATTCTTACAGTATTCGCGGACTAAAAAACGACACCGAGTGAGGCATCATCAATCATCTCGCCATCGTGGTATACTAAAACGTCAATACTTCCTCGTCTCGACATTTTCCCAGCAAATAAAAGATCTACATGTAACAAGAATAGACATTAGTACCAAGCAATTTAGTAAAACTACACAATACAAGCATTGCATAAATCGTGGCAAAACTTACAATTGAAACACTTATCTGATTCAAACGGCTCGTAAATTATGTTCGCAATATCCTTTGCTCTCCACTAGCTTCTATAAGTTGCTGCGAATGTTGAGGAGAAATTTGTCTATAGTTTGGGATCATTCCATTCTGCTTGATATAAGAGGTGTAAAGGACCAATATAATATTCGTTCGGAAAATCATGAAGAATCTTGCTTTTGCAGACGTGTCGGACAAGCTGTGTCAGCGTTACTGTCATATAAAGACCTCGCTTTATGTAGAAAGCGAGTTCCCCTGAGATTCCTAACATGGCAAACACATCAGTGAACCTCGCTTTTTGTAGAAAGCGAGGTCCATCGCTTTTCTATTCTTGACATTTGCACATCAATGAACCTCTCCGATTCTACAAGAAGCAATATCCATTCCATGCACTATTTATTGTAGTCTGCTGATTTGATTTGCCACGGTACGTAATAAGTAAAAAAAAAAATTAATATGGCAAGGTTTTTGGCAATGGTCTTCCATTCTGTAACTTATTTCCACACTTCCATCGATAGCAATATCCATTCCATACATTATTTGTACCGAACAATGTTTCACATAAATAAAGGAGGACAACAGCAGCGTTGCCCATACATAGAACATTAATAAAGGATGAAAAGATGAACTCATAAAAAATAATTTGACGATGATTTGAGGACTGGAAGGTTAATTGGAATCATCGTAGTTAGTTGAAATGTCTTAACTTAAGTTAAGTTCTTCGACCAACTGTTGTTTTTGTTGCATGCGCCTATACATAAAAAGCTGCAACTCGTCGGCAGCTGCATCAACATCCGGTGAAGATAAAGCTTGTTCAGTGCTCGCTGCGAGTGTGGATGTAACAGCTTCTACGGGTGCAGATGTACTACCTTCTCCGGCGTTCACCTCATCGAACTTAACATTTAAATGGATGTATTTAGATCCTACAGAATTGAGCCGGTCGTACATGTTACGTACGTTGGTTTCGTTGGTAAGCTTCAGAATGTAGTGCGTTTCAGTTGCCATCGGTGTTGGGATTTTACATTCCAAGTAAGAAATTTGCTTGTCAGTACGTTTACTAACCTCTTCAGATATCAACTGCAACAAATCGTGGAGTGACATATTACTGGTGATTGTTGAGTCGAAATAGGTACCGATAAAATAAAATGTTGTGAAAAACTTAGCTATGAGGGGAGCAAAGTGTTGGATGTTTTGCTGAAATATATATAATCGGAGCGTGAGTTTTATAGGGAAGAAAAAACAGAATGAATTTAATTTCAAAAACCACATGACCTCGCGTTCTATGTAACGCGGTTTTTGATGGACCTCGCTATCTCTAGAACGCGAGGTCCCTTCTGACCGTTCATTATATGCGATTGCTGAGTCTCAACAGATTCAAACCGGTTACATAGGACCTCACATTCTGCAGAAAGCTAGGTCCAATGGTTTTCAAAATTATGTTTTTTAAAATTTATTATATAACTAAAAAATTTAATAACAATAGAAAATTTATTAGTAATACAACTTATATATTTAATAGATTTTCAGATTACTAAAAACTTTTATCGTGTACTATATTTAATAAATCAATATACCAATAGGGTTCAAAACTTTTAGATATGGGCATTGATTAGTAATACAACTTATATATTAATATAATTTAAATACCATATTTTTTCCTAAATATAATAAAATGTAAATACCATCTTTTACTTTATGACTATTTGATTTCAAAGATTCTACATTAATTAGGATTTCAATTTAAGGAAAATAAGAATTTGAAACCAAATATTTTTACTAAATATTCTTATTTAAAGAATAATATTTGAAATCAAATATTTAAAATACCATCTTTTAATAATAATTTAACTGACGGTTTGTTAGAAATAAAGGACCTCGCGTTCTGCGTAACGCGAGTTCCCTTTTGACCGTTCGAGATACTCTCTGAAAAGTCAAGGACGCGTCGTTCAAGGGAAATCACTTTTTGTATAATGTGAGGTCTGTGGAATCTCGCTTTTCTCAGAATGCGAGGTCCTTTAATGCTGCTTTCCAGGCGGTGCGATGCCTCTTATAAATAGGGCCCTACAAACTCAATTACCCTACACCTCTGCATTATTCTTCTCCTATTCTAGTATACATATCCTAAATTTTCTATACAATGGCGGCTTTATTGAGGCTAGACGAACGACACGTCTTCGACTATTGGCGGGCGAATGAGGAGGTAATATTTTTTTCTTACTTTAAATTAATTTCTTTATTTTTTAATTATTTCCTCACATATATATATTTTAATTATTATCTTGTACTATTTTTCTTCAAGAACTACGAACGAGCATTGACATGCTATCTAAATCGTATCACGGCCCCGCCGGACGAAGATATCGTTCCATTTATTGCCGAAGTTAGTTTTGGGCATGTCGCTACTATCGTTGGCGGTACGAAGTTGAACCGTCCCTTCATTAACGCCTTATTGGAGAGATGGAGGCCAGAGACCACACCTTCCATCTTCTGTGTGGTGAGGATTCAATTACACTGGAAGATGTTGCATATCATCTTGGCTTGCCTACTGACGACGTGGTTATTACCGGTGTTACAGAGGGTGACTGGCGGAGCCTGTGTGCTAAGCTGCTGAGAGTGGTTTCGGACAAGTTCGACGGTGGCAAAGTCTTTCTAACTTTTTTGGAGAAGAATTTTACAATCCTCCCCCCGAATGCAGATGGCAAAACAAAACGGGTAAATATATTTATTTTACTATATATTTTGTTTCCTATTTTTTAATAATTAAAATATTTTTATAACGGTACTTATTATTTTCGCAGCGGTTTGCTCATGCCCACATCTTACGAATTATTGGAGGGATTTTGATACCTGACAAATCTCGCAACAAAGTCCACCTAATGTGGCTGTACCATCTCCGCAATTTTGTAGAATCTAGCAAGAAATGTTGGGGAGCAGCGGTTCTGGCCTTTCTGTTCAGGGAGCTTTGCAGAACCGTCGACCCAGATAGAGCCGCAATCGGAGGATGTCTTTTATTTCTTTAGTCTTGGGCTTGGTTTCGGATGCCCTTTTTAAGCCTGCGGCCTAGACAACCTACCCCATACCTATTCCCGCTTATTCAGAGGTATTATTAAAATTATTTAATTTAATTGAATTGAATTAAATTTATTTTATTTTAAGAATATGTTTTTAAACTATTATAATTTTTAAAATTCTTTTTCATTAATGACAGGTGGTGTCTTCCACTCACTCACCAAGGACTGCCAGAGACACAGCGAGACTACAGACTGATGATCAACAAGATACAAAACGAGGTCAGGATTTTGCATATTTTCTTAATTCCTCGAAAAAATTCTGGCAAAAAAATTATATAACTCACATTCAAAATTTTTTGTTCAGTTCCTGTGGACTCCTTACGCTGCTCTTCCAATTCGGGATTGTATTCCGCATGACATCATGGACGGCTCTCACGTCTGGCTACTGCTAGTGCCACTCATCAACTATGAAATTGTCGAGTGGCATCCTATCGACCGGGTTCTGCGATAATTTGGCTACGTCCAAGGGGTTCCGGAGTCACCACCTAATTTGGACGAATTACATCGGTTGACGCGGCAGGGGAAGACGGAAGTCCATTGGGGCCATCATCAAGCTGACTGGGTCGGGTAATGGATGACAAGGTATGACAGGCGGCCGCCCATCTGTGTACCCATTATGAACCAGGACGTCACATTCGACTATATGCAGTGGTACTACCAAAATGGGAAATCGCTATACTGACTCCGGATGAGCGCCAACGAGTAATTGTGTTGCCTCCCTAAAACCGCCCGCCCGTACAACGTCATGCCACCCAGTGCCAACCGACGCAGCGGATACTAGAATGTGGCCTGAAAACCAGATACGTCGAACACACACTGCAGAGGCCTCGTCTTCTAGAACAGCGCGAGCAGCAGATCAGTCTAGGGCAGGGCCTTCGACGCCAGCGCCAGAACCGACATTCATGCACTCCGCTTCGTCATCGTTTCTGCAAATGGGTGGTCCTCAGACGTTTCAGCAGACGGGGCCTCCACCCGAGCTTTTTATGACAGACGCCTTTCATCCCTTTATGCCAGTGCCTCCACCATATTACCCGACACCGCCTTTTGCATATGTTCCTCCGGTGTTGGATGTTCCACCATTGGCAGCACAATTCGACTACAACATTGTCGAGCAGATGCCACCGTAGAGTTTGTTCTACACCGGCTTTGATGTCAACTGTGGTCCGTGTTTCGGGGATGATCATGGCGCTGATGATGAGGACGACGACGATGGAGCACATGCCGCTCGGAGAAATCCACCACGAGATCGTCGGGCACCCAGCTGCGGAACGGGTGGACATAGACGTCATTAGGACGATAGGAAGTTTATTTATCAACTTTATTTATTATTTTATAATTTTAAATGTTTTCTTTTTCCTTATTTTTTACATAGTTTTAGATTTTATATTTATTTTCGTTCTTTGTCGAATAAACAATAACGTACATTATTTGATAAATAAACCCGAAAAGATTATCACGCCCTTTTAACTTTTCAGTCATTCACAAAAACAAGCTATGGTACCGTTTTCAACGCGAATTTTACCCAGTTTATAATGCACCGAACTTGCCCATATTGGTATCAAATGAAAGACAACTTCCAGTACTACGCACCTGAACTCGCCGTTTACTGAAATTATACGATTAATAGCCCTAAAATATCGCTCGAACATGCCTATGGACGCTTGTTCTGCTACCCTGATTTACAAAGAACTCGCTTTCTGCAGAAAGGGAGTTCTATTAAACAACCCACGATAAATTCAGTCGGCTCTTCAAATTCTAGGGTACCTCGAGTTTTGCAAAAAGCGAGGTAATATTAAGTTCGTTATTCTAAAAAATGATGCCACGTTTGAACAACTTACGTTTCACACAAAGCGAGGTCGGAACTCGCTTCTCGCATAACGCAAATTCTTTATACGTGGCAGATTTGGGGTCATTTTTCTAAATAAAACTCGGTATCATTTCTTTAAATAATTATTTAAAATGAGTTTTTTTACTTAAATTTGCCCCAGCTGGGTACACTATGCCCACATTGTTCTTTAAGTCATAATCAACTTCAATTCCCCGCCGCTTTTCATATTTCAATGGAACCCTAAGAAAATTCACAAAATTAATCCCATGGAAAACTTCTCCCACTCTTCTTACCCAGAATCCGGCGATTCTTCGCCTCGTTCTCGAGAAATTGAATGCGAAAACCAATCATGGGACGAGCCACCTTCGATGAACGCTACTAATAATGCTAATTATAAGGTTAAGTTTATGTGCAGCTATGGGGGCAAAATCCAGCCACGTTCTCACGACAATCAGCTCGCTTACGTAGGTGGGGATACGAAGATCCTGGCCGTCGACCGCAACATCAAGTTTTCTGCTATAGTAGCGAAGTTATCTTCTCTTTACGGTGGGGATTATGAGGTCTGTTTCAAGTATCAGCTTCCCGGTGAAGATCTCGACGCTTTGATCTCCGTTACGAATGATGAAGATCTGGAGCATATGATGGTGGAATATGATCGGTCGCATCGTGTCTCCGCCAAACCGGTCCGGTGGAGGCTGTTTTTATTCCCGTTGAACCCACCGTTGGTGGCACCAGGATTTGAAGGGACTGAACCGAAGTCTGAGCGGCAATGGTTCGTTGACGCCTTGAATTCGGTTCAGATTCAGAATCTTGATGCCTTTTCGCCTCCAGCTGCTGCGGAGCCGGCGGCAAATCCCGACTTCCTCTTCGGTTTGGATAAGGTGAAGGTGCCGGATCCTGTCCCTCCGGTTACGGTGGTGCCACAGGAGGTTGTTGTGAAGGATGTGACGGTGGGATCGGACTGCGGATCGGAGGACCGACACGTGATTGCGGACCCGATGATGTCTCCGGCCGAGATCCAGAGGCAGATCCAGGAGTTACAGAGGATGCATATTGCTGCTACTCAAGACCAAGGCATTTTGCAGAGAAAAGTCGATGAATCAAATGCTCTGGCTCACAACACTCGAGATTATTCTCAAATGTCAGATAAAATCGCCACTTCACCAGTATCAGCTTCGTTGCAAATGCCGATTCAAACTGCGTATTTAACCACCGCTGCTTTTGTACCTGCAGCCGCTGCCCCGGGAAACCAACCGATTTACCTAATTCCAGCTCCGGCGACTGGTGTCTATCATCAGCCTCCAACAATACGACAGGTGACCGTACCATCAGGTCAACCTTACTACGGTGTACAGCGTGTTGTTCAGGATGTTTACCGAGAGCAACCGGTTTACAATGCGATGACACCCTCAAAGGTTGGCGCTTACCCTGAGGGAATCCCAGTTATGCAGTCGAAGGATGGGGTGCCTGAGTCAGGGTATGTGCAGGTGGCTTATGATGGGGCTGGAAGGCAAGTGTATTACACGGCGGCGGCATATCAGGCGATGCCACAGATGACGCCAGCGGGTGGTGTTCCGATGCAAAGTCAGGATGGTAAGGTTGCGGTGAACTCCAAGGTTCCTCCCCAAACTTCTTCTGTGTGATTTGAATAATAAATTTATAGTATTATTTTGTTTTGTTTTGTTTTGTTTGTCAAGCTATGATTATAATACTGTACATTGAATAAGACATTTTTATAGGTTTTGCTGAATTCTTCAATGTCTTATGGAACTTCTCAACAATTTATTTTAATTTTTTTGAATGCTAATAAATTTGGCATTGCTCTATGTGTACAAGGAAATAGATTTTCGTAATGGCTGTAAATTAAGTAGTTGATTTCCTGAGTAGAAAAAGATTTGCATCTTAACAAGTTCATTACTCCAATGTTGTCTGATCTTTTGGAGAGAATTGCGGCTGATGCTGTGTATTGTCTGACCTTTAAATTTTAATACTATGTTCTGTTGGCTCATGTTACTTTTGGGATCTTCAGAAAGTTGCAGAAATTTCATATGTTGTCTGATCTGGGTGCTGATAATTTTAACTTTTCTTGCGTCCATTAACCTGATCTTCATGGGCTACAGTGGCTTACACACTTTCCTCCCTAAGCATTATGTAGTTCCAACACTTGTGCCTTCCTATTCTGTGTCCCATTCTGCCGGTGTCGGTTTAAACAAATACGAGCTACCCTCTGGTGCCCTCTCGGAATGGAGTATAATGCACCCTTTCTCCATCTTTCTCTAGAATGATAGTGACCCCGCCGCTGCCCTCCTCCCTATTATTCTACCTCATTAATACCAGGCTTATTTTAAGTAGTGCAAATCTACAGCTTTCCCATAAGGATCTTCCATGGAGGACTCCACAACTGTCATGATAATCTCGGAAACTTTTGTTTCTTCCAGGAAAAAAGTCACCCAGAGCCAGAATTTATAAATTAAAACAAAATAAAATAAAATAGAATTAAAAATAGGATGAAGATAATTACAAATTATTTTAATATTCCGAATCTTGAAACTATTGAAGCCGAAATGACTCTGGACTCAGTTTACGTCATTATTAGCCTCAATGGTAAAAGTTTGAATCTTTGGAATAGGAAAAACATTCTGGGGACAACTGGGAATCAGGAGACGTGTTTGCAACATGCTCAGCATGTGTAGTGCTGGAATTGAAGAGGAATTGACTGCAATTTGTTAGGTTATATGTTTCTATTACTTCGAGTTATTTTCCCAGATATTGATTAGAAGAATGAAATCATCGTTTTCAATTGTTTTGTTACCCAGACCACTAGAGAAATTAGTTAAATTTAGTGACATTGGAAAGCTTTGGAAACAAAAGTATACTATCCCCCCCCCAAAAAAAATGCACATCCCTATTTAATTACATTTTAATTAGTGGCGGGATTCAACATTATTTATTAAAAAATTATTTAAAATATTTTAATTTAATAGGACAACAATTAAATTATATTTTAGGGGACTAAAATACAATTTCACCATCACCACAACCTACTGTTTTTTTTGTTAATTTTTGAAATCGGGGTGGCCCTGCCCACTGGCTGTCTTTGTGGAGTGTAGGGTGAACCGGTGGTTATTTTAAACTTTTTAAAATTCACACATTTATCTTTAATTTTTAATTTTTATGAACTAGTTATTAATTTTTTAATATTTATAATTTGTGCGCACACTAAATTTTTAAAATTTTATATACCTATCCTTAAAATTATATTTAGATCCATCACCGCCACCATCGGTCCTTATTAGGCACCACTTGATTTTGATAACAACAACAATAAAGCAATATTATATCCCTGCCAACTAGAGATGTGAAATCAGGTAATCGTTCAGGTTTCAGTTCATGTCATGTTAGGTCAGATCAAATCAAATACGGGTTATGTCAGGTCAATTTAATAGTTTGACTCAGATCAGGTCGGGTTCGGGTCGACTCAAATTTAGGTCATTATCAGGTTGATTTCAAATCAGATTGAGTTTGGGTTCGGGTCGGGTTAATTTCAGGTTGGGAAAGTTTTAGTTCAGACCAAAACCGTCTGGGTCCGAATCAGTTAATTAACGGGTTAATTCAAGTTCAGATGGACTTCAGGTCGGGGCACGTTCAGGTCAGGTCACGTCGTTGATGGATAAAATTCAGGTTGGGGAATATCGATTCCGATTAAAGTTCAAGTTGGGTCTTACCGTGTATAAATAGACTTCAGCATGATAATTGTGGGTAAATTTTAGATAAAAATAAAATTTTAGGGATTAATATGAACCAAAATATCCCTTAAGATGCCGAAATATTTTACAATTTTAAAATATGTATATATATATATATATATAATTATGACTAAATTGAATTAAACTAAAATTTAAAAGTGAACGTTAAGATTAAAATGAAAAAATTTAAACAAGTGAGGACCTAAAAGGTAATTAATCACTAAACAAAAAAAACATAGGAGGCAAATGCAAAATGGGCAATTAATTATTGAAACAAATTTAAAAAGATTACATTTGAATTTTGGAGGGAAAAAACCTAAAAATTATGGGCTTAATTCCCTCCAAATTTTTATCCTCCCCACCAATTATATTTTTCATGGTTTTAATTAAAGTGAAACGATAGGAGGGAAAGTTTCCCACCCGCGTAGGTTTTTAGATTAGGATAAATTATTTTTTTAGCCCATCCAACTTTAGATGTTTTTCATTTAAGTCTCAAATTTTCATTTTTAGGTTTTAATTTAATTGAGTCATAATTTAAATTAATTTAATTAAAATTCTACATTTAGTTTTAAAATTCTTTCAATTATGTCTGTTATTTATACTTCTAAGTTTTAATTTAGCTCAATTAGATCCTAAGTTTAATAAGTTAATTCAATTCGAACATTATTATTATACCATATAAATTTTGATTTAATATAATTATACACAAATTTTTTATTTGGATGTAAATATGTAATTGTACACATGAAAGTTGAAACTTTAATTTAATTCAATTGTACACATGAAGCTTTGATTTAAATATTTAATCAAATTCAAATGCTTAAATTAGCAAGTTGAATCAGAATTAATCTCGTAAATCAATAACCCTATACTAAACCATAAGCCATTAATACTAAACCCAAAACCATAAACCTTAAAGAATCAAAATTAATCTCATAAACTAATAACCGTAAGCTAAATCATAATCCAATGATACTAAACCCTAAACTTTAAGGAATCCAAATTAATCACATAAACCAATAACCCTAAACTAAACACTAAACTAAACCATAAATCTTAAAGAATTAGAATTAATCTCGTAAACCAATAACATTAAACTAAACCATAAACTGTTAATATTAAACCATAAATCATAAAGCTTAAGGAATTAATCCATTGATACTAAACCCTAAACTTTAAGGAATCCAAATTAATCACATAAACCAATAACCCTAAACTAAACACTAAACTAAACCATAAATCTTAAAGAATCAGAATTAATATCGTAAACCAATAACACTAAACTAAACCATAAACTGTTAATATTAAACCATAAATCATAAAGCTTAAGGAATTATGTTGACATCATTTAGATATCTAATAAACTTTTAAATATTTTTATATACTATAATTTATAAATATAAAAAAGTAAACATATTAATTTAATGATCATAATTAATCATGTACCTTAAATTGTGAAGATAGATTTTGTTATACTATAATATAATAAATTCATAATCTCACAAATTCATCAATCGTAACTTATTAGTTATTACAAGTCCGATAAATACCAAGTCAAGTAAATATCAGATTAGTTCAATAACAAGTCAAATCATTTACAGGTTGAGTCAATTATAGATCAGGTTGATAACAGGTCGGGTAATATCAGTTATTTACCAGGTTAATCTCGGGTTCAGGTTCATATTAGGTCGAATGCAAGTCAGGTTCGGTTATCACATTATCATATTGAATTCGGGTTCAGGTCGTTCTCAAGTCAGGTGCATGTCGGGTTCAAATCCAAAAGTTCCAGGTCCAACTCGGGTTCAGGTCAACACCAATTCAGACTCGAATCAATTTTAAATTACCACCACCTCAAGTCACAAACAATTCTCAAGTCGATTTCAGTCAATTTTGCAGGTCGGGTCAGTTTTTTACATCCCTACTGCCAACTTTTTTCATCAATCTTCCCTTGGTGATAGGATGACGGAGGCCCAAAAAATGGCTGTTAATGTCCCTAATAACTAATCAAACCAAATGTTCAAGAAAACCCTACAATATTCACTCTAATTAGATTAATTTCGATGGCATGTAAAAGACTAGTTAAAGTAAAAGGGATTATTATTTTTTATTAAATCATTTAAAAGTATTAATATAAATATAATTGGTTTGATTTATTAATAATAAAAATTAAATAATGTGATTTAATGAAATTAAAGTGTTATTTAGGTGCATTGGTAAGACATATTGTACTATCAAAGAGATAACACGAGTTTAAATTTTAGAGACAACATTATTGAAAGAGACAACCTCACACCCTAAACATGAACCTTAAGTTGAACATACATACTACTAAAGAAAAATGTAAATCATTTGTATAAAAATAAAAAATTATCAAATTTGAGTATATAAATTAAGCCAACAACTTATTTATAGTACAAGAAATAATAAAAAAGTTGACAATAAATCATCACATTTATTCAGAAAAAATTGTAAAAAAAGGATCATACTATTTTTATATTTCCCTTGAGATAAACGCTGACAGAAACTAATTAATTAATTAATCAATCCTTGCCCGAAGTTATTGGAATATATGGAATTTCAGAATCTAGCCGTTTTGTCTATTATATGCACCCTGGCAGGCTGTATTACAATTTACAAAGTACAGTAACAATAAGTGATTACTCCATAGTTATAAATAAGGGGCAAGATACATTAATACAAATATAATTTTTTTTAATTAACTAGAGATTACATGCCCATACAGTGATTTAAACTCATACAAAATAGGATAATATGAGCATTTTTAGATTTCTACAAATATAAAAAATTAATTTTAAAGTTTTATATTTTCATGAATAGTTATATGAGTAGCAATAATATGTTGAGATTAATGGTCGAAAATAAAAGTTTTTTACGAAAAAAGTTAATCTTCAATTAAAAATATAAACCTCAAGCGTTAATTTTCACTCATTCAAGATCCGAAAAATAAAAAAATTAAAAAGTTTTACAATGTATAAATAGATGATGGATCCTAAACTTATATACGATATTACTAATTAATGGACACTTTAGGGACAATAGACATGCATAAGATCTTATGTAAGAAGGTGTGAGCTTTTATACTTAATAAAACTTTATGAAAAATTAGAAATTGTAATGATATATGATTAGATGATTAAAGTACAAAATATTTTTTAAATATATAAAAATTTAAAAATTTTAAGGATGTGTCTGTTCTTAATACCCTTAATTCATCCATAGTAGGACCAATGACGTCTCTTTTTCTTTCTTTTATTTTCGAATAGATGTTACCTTTGTATTATTAATCCATTAACTTGTAATTTGCCAACCCATCTTATCGAATTAAACAACGTCAAAACCCTTTGTTACATCATATTGAAATCATCGTTCAAGCACAAAGTAAGACTTAGAACTTACCCTGCCCATCGATATCGAGGAAGTTGACCTTACAATTACTATGTAATTTTCCCTTCGTCATTTCTTATAAACAAATTATTTTCCCCCTCAAATGAGCTTTGATTTGGAATGAAAATAATAATAATTATAGTTAAAACAAAACGCAATGAAAGTGAACATTTATTGGGGACAACTAAAGGCGTACTGGACATATAGAGGAGTACTATTTATAGGAGAGTAACATTGCAGCACAATATTCCCTCCTTGGAGCATTGATGAAGTTACAAGGAGCAAGGCTTTCAGTAAAAAAAAAACAAGAAGCAAGGCTTCATTTTCTCTGATTATTGCTCACAATGGGAACTATGGAAGTTGAAGCAACACCAAAACCAGCCGAGAAAGATGTCAAAGAGGAGAGCGTAGTCGATGAAAGCGAGCTGTCTCCGATCGAAGAAGTTCGTCTGACGGTGCCCAACACCGATGATCCTTCACTCCCGGTATGGACTTTCCGTATGTGGTTCTTGGGTCTTCTCTCTTGCGTCCTTCTTTCCTTCCTGAACCAGTTTTTCGGCTACCGAACCGAGCCGCTCGTCATCACCCAAATCACCGTCCAGGTGGCGACTCTCCCCATCGGACGCTTCATGGCTTCGGCTCTTCCCACGACTAAGTTCCGCATACCCGGGTTTGGTTCGAGGGAGTTCTCGTTCAACCCCGGACCGTTTAACATGAAGGAGCACGTTTTGATCACCATATTTGCTAATGCCGGGAGTGCTTTCGGAAACGGCACTGTTTATGCTGTCGGTATTGTTACCATAATCAAGGCGTTTTATGGAAGAAGCATCTCTTTCTTCGCTAGTTGGCTTCTTATCATCACTACACAGGTTGCTTTACTCGACCCTTTTTTTGGCTTCAAAGTTCAAAAGTTATCCAAAAACAGGCCATAGCATCAGAAATAACTTCCATTTTTGTTTGATGTTAATGTTCTTCGGCAAATGTCGTGGTTTCTTAAGTGCAGGTTATGGGATATGGTTGGGCGGGGCTACTGAGGAAGTTTGTAGTGGAGCCGGCACATATGTGGTGGCCCTCTACGCTCGTTCAAGTTTCTCTCTTCAGGTAATTGCTTTGGTCTCCAATATTACATGTATATTGTACACTTGTGATTGAATTTTACTGCGGATGATATTCCAGGACTTTGCATGAGAAAGAAGAAAATAGCGATGGCAAGCGCCGCATATCACGAGTGAAATTCTTTGTGATTGCATTAGTGTGTAGCTTCTGCTGGTATGTTTTCCCCGGTTACTTCTTCCTAACATTGCAGAGCATTGCTTGGGTGTGCTTGGCCTTCCCCCATTCAGTGACCGCCCACCAAATCGGCTCAGGCATGAGCGGTCTTGGCATAGGGGCCTTCACGCTTGACTGGACAACGGTTTCCTCTTTCTTGTTTAGCCCACTTGTTTCTCCTTTCTTCGCCATTGTAAACGTCTTCATAGGATATGCCGTGATAATATACCTTGTGATGCCGGTTTCTTACTGGGGGCTTAACCTATACAATGCTAAAAATTTTCCCATATATTCATCGGACTTGTTCACCGCACAAGGTCAGTCTTATAACATTTCGTTGATCGTTAATGACAAGTTCGAGCTCGACGTGCAAGAGTATCGCAAGTTAGGGCCGGTCCATTTGAGCACTTTCTTCGCTATCAGCTATGGATTTGGGTTCGCCACTATTGCTTCCACGGTAACACATGTGGCCTTGTTCTATGGAAGGTAAGAATTGTTTAGTTATTTCAGAAGTAAACTTCATTGTTCCTTTTGATATCCATCTTTTAGTAAAAACCAAGTTGATTACAGGGAGATTTATAGTCGATATCGAGCTTCTTCGAGGGAAAAGGCTGATGTTCACACAAGGCTAATGAGAACCTACAAGGACATACCTTCATGGTGGTTTTATTCGCTCCTTGCCGTCTCCATTCTTGTTGGTCTTGCTCTCTTCATCTTCCTTAAAAAGGATGTCCAAATGCCTTGGTGGGGACTGATATTTGCTGCTGCACTTGCCTTCTTTTTCACTTTGCCTGTCAGCATAATTACTGCCACGACAAATCAAGTAATTTAAGATGGCAATTTTTCTTATCAACAAGGATAATGTTCTTAAAAATCCTCACTTAATTGATGAATGTTTATGTTATTTTCCGGCAGACACCAGGGCTGAATATCATTACAGAGTACATAATGGGAGTAATATTGCCTGGACAACCAATAACCAATGTGTGTTTCAAGACCTATGGGTACATGAGCATGGCCCAGGCAGTGTCTTTTCTTAGTGATTTCAAGCTTGGTCATTACATGAAAATCCCTCCGAGATCAATGTTCCTGGTTCAGGTATTATAGTTTATTATAAGATTAATTCCTCTGCATTTAACTCCATAATTCTCTTACATTGTTCCATTGTTTCGTTTGCATATCAGTTCATCGGAACTGTGTTAGCCGGAACAGTGAACCTTGGAGTGGCCTGGTGGCTTCTAACTTCTATCAAAAACATATGCCATCCAAATCTTCTCCGAGAAAATAGTCCTTGGACATGCCCCAGCGATAGGGTCTTCTTCGACGCATCGGTTATCTGGGGTTTGGTTGGCCCGAAACAAATTTTCGGCTCGCAAGCGCTGTACTCATCACTTAACTGGTTCTTCCTAGGAGGGCTATTGGGACCAGTTGTAGTATGGCTCTTGCACAAGGCATTCCCAAGTCAAACATGGATCCCCCTTATCAATCTACCAGTGCTTTTAGGCGCAACTGGCTACATGCCACCGGCAACGACGGTGAACTATTCTTCCTGGATTATTGTTGGAACTATCTTCAACTTCTTCGTCTTCAGGTACCGGAAGCAATGGTGGCAGAGATATAACTACATTCTTTCAGCAGCTTTGGATGCAGGGGTAGCATTCATGACCGTGCTGCTTTACTTTTCACTGGGCATCGAGAATAAGAGTTTGAACTGGTGGGGTGCCAGTGCTGATAGTTCCCCGGAGCACTGTGATCTAGCATATTGCCCCACCGCGAAGGGAATTTCGGTCGATGGGTGCCCAACATTTTAAATTTCACGTTTGACATTGTGATATGTTGAAGTCTGCTATCTTTTTACTTTATTTTCTCAGGTCTCAGCACGTCAATGAATCAAAAGAAATTCTAATACAAGCTCTTTTACAAATTGGCATGGAAATGAAAAAACTTGACAAGCAAGTAAATAGAATAGTTACTCTTATTTTATTGATAATTGCTTCAAACTAAAAGCTGAATGAATATTATTTACAAACTAGTTTTTAAATAATTGTTGGAAGTATAAATCCAAGAATAGCCGTCCACATGCAATTCTTAAAGATTTTGTCTATAGCTTGTTTATCGCTCGTTTAATGCATTATTCTAGGGATGGAGTTTAAGTAAAAGAATCCCATAGAATCCTTGAAACAAATTGACACCTGAATATTATTCGGGCATCATGAATCCGAATTTCGAAATCAAAATGCCAGCTTATGAGCAGCAGGGACGTGTAAACCTGAGCATCTTCTTTACTCTCACTTATAGTATTGGCTTTGCTGCCATTATATCCATTCTTTCACATGTGGCTGTTTCCAACGGAAGGTGAGCAGTTACTGTTTTATATCATACCTAGTTTTGGCCGTCTTATGGTCTCAAGTTATGTGATCTTTTGTGTTGAATGTTCTGAACAGGGAGATATATGCACAACTGAGAGCTTCTTTCAAGGGAAAAGAAGATATCCATACAAGATTAATGAAGAAGTACAAGTACATACCAAACTGGTGGTTTTACCTTTTGCTTGTTTGGGCATTGTTGCTCTCTATCGCGCTATGTATTTCATGAAACATCAAATCCAAATGCCTCGGTGGGGACTCATCTCTGCAGCTGCTATTGCTTTAGCTTTCACTCTTCCTGTCACCGTCATAACTGCCACTACAAATCAGGTAACAAGCTTGCACTTTTATAGTACTCTGCTCTTATAGTGGCCTTCTGTTTTTAGTACGTGTCCCGTATGCAGTATCCATGTCTGACATATATTCCGTCATGAGTACAATGATATGATCTTCCAAAAACTTTCAAAAACATGAAAAAATCTTAAGAGTTATCACATGATTTTCCTGAATACCATTTTGGATCCTTGTGGTATTCATTTGCTGATTTTGGCTCTTTTTGTTGCCAGTCACCAGGACTTAATGTCATCACTGAGTACATCATGGGTTACATGTTACCAGGAAAACCAATATCAAACGTTTGCTTCAAAACCTACGGATATATAAGCATGACACAGGCAGTTTCCTTTCTAAATGATTTCAAGCTCGGCCATTATATGAAGATTCCCCCAAGATCGATGTTTGTAGTCCAGGTATGTCTAAAGAAGAAAGGGAATGTTTAAAGGAAATAAAGACAACAACAAAGGACAAGAGATTGAAAAATAATCGAGTGTAGCAGGTAATACATGCTGATGACAATTTAAAAGACATATATAGAAGAATAGAACAGTATACTTAGTAAAGGATTACTTTAGTTGCTGATTCCTTCTCCAATTTGTGTTCTACTAAAAGGGTATAGGAACTGTGATAGCTGCAACAGTGAACCAAATACATTAACATCATATTTCTATATTGATTTTCTTCAGCAGTGTACCAATACTGCAACACATGAAACAAACTTCGCTCTTCCTTCATAGAATAGAATTGAAACAAAAAAGGGTAAAGAAAAAGAATATAAAAAAGTACTCTATATTACATCGATACATGATCTTTACAAATCATTTCACTTGTCAACAACTGGTCTTGATGGAGGAGCGGCATATCTGTGGGAGAATCCATGATATAAAGAGCCCTGAGGATCATCATCCCCATAACCGTCGTCGAAGTTTTGAGCATAGCTTAAAGGGTCGTACTTAAAGCCACCGACTGGTCTTGGTTGTTTTGGCATGAAAGCTGCCGTTATGCTATTGCCTAAAGCTTTTATTTTTCTTTTCGTGCATGGCAGCTTTAGCTTGAGACGACCCCAACAGGAAAGCAACCCTTCTTCTTCCTTGGGTTTCTCCGAAGCTGCTGAAATCTTCTCCATGGGTTTTGAGAGCACTTTTAAGATATGAAAAACAGATGTTTTGTTGATGAAAAGGTTTCTGAGGTCTCTAGATTTTGTCTCGCTTCATTTAATTTGGATTTTGAGTGTGTGGTAGAGAAGAGCATTTGTCTAAAGGATCAGTGTGGGGGAAAAGTGTGTATTCCTTTTGGTTTTAAGGGAAAAAAACAAAGAAAGAAAGCAAGGTGAAACTGAGAAGTGATGCAGACACGGTGAAGGAATCTCTAAGGTGAGGGAAAGACAGAGCGGGTGAGGACTGAGGAAATCATTTGTGGCTATTTATTTTCGCCAAGCAATATCGAGTACGTATGCAAACTGAAAAGTGCATGTTGTTCTAACAATGGAGAATTTAATTTAGTAACTTGGAGTATAAAAACCCAACTGTTAAATTTAACCCTCGAAAACCATAGTTGAAATTCATAGTTACGAGATTCGCATTGATCTTCATTGTTTTTTTTCCTAATGGTGATAGAATAAAACTATCCCTTTTTTTTGTCATGAAAGAGACGTGTTCGCACAATGGGGCACATATAATAGGGAGCTTTTACGGTGACAATATCCTTAAACAAGTAAAACAAGGTTTGATGCCATTTAAAGGGGGAAAAATTTGGGTGGATAAATCACTTGCTTTAAGATGTGGCTAATGAGCAACTGGCCCCTTCAAATCATGGGAATTCAAGCGCGCAGCCATTGGTTTCCTTATCTGGTTCGGTTGATACAATCTTTTCCTACTGGCAGCTGACCAGCTGTTACTAGGTCCAACACTCGTCCAGTCACCGCTGTACTTTGTTTTGCTTTCCCCTTTCTTTACCCAGTTATCGTATGCCCATATCCTTGTAGCGGGGCTGGGATCACCATCAGCGGCAGTTTTCCTGTGTTTAATGCCTTGGGCATCAGCCGAAAAGATCGACGATTGTTTTGCTTGCTGCAGCATCAGATAAGCCCAAGACCAAGATAAGTCATCGTTTTCGCTAATGAAGTAGCATTCCTCCACTGATCTGCTCAGCTGATAGAAGACTGGCATGGGAGTTAGCCTGTTAGAAAGGGTACTATCTCTATCAAAAACAGGGGGGTTTCCCCTGAGAAATGTATCGACCAAACTTATTTAAGTGCTCGTAAACATAATAAAAAGAAGGAAAATGCCCTTGGAAGCAAAGCCCCCATAGTGTGTAAAGGGAAATAGAAAGGAATTCAGTCAAAATCAAGAAAGAAAGAGAAAGGAAAGCATCAGAAATATTTTATTTACTAACAAGTGATGTAATGCCATGAGAAGCAATGAAATATCATATACCCATAAAACGAATAGAATTCGTCTGCATGTGTTCCAGAAAAAAAAATCGTCTGCTTTTTTTTTATAAAAAAACTTTGATACACAGGCCGTGTAAACTTTAGTTTACACGTACCTTTTAGTTTTAAAGGTTAGGGTTTTAGTTTAGGGTTTAAGGTTTAGGGGTTTAGGTTTAGGGTTTAGAATTTAATGTTAGTGTTTATAATTTAGGGTTTAAGGTTTAAGGGTTTAAGTTGTAGGGTTTAGAGTTTAAGGTTAGTTTAAGGGGTAGGTTTAGTTTTTTAGGGTTAGGGTTAAGAATTAAGAATTTGAGTTTTTATAGTGTAAATACATATGTTTGTTTAAAATTAATTTTACACAGTCTGTGTATCAAAGTTTTACCTTTTTTATTAAATATTTTTATATATTTTATCAATGATTTTATATTATAAAGGAATACAGAAAAATTACAGAGGAATTTTGTTCTCCATAAAGCACCTTCTAAAAAACAGACTAATTGATATTATATTAAAAATAAGACATTACTAAATATGACATGCACCAGACTACATCTTCACAGTTACTTCTGCCGAACGTTTCTTCACAACACCTCTATAGCATAGTTCGTTTAACAACTATAAAACTCTAATCTTGCTCAAAGAATAGGGGATGTAGATTAAGAACAGACTTTGCAAAGCATATATGATAACAGTCTCGTGTTTTAGCAGATTAATTCAGTTTTCTCTATTCACACCGTCAAAATTTAAAATTTATATCTTAAAAAATTTAGTCTCTCTTTTCGCCAGACTAACCATATGCCAATAAAAAATCATCCATTTAACTTAATATAATACTTGAAAAATAAAGAAGTCGAAGGAACATAGTATGTGGAGAGAGCCACCTTGACTTTAGCAAAAACGTCGTGAGTTATTCAAATGTTATTATTTCAATAGAGAGTAGAAAGGAGTTGGCTATAGCAATCAGCGGTTGATAAAACCGCACAAAAGCCCGAGAAAGGAGGCGAAAGCCTACACGTTGGAAAGGTAAGAGCTGTTAATGGAAATTTAGGGCTGGAACGTCGAAAGATAATATGGAATTTATACCAATATTCCCTTCGAGCCCAAAGACACACTCACCCAGATTGGTCCTAACGCAAGGCTGGGCCTGGTCCCTGGAGGACACAGAAACAGTGGCCGATTACGATGCGTTTAAAAACAATTTTAGTGCTTAAACCTGAGTTTTCTTTTTCAAAATTTTGAGGAAACCTGAGTAGTATTGAGTTCGACTCGATAAGAATTCAGCTTAAATTTTTATTGAGCCAAGCACTCAAGCTCATTAGGATTGAGTATTAACCGAGTCAAATTTTAGTAGTTCGCAATTTGTCTCGTCTCATTTATAGCTATAATAATAATAATAATAATAATAATAATAATAATTGTAGAGTGAATTTATTCAACAACAACAACAAACATTATTATTATTATCCAACAACATACGCTTTAGTTCACTTTAATTTAAAAAATAAAAAATAATATATTATATTTTTAAATAACTCACAAGTTTTTTTAGTTGGTATTAAGTAACTCATCTCAACTTATAAAAACTTAATTCAAAATTGAATTTAACCATATCTAATCGAATCAAATTTTGATTGTAAGACTTAAATAACTTACAATATATCTCGTCTTATCTACGAACCAAATCAATGCTATATTTTTTCATGAAAGAGACGTGCTGGCGCGCATAAAATTGGAAGCTTTTACGGGGACAAATACAATGTTCCTCGTATAAAATTGAAAGGGCAGGACCCAGGTGTCAAACTTTGTTAAATTTACCCACTCATCTGTCGGGTTAACAATCAACATGGAGGCTGCCTACCACCGCATTGTACACAACCTACCAGATTTCATAATAATGGATTCTTGCTGCTGCTACTTTCCCTGTTACAGGCAGGAAAATTTCCCAAGATTAGGTAACAAGAAATCAAAATTCAACAAGTAAAACAATCTCTTTTTGACACACACGGGCCTTGTTTTAGTTTAGAAAATGTTGCTGGTTTATTTTAGAACCAATTTCCACTTTCCGCAGACCTGTGCCTTCGACTGCCTTCGAATTAAGGACTTATGATGGGGACCTTGCAAAACCAAAGTGTTGGGTAATCCATGTATCTTGTATTTGATGAGATTTTTTTAAAATATGAGTCATTAATTGGTAGAGAGAATGTTATGTTTTTTCTTAATATAATGTTATGAGAAAAAAGAGACGATTTTATTAATTATAATGGTTTTATAAATTTGTTGTTCATTAAAAATAATATTTAAATAAAATAATATTATCAATAATTATAAATTCTAGACTAAATTATAAATTTCAAAGATAAATAGTGGTCTATTTCAGATACAAATAGATTTTTTATAGATTAAACTGAATAAAAAGAAAACTTAAAGTGCTTGACAATTGACATGTCAATTATACTTTCATTAAAATCAGTCAGATTTAATCTGATCAAAGAAATGCTGATGTGTTATGATCTTATTTTCTTATACTCATTAGAATATTAAAAGATAATACATTAATGGCAAAAAATAGTTAAATAGAGATCCACTAATTTGTTTAATGATTAAGAATATTTATATTATTTTATTTTATATAAATTTGAATTTTAATTCCTCCTTATTTAATAAAGAATATGGTAGGAAAAACATATAAAATTAGGAAACAATTGATTTATTAAGCCTAAAAAAGGTCTAAGAGTAAGCATAATCGCTTATTCACTTTTTACGGTCCACCTTTTCTTCAAAATATCTTCACTCTTCTCTAATATCTTCGTCCTTTTATTAATAAATTAACCATCCCACATTTGAACCTAAACTCGAAAGTTGACACGTGTTTACAAAAAGTCAGGAAATTGGGAAAAATACATTTTTTCTCGTCAAATTTTTATTTACAAATGAAGTTTCTTTTGTTTGATGCCTCCAAAACTCCAGATTGAAAAGTCGGAAAACGGGCCTATGAGATTTTAGGGGACTTCAATTGACACGAGTTAAGTTCCGCGTCCTTCGCTTCGACACGTCACAGGACCTATTATTCTTGGGGTTCTATAGACGATTCATCATCCTTTGCTGGTATGTACCCACAAATTTTTTGTCCTTCCCATACAGCAGTTGGTTTGCTTGCCAAAGTTTCCGTTCTGCAATATATTTTAAAACTGTTTTAGACTCAAAAATAATATAGAATATATAGTTTTCCAATTTTTTTTAAAGTTAGATGTTCTAGTTTTTTTTTTCAAATTTTTTTTGAAGTAAATAATTTAAATATATTTTTTTAAAAAACTATTGATTTATCTTAAATTATATCAATATTATTTTATATTTTTAAAATAATGTTTAAAATAGGCATCTATATATTTTAAAATATGTTTTTACACTAGTATTACACTCTTGTTTTAAATCAAATAATTATAAGTATTTTTCAAATTAACCTAAATCCATAATTTGAAAAAGGGGAAAGTATACAAAATAATCACCCAAATAAACATTATAGAATAATGATAATTTTAGATAAAACTAAAATAAATTTTTATAATAGTTCAATAAATTTTAGTGCCTATTTTTAATAGTTTAATAAAGTTAAATAATTATTTTATAATAGTTTTATAACTTTAAAATTAACTTTAGTGGCCAAAACAATCTGTTTTACTTAGTTTAGTGCCATTTGTGCATTTTAACTTTTTTATTATTTTTTTGATGGCGAGGAAACCGGCTGCTCAAACTTAATATAGCGGCTTAGCCGGTTTTTCAGGTGAAAATGAAACAACGGCTGTCTCCAAAACCAAAAACCCACAGATTATAAAAAGAAAGAAAACAATTACTATTCTAAAAGCCAAGATGAATAATTCTATTTAATTAATGGGTAAAATTTTAATATACAGATTATATAAAATTAATTTTATATAAATCTGTATATTTATATTATAAAAATTTAATTTTTAAATTTTTAATTTTAACCCTAAAAAATTAAACCTTACACTCTAAATTTTAAATCTTAAATTCTAAACACTAATCTTAAATTCTAAACTTTACAACCAAAATTCCTAAATCCTAAACTAAAATCTAACTCTTAAAACTAAAAAGTACGTGTAAATTAAAATTTACACGGACTGTATATCATTTTTTTTCCTTAATTAATTACGTAAAAACCAGATTAAGTGGGGGCATCCTTCATTTACCCTCCCCAACATAATAACTTCTTTTTTAAATTAATTCCCCTCCATTTCTCGTTTGCCACTGATTCAGATCTTTTTCTCTCTTTTTTCCTTCTTCGTGTTCTTCAGCTTCTACCTTCTTCAGGTATAGTTTATTTGTCTCCTTAAACGAAGCAGATCTATTTTTTTTATCTAGTTTTCTCGCTTTATTTTTTCTTCTTTTGATTAACCTAAAATATTCATAATCATATTGTTGTTTTAGTTATAGTTTTGAGCTTGCACTCTCAGCTTTAAGCGTGAATGCTGATTCTTTTTCTGTAAAGTAATTTGTAGTTTGAGATTTTTACGATATGTTATTTTGCTTTGATTCTGAAGTTGTTATTGATGGTGATTTAAAAATTAGTTTTGTAGTTATTTTGTTTCAAATCTGCTTGGTTACCGAGAAAGTGACTGAAAAGAAAGCCATAAGATAGAATCATACTTTTTTGTTGAAAACATTTCTACAACAATCTATTTTTGACACGTTTTCTCAAGTTTTCTCGCTAACGAGCTGGAGAAATGGAGTGTTTTACATCTACGGTAGAAACGCTGTTGTAGAATCTATGTCTAGCTTTTCATTCTATTTATTGCATTGCAACTTCTTTTTTCTGTTTTTTTGTTCTAAAAATCATTTATATAGGAGTTTGACATTTTGGACTATTTTCAGGTAAGATTAAGAAGGAATGGCGAGAGCTTTTTAGATTCAACGCAATTTAGTTTTTTAGCCTCGAGTACTGAATGATCTTTGATTACCTATTCTTCTACACTGAGATGCGAAATCATGATATACTCGTTTTCGCACAGTTCTCATCCTTTTTTTTTTGTGTTCTTTACAAATTAACATTCCACTACTTCTATATTCTAATATATATTTTTATTATTAAGGTGAAAAAATAGAAGTTTGTTGTTATTTTCTTTTCAAAAGGTAGCATATATGATAACTATTTAAAAAGTTTTCTTTTACTTGCCACGACTTTTCATTGGATATGCAGGCATTTGTTTTGAATCTGCTAAACATTTTAGTAATTGTTAAATATAAATTATAATTGAAGTTGAATTATTCTGATCAGAAAATAAAACTTTTTAATTAAAAGGTCCGACCATTATCCTTACTCAAACTACTTATATTCCAACCAAAAGTAACGAAATTCAGTTAACAGGTGTGCGTGTGTCCTCAACTGAATTTTGTGGGATTCATAATCAATTTTCTCTTGATTTTTTATCACGCCTATTCTTTTCCTATGAAATCTTAGTCCAAAAGCTTTCTAAATGTTTACAAGACTGAGCTCATTTGAAGTTTCAAATCTTTCAATCTATTGTTGACCTCATTTCAAATCAAAGAATAATCATCTTCTTCATGATCACAACTTACTTCTTAGAGATTCAGCATGTGTATTAAGGATTAGGATATGTGTAACGTTGATGCCAATTCCTTAGTAGAAATTGCAGTATCTTAAACGCAAATAGTGATTGGGGATTGGATTTTGTCTCGTCGGATGGGAACTGAGTATATTTGGGTTAAATTAGCGAAGTGAGATTATAGAGAGAGATGGGGTATGATTATATAGTCCGTAATGGTTTATTATTGATTGTCTACATTCCTTAAGGTTGAAGTGGATTTATTTTAGTTCAGAAAGTTTAGACAAGTTGAACTAGACTAATGTAGTGATGCACTTTTTTCTTGTTAAAGCTATGGAACCAGTCTTTGTAATAATTTTTTCTGGCATGACCTGTGCTGAAGTTTTCTTTTCCAAGCCCTATATTAGCTCTCCTCCAAAGAACCACAGAGCATGTCTCATCATATGTGTTGAAGTTTTGGAGGAAGGGAAAAATTTTCCGCATCGAAATTATAGTTCATTATTTTTCAATGGTCATTGCTAAATGGTATTTACTTTTATGTCTATATGTTGGAAAAAATTTCCGCTGCTTTAAAACTGGTTCTTCGGGCCCTTCTAGTTCATGTTTTTGGGTTTATCAAGCCTTGTGAAAGGGTGATGCGCTGGTAAATAATGTTCTCTTTTCTTTCTCTTGTATGTTTATATATACGTATGATCCCTCAAAAATAAATTATATATACGTATGAGTTTATTTCTTTGCTTTTTCCTCCCTTTACTTGCTGCCTATTTTTTTACTATAATTGGTTATGTTTCCTGATGAATGGCTTGGATTTCTTTGCATCTAAGTTTTGATGTTCCCGATGGAATTCTAAGGTATATGTTTGATATGTATCCAACATGAGTACCGTGAGAAAAAAAGACTAATGAACATTGGAATATAGCTAAACGTGATTACAGGGCTCATATTCATGTTCTATTTTTCTCTTGCTACACTTGCATTTATATTATGGTTCAGAAGTTGGGCTATTTTGATAGTGCATAATTGTTTGTTTCTTTTCAATATGTTGCTTGGGACCGTCTGTGTTCACAAATTTAGGCATTTAGTGTTCGACAGGCGGAGTTATTGCAGCATATGCTTAAAATTCCTTGTTAAATACACTTCCCCTTGTTCTAAGAACTCAATTTTTATGTTATCTAGTATTGGGTTCGTGTACCTTGTGATGCTTATATGCTGTCCAATTTTTCAGTGCTTTGATCTGAATGTTTGCTGACGTTAAATGCAGCCTGAAGTTACTTTTAAGCCCCATTATTTCAACAGGTAAATGTGTGCTGGTTATGTGAATGCAAGTCATGTAGAAGATACTCGTTCATCTTCTTTTCGAGCAGAAAACTAGAAACACGATCCTATGGTTTTCTTAATTTGAAATCTCACTTTCATCTGCTTATATACATTGTTTTCTCTTAATATTGTTTATATTAACTAATCACGATAAGTATTAAACACTGAAGAATTTCTTTGCATCTAAGTTTTGATGTTCCCGATGGAATTCTAAGGTATATGTTTGATATGTATCCAACATGAGTACCGTGAGAAAAAAAGACTAATGAACATTGGAATATAGCTAAACGTGATTACAGGGCTCATATTCATGTTCTATTTTTCTTTTGCTACACTTGCATTTTTATTATGGTTCAAAAGTTGGGTTATTTTGATAGTGCATAATTGTTTGTTTCTTTTCAATATGTTGCAACCCTCCTTTATCCGGGCTTGGGACCGTCTGTGTTCACAAATTTAGGCATTTAGTGTTCGACAGGCGGAGTTATTGCAGCATATGCTTAAAATTCCTTGTTAAATACACTTCCCTTTGTTCTAAGAACTCAATTTTTATGTTATCTAGTATTGGGTTCGTGTACCTTGTGATGCTTATATGCTGTCCAATTTTTCAGTGCTTTGATCTGAATGTTTGCTGACGTTAAATGCAGCCTGAAGTTACTTTTAAGCACCATTATTTCAACAGGTAAATGTGTGCTGGTTATGTGAATGCAAGTCATGTAGAAGATACTCGTTCATCTTCTTTTCGAGCAGAAAACTAGAAACACGATCCTATGGTTTTCTTAATTTGAAATCTCACTTTCATCTGCTTATATACATTGTTTTCTCTTAATATTGTTTATATTAACTAATCACAATATGTATTAAACACTGAAGAATTTCTTTGCATCTAAGTTTTGATGTTCCCGATGGAATTCTAAGGTATATGTTTGATATGTATCCAACATGAGTACCGTGAGAAAAAAAAGACTAATGAACATTGGAATATAGCTAAACGTGATTACAGGGCTCATATTCATGTTCTATTTTTCTCTTGCTACACTTGCATTTATATTATGGTTCAAAAGTTGGGTTATTTTGATAGTGCATAATTGTTTGTTTCTTTTCAATATGTTGCAACCCTCCTTTATCCGGGCTTGGGACCGACTGTGTTCACAAATTTAGGCATTTAGTGTTCGACAGGCGGAGTTATTGCAGCATATGCTTAAAATTCCTTGTTAAATACACTTCCCCTTGTTCTAAGAACTCAATTTTTATGTTATCTAGTATTGGGTTCGTGTACCTTGTGATGCTTATATGCTGTCCAATTTTTCAGTGCTTTGATCTGAATGTATGCTGACGTTAAATGCAGCCTGAAGTTACTTTTAAGCCCCATTATTTCAACAGGTAAATGTGTGCTGGTTATGTGAATGCAAGTCATGTAGAAGATACTCGTTCATCTTCTTTTCGAGCAGAAAACTAGAAACACGACCCTATGGTTTTCTTAATTTGAAATCTCACTTTCATCTGCTTATATACATTGTTTTCTCTTAATATTGTTTATATTAACTAATCACAATATGTATTAAACACTGAAGAATTTCTTTGCATCTAAGTTTTGATGTTCCCGATGGAATTCTAAGGTATATGTTTGATATGTATCCAACATGAGTACCGTGAGAAAAAAAAGACTAATGAACATTGGAATATAGCTAAACGTGATTACAGGGCTCATATTCATGTTCTATTTTTCTCTTGCTACACTTGCATTTATATTATGGTTCAAAAGTTGGGTTATTTTGATAGTGCATAATTGTTTGTTTCTTTTCAATATGTTGCAACCCTCCTTTATCCGGGCTTGGGACCGACTGTGTTCACAAATTTAGGCATTTAGTGTTCGACAGGCGGAGTTATTGCAGCATATGCTTAAAATTCCTTGTTAAATACACTTCCCCTTGTTCTAAGAACTCAATTTTTATGTTATCTAGTATTGGGTTCGTGTACCTTGTGATGCTTATATGCTGTCCAATTTTTCAGTGCTTTGATCTGAATGTATGCTGACGTTAAATGCAGCCTGAAGTTACTTTTAAGCCCCATTATTTCAACAGGTAAATGTGTGCTGGTTATGTGAATGCAAGTCATGTAGAAGATACTCGTTCATCTTCTTTTCGAGCAGAAAACTAGAAACACGACCCTATGGTTTTCTTAATTTGAAATCTCACTTTCATCTGCTTATATACATTGTTTTCTCTTAATATTGTTTATATTAACTAATCACGATATGTATTAAACACTGAAGAAACTTAGTTTCACCTTTTGTCATGTAGTCTTGGGAACATAGCAGATCATGGTGTTTCCTTTGGTGTTATAACTAATCACGATATTATAACTATGGTGTTTCCTTTGGTACCCTGAACTGGTTTTCTCACTGTTATGTGGACCTTTCTTTTTCCATAGCAGATCATGGTATTGCTGATGTTTTCCACATTTCAATAATTGTTTGTAGCTTCAGCTATGCAAATATTAATATCTTTCCGAAGCACCATGTTGCTGTTTATATGTTCCATGACATAACTACAATAAGCTTTTTCATATTAAAATCAACTTAAATAAGTGTAACTGCACATGGAATAAATGTCCATTTTCTACTTTATATATCTTTTCTTTATTACACTTAATGTATCTCTACATAACTAGCTTCTTCATCATCACACGGATGCTAAATGTTCATTTGTTTAATCATTTCAATCCAATGTTGTTTTGCTGAATGATTGGTTGTTTTAACATAAAACTTCTTACTATGAGAAGCGTAACTTTTGGAACCATGAGCTATTTGTTGATAGAAGTCGAGTGACATCCAGTCCCACTTTGATGCATTTTCTTCTGCTAATGCAATTGCAACCTGCTGCAGTTACCACGAAAAAAGTTTGCAGATCAATTTGTGGCAAAGTATTTGGTAATTGAATTATAATCATCTACTATAAGGAGGAAAATTACCCCAATTTTGTAGCTCTTGTTGGTGTTTCGTAGTTTTGTTGCTGTGGCTGGCTTAGCTGGAGATGGACAGGCACATGCGGATCCTCCTCAATGCTTTGTCCATTTGTGACAAACAATTCTTTGTTTGTTCCATTCACATCCCTTGTTCCATAAACCTGGATGGGAAACTTATCTGTTGAGGTTGGTTTTTCAACTCATAGATACATGACAAATGTTAGTGTCTTGATTCTTTCTAATGTCTCTAGGCTAATTGAGATCCTTACGAGCCATTCAAATTTATACCTTCTTATATAATTCCATGTTTTCCAGACGAATTAGGTCTACCTTTTTGTAGAGTTCCATATTTTCTTGATGAATGAGGTTCCCCTGCAATGAGGCAATGCTATTTAGACAAATTTAGGCACTTAGAGTTGATTCAGTAATGAGACAATGCAACTTAGGTTTACCTTTCTGGTCAGTTCTTGAATGTCATCCGTTAAAATTTGGTCCTACAGCAGTGGGGTAAATATTATCAACATAGAGTTGCTTTATTTTGTATGCTATGTTGAACTCAAAAACTGACAATGACATGGAAATAGAAATCTCGAACCTTCTTCATACGGACACCACGAAGGCTCATTTCCAATTGGCTTTCCAAATTCTGTAAATCTTTTATGGTCAATCCAGTAAGTTCTTCACCCATCATTTGCCTGTTTTGGTGTGCAGAAGCATATTTTTAGTCTAGGATTTTTTCTTAGACATAAAAGCTTTTCATATACAATGAAATACGATGGATTTTTTTTATCGCTTTTCTATTATTGAGGCCATTTTTACTTTTGATGCTTTCAATGCTTATAAGGCTAGAGTTTAAATTTGCCTTTTACGGACATCAGTTCATGTCTAGGATCATCAATCTCTGTGTGTTCGCCTTAATTGAAGAATGAATGTTTAATTTAACATGATCTCCGAATATTTGAACCATGATATAAAACATCCTAAGCATAATTGCATCCAAAAGGTTGGAATAGATGGTTACAACAGGTTCAAGGAGAAAGTTAGTTTGCTATTCATGTTATCGGTTGAAAAGAAAGGGGCTGTCTATGTTGAATCCAGACCTGGGCATAATTGCTATGTTCTTAAAATGCTCAATGTAAAAGTGGTTTCTTGATTCTGCATTTCTTGCTCGTTTTACTTTCCCATTTATGTCTTCTATGATGGATTTATATGGTATAAAAGCAAAAATACCTGTGATTTTCTTGCAGGTTTTGTAGTTGGTGTCTCAGAACTGCTGCCTCCCTTTGCCAGAACTGAAAAATAAGATTGACACTATGGTAAGATTCACAATCACAACTTTTATTGTTCAAAGTATGAATATGCAGATAAATAACTTCAATAATGAACATTACCATAATCATGCATATTTATAGTATTGACAATGCTCTTAATGACCACTATAGTTATAGGCAATTCACAAAAGAATCAAACATACGTAGATCCAAGGCTCTTGCTAGATGATTTTTTTTTAAATCTTATAGAGGAAGCTGCATTATGAATTAAATTAATGAGTTTAGTCGAAGCAGGAGTTTGATAGTTTAATTATTAGGATGGTAAGTCACTTCTAGGGTCCTCGGTGTACTTCTTAAAGTTACATTATAAGCTACTTAGCTCTTGCTGTGGAGAATATAGAGATCTAAAAATGAGGGGAAGATAAAACAGGTTTTTCTATTTTCGACCTTTGGACTTATTTCACGATGGTGAACTACAATTTCCTTTTTTGTGGACAACCTGTTATTGGAGATTTCAAAGCTTAACCCAAACAAACATCTGCCCAATCTTCAAAGAGGAAGACAGGTAGAGAGAATATCCTATTGACAACGGCTTTCTAGATTAAGCAAATATCATCTGTTTACATAGGAAACTTCGAAGCTAAATGCAATGTCAGTTAGCTTTGCAGGTTGAATGCCATGACTATGAGACAGCACCAGTAATTTCCTTTTCACATTCTATCGCTTCATATTGATGTAAGGTGTGTTGCCTTGCTCCACCATTACAATTTACATGAGAAGAATCTTTTCATGATGACTTCATACTGTTGTAATCTAGGAGAATAAATCGACCGAGAAGGAAAGAATAAAAGAATTAAAGCAAGACAAATTTGATTATTGAATTAGGAGATTACAAGAGTTTAAATAAACTGAGTAGCTGGTTTCTAATAGGACTTTTCTGCTAAAGATAAAAATTCTACAAAGACTCCTAATACTTGTCTTTCTTATCATAAAAGGCTCAAAAACTAACGAGTAAAGAGACTACTACTACACGGCTAATTCTGACACTCCAACTCAAGCTGGTGAGTAAATATCTGTCATTCCCAGCTTGTTTAAAAGTTCTTGAAAAATCTTGCTTGTTAGCCCCTTTGTGAATATCTTTCTATTGTTTGGGCCCTGTCGGCAACCGATTCATGCGTGATAGAGCTGGTTATCTCGGCGGAACCAGTAGGGTTTAGGGTTTACTCAAGCTGGTGAGTAAATATCTGTCATTCCCAGCTTGTTTAAAAGTTCTTGAAAAATCTTGCTTGTTAGCCCCTTTGTGAATATCTTTCTATTGTTTGGGCCCTGTCGACAACCGATTCATGCGTGATAGAGCTGGTTATCTCGGCGGAACCAGTAGGGTTTACTGACATGTTTAATGGGTGAAAATTTTCAGATCAGGAACAATACCTATGATGACACCATGTCCTAATCTCGGAGAATAAATAGAAGGGGAAGGAAAGAATAAAGGAGTTAATGAAAGACAAATCTGTTGAGTTTAAATAAACTGTTCAATTCTGTGTGTGTGGTCTATTCTTTCTTCGAAGGAATACCAAAACCTAGTTCACTAGCTGGGTATTTTTGCATCCATGGCTGAATGGTTAAAGTGCCCAACCTAATAAAGAGGCAAATTCGTAGGTTCGATCCCTGCTGGATGCACTTGGAACGTTTAGTTCAGTTGCTGCTCACAAAATTGTTACATATAGCTCGTCCTTATAGCTTATGGGGGCACTTCACTCCCTCAACACTCGTTTCGTCTTTTTTAACTACTGGTATCTAATTCATTAGCCGACTAATCCGGATCAAATTTTGCAAAGACTCAATATGGGGCGACCCTCTCATCTCAGTTTTCTCTATTCAAATGCTAGTACAGCTGAAAGTATGTCCTAGACCCGTAGATTTTCTAGACATCATCTCATCATGGTTTTTATTTTTTATTAGTTGCAAAAAATATTTTGCCAGTTGTGCTCCTAGTACAATCACTCAGTTACCATTATCTTTTTGGCAGCTGTTCCTTGGTTTATGATAATACTACTCATCTTTTGTAAACTAAAGGTCCCAATTCCTGAAGAAAACAGGAATTTGGTGGGTGTATTGACCAACATAGGTTTAGTTACATCTTAAACATAGACTTGAACAGGAGCATAGATTAGTTTTATAAATATTACTGTATATTTTGATAAGATGCATGGGCCTAAATTAATTTTTATGTTGCCTAGTGGAAAAGGTTCTGAAGTGTTGGGTTATTCAAACTTGTTTGTATTCGAAGTCCCTGGCATCACCTTAAGCTAATAATATACTTGCTAGATGTTTTACTTGGCTGATGTTCACACTGGACCTCTTTTCTTTTACTTGATGTCTTCCAATTTGTATCCTATTGGTTCTGTTTCCAAATTCCTGTGGCTATGAGAACAAGTGAACAGTCTTATGGCGGTAATTTAGTCTATGCATGAAATTAGGCATTCCTATTCCAACACTCACAGGAATAGTTAAATGGTGTACATTCAAATCAATCATGATCTTTAAGGCTTTGGTGCTGTCAACTTTTTGGTCAGTAATTGCAAAACTCTAGACCTGACGCTAATCTCTACTTGTAATTTTTTTTCTTTTTGAGTCGGTATTTCATACCCACTGCAAACCTGGAAAACAAAAAACTGGAATGTTGCTGTTCTTGTTCAGCGAAAACAGTGTATGTGAAGTTGGGAATAGTGGTGAACTTCGCACATCATATTTTTAGGTATGCTTGTAAATGTTTGGTCCATCAAATGGAAAATTATTTAGCCTTTCATTCTTACCTTCTCTTTTTTTTCCGGTAGAAGCTACAAGCATGCAGATTCACTGAAAGGTAAATGTTTGGTCCATCAAATGGAAAATTATTTAGCCTTTCATTCTTACCTTCTCTTTTTTCCGGTAGAAGCTACAAGCATGCAGATAAAAGTATGCATTCAGCATGCTCTGAAAGGTAAAATTCAAGAAATTTGAAGATCAAGTACCAAAGAATACCTTGACTTCAGATGTTGGATTCCCCGGTTGATTTTCCTCCTTAGCTTTGTTGTATCGCTCAATTACTGATCTCATGCTGGCAAAGAAAAGATTTGAATTACATCAGAAATTATGTCATTCCTGAAGGCTTATTTTATTTTATCTTGACAAAAACATTCCTGAAGGCTTATAAGAGATACGGAAAGCAGACAAAATGACGATCACATAAAATGGGCTCCATAAACTATAATGATATCATCTGTCAGCATTTCTGCTTTTGTTATCTCCCTTTTGTATCAAACTGGTAACATCTGACAGAGTTGTGGTTATATTAATCAACCATAGCGTCCTTCCAGAAGCATAACCAGCTGGTGAAAACTGAAGTTTCAATCTTAAAAGTAAGTTCTCTTTGCTTTATTTCATATTTAGCTTGGCTGTTCAACTATAACATTAGAACTACAGAGACTGCATTCTTGCTGAACGATGTTGCATTCTTTTAATCTCTACTTTTCCACCTTGCATTTCCCTCACAACTTTGTTTCTGAATCTAGTTATTGAAGGAATCATTATTTGAGAAAAGATCATTGATCCTATTGTTCTGTCTTAATTCTCCATGTTATGGTTTACGGTAGGATTTGACTTCATCACCACAATGTATGCATGTTTCTGTATTACCTGAACTTGGAGGCGAGTATTGCATAATGCATAGGGTGTATGTACCATAAATGTAATCTCAGTTCTTGTTCTTTTCATATCTTCATACTGAATGTAGCAATCGGTTAAAACTCTTTCTTAGCATCTCAAGAATCAGGGATTGAACCCTCCCAATGCCATCCCACTTCCCAATTTGTAAATAGTAGTTGTACCCTAAAAACAAGTACTCGTGTTATACATATTTTAGAGAATGAAGAATCAGGGTAAATGGGTACTGTAGTAGTGTTCGGATGTTACAGTTTTTCACTCCCCCCCCCCCCAACTCAATCTCCCTTTTCCATGTAAATGTATGTATAAGTGTTATGATAAAAAAGAATGCTAATTTTCATTAGATTCACTTTTCATGTGATATTTTCCAAAAGCCTACCCCATGTCTGTGGTTTCAGTACAAGCAAATCCTTGGAATGTTTGGCTTTAGGGCTTCGGTTGTTTTTGGACAGTAAAGGCTTCCTAAATCCCCATAAAACCAAGAATTAATTAGGAAGTCATGTTTCTGATTTTAAGAGAGAAGAATAAGTTAAAGCAGCATTAGCAAAAAATAAATAAAAAATATTTGTATTTGACTGTGAAAATTTTAATTTTTTATAAACATCTCAAATTTAGAGTTAAGAGATTTATAAATAAATAACGGTGAACATTCGGTGTACAACGTCAAACTCGTTCTGTTAATAATAGGGGTATAATAATAACCGATAACCATGCGGTCTATTGGCGGTGTATATGAACTTTTCATTCTAGATATTAAAGATTAAATTTAGAACATATAATAAAATCAGTACGAGTTCAAGTTATAACTACTTGGAACTTAAAATTTAAAGCACAAAACTTTACTCCAGCTTGTTCATATTATTTTAAAAATTTGAGTTTAATTCAATAAAATATTGAATAGTTTGAGCTCTTAATTACACACGTTTACCTGATAAAAACAATTCATTATTTCATTTCCTTTTAAACTTGATTATTTGTATTTAAGCTCAAGTTTTAGTTTGAACAAGTTTTTTCAATATTATTATGTTTGTTATGGTTTATGTTTGAATTTGTGAAGGTGTACCTAAAAGTGATAAAATTTTAAAGATCTTTGAATTCTGAAAGATCACAATTTCAAATAATGCATTCATGACATATTTTGAAACATGAAGTTGGGTCATGGCATAGGCAATTTCATAACAGCTTTCAAGCATGAAATGTTCAAAATTTCTTAGAAAAATAGTTGTATTTTATTGTGATTGTATTAAATGAACTCATGCCATATAAGTTTGAGAATGAGTTTTCATTATTTTTCTTTTCAGAAGATATGCTATAAGTACAATCCTAAACAAATTTAACTTCTTACTATTTATTCCAGGTTTGCAAAGAAAAAAGACTCATTTATTTAGGAGATAAAAGTGCTTTAAAGATTTAAAAGAGTTTTATGCAATTTATTTGAATGCAGGAATAGAAATTTCATGTTTTTTTTATATCTCTATTTATATCTCAACAATAAAAAAATAAGTTTAAGGTTTAGGATTACAGTTAGGTTTAGGACATTGGGTGTATGATTTAAGATCTAGGGTTAAAGTTTAAAATTTAATTTTTTAATGTTAGAAAATAAAAAAAAAGACAGAATTTTTATTCTAAATAGAATATTTATTTTTTTAAATTAATGACATGTTAACTTTTAAATAAAAAATGAGTCTAACGAGACTCAAAAGCATGAAGTGTATTTTTCACTAGTCTAAAACTAATTTTTTATTTTCTTTTTGAAAGCATTTACTGTAATTAATTTTGAACATTTTTTTTAAGCTTTATGTGATTGCACTTATTATGCCAGAACCACTACTATGATTTTTAAGAAATTCAAATGGTTAAACCTATAACAAAATTGAAAGAACAAGCTTGGATTTTATGCAAGTGTTCACGGTCGAACTAGTTAGACTTAGGTGGGTTATTGATAACTGTTACGGGGCTAGAATTTCAACTTAGCAAACCACGCGGCCTTAGGCGAATTTCACCACACAAACGCCTAAGTAAGCCTGAATTTCCACTCCGAAAGATCAAAACTTTCAAGGTACTTAAGAACGCAAGATCGTTCTAAGCAGAAGCAACTATAAAGGATGGCATTCGAAACTAAAAGAAGAAAATCAAGAACACGAAGAACAACATATAAGATTTCAGAGTGAATACCTTGATTACTCTGAAGATAAAAGATTGAATGATTACAAGTGAGGTGGGGAGCCTCTATTTATAGTTGAACTCCCCTAGATCTGACGGTCAAAACTGATTTACATCGACGGATGGGATTTACATCATATCTTTACAAAATCTCTAAATATCTCAACATTATCTAAATAAATCATTTGAAATAATTCAAATGGATAATGCCTTCTAGAACCTTCTAGAATCTTTCACGGACCGAGCTAAGTCTGGTGGTCTTTTCAAGCTCAATTCATCGATCTGAACCCCTTGGGAAGCTAATTGTGCATATGACTCGGGTCTGAACTGGCGGCCTGTGACAATCTCCCCCACCAAACTTGGCGACGCCCTCGTCGCACACTCGAAATAGAACTGGTCTCGGTGATCCTGGAATCGCTTTCGCACCTTGGCTTGCTTCTAACTCAGAATCGGGCTTGGTTGTCCCCTCATAAGGACCGTTCTCCCCATAAAGAGCACTCGACTCTAACTCGGTTGTCCCCTATAAGGACTGCTCGCTTCGGCACCCTCTGCCATGTAACATCTTTTGTCACCTCACCTCGTACATCTCGATCGTAAGAACTCCTTCCTACCATTTGCAACTTGCCCCTACTCGGATCCTCTCGATCCTTGCGCAAACACTTGGATGCCACAACATTGAACACTGAATGGACTCTCAGAACTCTGAAAGGTTGTTTGTGTTCTCGCCAAGTCTTGGAAACTTCATCTAATGGGTTAGGTTTTCCCCTTCATACACCAGCAAACCAGGCAAATTAAACTGTAAAACACCATAATTGTGTTCGAGATATACCTCTTTCGGACTACTCTGGTTCGCATTCACTCTAACTCACATCAACACTTCCTTCCTCGCCAAGTCTGATGCACCATCGCTTATCGACAACTCGTTGCTCATCAACAACATCGGCGCTTCCTCAATCTTGAAGCCCAACACCTCAGCTCGCACTGATGCTTCTTTGTCCACGAAGCTCAATACCCCATCCACTTTACCCACTGGTGGACACTCAACGAATCTCATGTCTTCGAAAGGCTTCGGTTCTACTAGCCCTTCCAAGGTTGACTCTTTAGTGACAACAACCAAGTCTGCATTCTTGGTTAGCTCAACAACATTTAGCACCCTGGTCTCCTCCCCCGCATCTCGATGAACCGGGACGATACATTGTTTGCGAGAATCCAAAATGCAAACACAATCGACAAAAGGGACAATGAATGCATTAATCCGATCAAGGAAATTTAAACCGATGACAGAATCATAGCCATCCAAATGAATTACCTCAAAGTTTTCCTTGCCTTTCCATTCTCCAATTTGCAACTCCACACCTCGTGTCATTCCCACTATCGAAACACCTCTGGAATTGACGGTTTTGATTACCCCGGTTGACTCTTCAACCTTCAAACCAAGCTTGTCGGCAGCTTTCTTCGACATAAACAGATGAGATGCTCCCGTGTCCACAAGAGCACTTCTCTTTTGACCCGCCACGTTGATGTCTAAGTACATCAACCCTTTCTGCTTCCGGCCATTTCTTGCCTTTGCAGAACTCAACAACATTGAACCAAGCTTCAAAGCCTCACTGTCATCAGGCTTGTCATCCTTCTTGGATGGCTTGACTTGCTCCGGGCACTCTTTCACAATATGAGGCTCATTGCATTGGTAACACTTCAATTGCTTCCCTTCTACACTTGGCTCAATTGCTTTGACACTCGCAATCACACCAAGTCTACATTCCTTTTCGTCTTGTCTGTCGTTCTCATCAACGATGGCATCGAGGTGGCTCTTCTTCTTGGGACAGTCTTTCACCAAGTGTGGACCACCACAAGAGTAGTACCTTAAGGGTCCTCGTTCATTCTTCTCCAATGGTTTGACGAACCAATTGGGCTTTTTGTCACCATCATTAGAACAGTGACCATCTTCGTCTCCCCCGCCATTGCCCTTGCCACTGGGCTTGGAAAACTTGGATTTCCCAACTTCATACCGAGCTATGGATTCGGCTACGGTCAAGGCTTTGGAAAGTTCTTTGACTCCCATTCGCTCTAACTTCATTTGGGCCCATCGCTGGAGTCCACTCATAAAAGTAAAGAAGCCCTCGACTTCACTCAAGTTTGGAATTTGTAGCTTGAGCTCGATGAACTCTCTAACGTACTCCGGGATAGAACCATCATGTCTACGTTGTCGCAACTTCGCTTGAGCCTGTGTTGAGCGTTGGTCGGACAAAATTGACCTTTGAACTCAACTTGAAACTCTTCCTACGTCTCAATAGGAATGTCTTTGCTCTTCTCCTTAGAGCACATGCGTCGCCACCACAAAAGAGCGACATCAGTCAACTACATAGAAGCAACAGTTACCTTTTCCGCATCATCCTTGATGCCTACACCGAAAATACTACTCTATTCCCCACACGAAGTTCTCAACATCTTGAGCCGACCTGTTACCCTTGAACTCCTTCGGCTTTGGGATGTCCTTCATGTGCTTGGATGCAGTGGGCGTTGCTCTATTCTTCAAGGCAGCCTTCAATAAGACCATGTCTGCCTTCATCTCTTTCATCTCTACCTTCGCAGCCTCCAAATCGGCCTCAAGCACATCACTTCTGTTACCCAACTTCTCGAACAAATCTGTCAGAAGTTTCTCGATCTCTCCCTTGAGATAGTCCCTCTTGTTGTCTTGCTTCTCGAAGTGTGAATCAACCACGTCGATTCGCTCACTCGAGTCCTTCACTAATTCCTCAAGTCAGGTTACCTTACCCTCTAACGACATGAGGATATCTTTCGAACTCTCTCGCTTTCCTTCGGCAGCCTGGGACTCCGCACTCTTTTACGCTACAGCATTTTCTCCTTTCCTTGGTGCCATCTCATTCAGTTCCTTCCACGGACACTCGCTCTGATACCAACTGTCATGGTGCTAGAATTTCAACCTAGCAAACCGTGCGGCCTTAGGTGAATTTCACCACACAAACGCCTAAGTAAGCCTGAATTTCTACTCTAGAAGATCAAAACTTCAAGGCACTTAAGAACGCAAGATCGTTCTAAGTAGAAGCAAACTATAAAGAATGGCATTCGAAACTGAAAGAAGAAAATCAAGAACACGAAGAACAACACAGAGGATTTTAGAGTGAATGTCTTGATTACTCTGAAGATAAAAGATTGAATGATTACAAGTGAGGTGGGGAGCCTCTATTTATAGTTGAACTCCCCTATATCTGACGGTTAAAACTGATTTACATCGACGAACGGGATTTACATCATATCTTTACAAAATCTCTAAATATCTCAACATTATCTAAATAAATCATTTGAAATAATTCAAATGGATAATGCTTTCCAGAATCTTCCACGGACCGGGCTAAGTCTGGTGGTCTCTTCAAACCCAATTCATCGATCTGAACCCCTTGGGCAGCTAATTGTGCATATGACTCGGGTCTGAACTGGCGGCCCGTGACAATAAGTACTTTTGTTTGTCCAAATCTACCCTAACGTGGTATACAAGCAAAAGTTTTTGCCCAAATTTGTTTCATATAAGACTATAATCCAAGTTTGCGAAGGATAGTATAGGCAATGAGGCATCAGTTTAATGGTAGAGTACTAGAGTTGTGGTCTTAAAACTGTTGAGTTATCCGGTTTAAACCTCAAAATTAGATAAATAAATTTGTGTTGAATAGTAATATGTACAAAAATAATAAAAAGCTAGACTCAAGCGACAACAATTCAGTTGTGGAAGTAAAACTTACCTCTCTCTTTTAATAAAATTTATGTTATTTTATATAATATATAAATTTTTACAAAAATATATATTAGTGATTTGTAATCATTAGTAACATGTACATTTTAATTCAATATTATTAAAAGTAATTATTATTTTTCAGTCTCATCGAAATTAACATGATGATGTCTAAATAAATTTTGGCTTTAATATAACCTTTAATTTTTTTGAATAGTATGATGTAATTATATGATAAAATATATTATTTACTTTTTAATCTTTCAAAAACAGTTTATATTGTTCGAAATTAGATTATTTAAAAAAACGATGTCATCATTTATCACTGGTTGAATGGAGCCTTAAATCTTTAATGAAGACTAATGCGGCAATATTTTTGTTTGAAACGAGTTTTCATTTGTATTGTAACCAAGTCTGGAATTTAAGTTCAAATTTGTTTTTAAATAAGATAGCTATAAGTATAATGCTTGCACAATAAAATACTTTGATGCACAAGCTTTTAAATTTTAGGTTTTAGAGATTTAGGTAAGGGTTTAGGGGTTTAGTGTGTAGGGTATATAATTTGAGGTTTATTGTTAGAGTTTAGGATTTAGGGTTTAAAGTTTAAGTTTTAGAGTGGTAGGGTTTAAAGTTTAAGTTTTAAATTTTATAGAATGGTTGTGTAAATTTTTTACACAGCTTCTGTATCAAAATATAACCCATAAAATAATAATACAAATATGGGTAAAACTTTGATACACAGGCTGTGTAAAACGAATTTTACACAAACATGTGTATTTACACTATAAAAACTCAAATCCTAAATTCCTAACATAACCCTAAAAGATTAAACCTTAAACCCTAAATTCTAAACACTAACATAGTCTGTGTATCAAAGTTTTTCCCTACAAATATTACGTAATTTTCTTTTACAGAAAACATAAAAGTAGATGAGGATAAATTTACAATAATGTCAAAAATAATATAAAAGGAAATTTACTCGAACTAGATTTGCTACTTAGAATCAAAATCTAAAGAAAGAGCGAGGCAACCGCATTCACCACAGGCTCTCACTTGTTTTTCTTCTCAATTCTACGTTTTCACTTATTGGATCACACTACAAACATTTTAGACCAGAATTATATGAAATTTGAATTACAAATTCTGACATTAATATACTTAAAGGAAATTTGGAGAAGATTCCCTGAGGTCTGGAGGTAAAAATGACGTAGAGTAACGATTTACATGAGAGTTATACAGAGAGACATAAGATGAGAGGAATTCAAGGAGAATTTAAATAACTTATCCAATCGCTAACTCAAGGAGGAGAAAGGGTATTTACAGCGGTTCAACGGTGGGGAAACATGGGTAGGTGCTGTCATATGCTAAGGGTAGTTAGAGGGTCAAGTCTTGTAGGCCAACTATAAGATAGGATATGATGTGTCCTTATCCCTACGAGGTAGTGAATAAAACTTCACGTGTAAAACATGCAAATAACATGACCAGCTTGTCTTGCCGTTGACCTGACAATGGTTCTTTGCACTAGGAGGAAGTGTACAATACTAAAAAAAACAAAAGATATGTGTGCGGCAAGTATTGGTGTAGTTAAAAGATGGTAAATTTTAAAATTTATTTAAGAATTTTAAAATCTAAGATTTTTTGATAATATTATAGGTTGAATTTTCGTATTTTTGACAAGTTTTAATATTTATTTTTTGTAAGTATCGATACTTATTTTTTTATAACATTTTAAGTTTTTGGACAAGTATTAATACTTATAAAAATAAGTTTCAATACTTATAAAAAACGCAAAAAAATTAACTTAAAATATTATCAAAAAATCTAATATTTTAAGTTTTTAGACGAATATCGAAACTTGTCGTTTTTTAGCTGCATCCTAAACTTGTTGTACGTTGGACTCACCGGGCCGGAAACAAATCACAGCAATCCGCTTCTTAGGATTTGGTTATTCATCTATTATTGTATTTATGTAATTTGTATTATAATTGTGTTTAAAGTGTTCTGTATTTATATAAATTTTGTTATGACGATAAATTGTTTTATATAATTGTTTAGAAATTTTATATTCATATTATGTCTAATTACTTAGGTAGGATATTGCTGTGTCTAGTTATTTTTGTGTGTTGTTTATCTCGTATTTAATAGATCTGATAGGAGCACCCACTTTCTTCCCCTAGAATTTTTCCTCCCATTCCCTCTAGGTAGGATTAGGATTAGAATTTATAAAAAAATAGTGTTAGGTCTACTAATACGCTAACCCTATTTGTATGTTTTGCCCCTAACTTGAATGCAACAAAAATATACAGGGTCATTTAAGAAAAATGAAATAATTATTTTAAATAATTGAACTTACCTGTTAAGAAAAAAAATTAAGGGTGCAATCGTAAGAACAAATATAAACTTTGGTTTTCTTGTAGAGAAAGAAAGGAAAATCGCAAACCAGTTTTCTCCTACTCTATCACCCCCCAAGAATAAGAATCAAAAATCCAAAATTTTGACGTGATAACGTTAGGTTGGCAGTAGTTCACCAGCTAAACTGCTTAAATACTTTGTGCTTGCCAATCACTGCACTGGCTTTAACCTTTTAGCCACCACATCCAAGAAAATCATATATAGGGGAAATCTCCAGCAGGTTTGTTTCTTCAAAAAGAATTCATAAAGAATGGCTAAAGAGAAGACATGAGTTCGACTAAATTTAATAAACAAAGGAACAAGTGGTGAATGTGTTTGAAACCCGCCAATCTCAGCCAAATTTCTATGGGCCATATAATATATTGTATTTAAATAACATAGTTAAGAATCTATTCACATCTTTTATGATTATCAGATTGATTTCTTTCTAATATTAAATTTCATAAGAATCTTAGTTTATGCAAATGTTAAGCCATTTTCTGTTTAAAAGATTCATGCCCAATTTCCAATTTCTATTATAAAATCCCTTTATTTTTATAGAAACATCTTTGGCGATTAAGATGATTAGTTCAGTTGTAACAACTTCTTAGGGGGGCCATTATAGTGCCTATGACAATGAAAACAAAATGGAAGCCAAACCTTATCCATTCAGTTCTAAATATAATATCATCCACATGCTTCTCCATCTTAAGAAAGTTTGAATCAGAATAAAGTTAAATCCATAATTACATCTCACAAGTATGCAAAAATGTTTGTGTTACATTTATATAATCTTTTATCGTGTCTAAAGTATAGTATATTGTATAAATTATCATGCTGATTTATAAAGAAAACACTACCCACTTTACTTGTTGAAATATTATCAAAATTTTGAAATCCAAGAATGGAATGTCAGCTTCCTGATCCTTCTTTTCTTTTAGAAGCAAGCAGGTGCTTATTAATAATGAGCTATTATAGTTCGGTTTTAAATTTATTAGATAAATTCATGCATATCGACAGATTATGTTACTTTAATTCATATCATCTAAGAGAACAATATTATTTTTTATTATTGAGACTATTTAATGGGTTCAAAATCCAATTATAATTAAAATACAGTTCAATATGCAGAATTTTGTTTGTATTGGATTTTCTTTTCCTTTCCCCCTCGTTTATATATCAAATATTAGTTTTCGAAAGAGTTTTACAAAATTTATCAGCTTATCTTGAATCTTGATTTCCTCCATTAAATAACAGAGTGAGTAATTTAGCATGAAAAAAGTTCCGTTTATGATTAAGAACTTGAAAAAAGAATAGTATATATTTTTAAGGAAAAATATTTTATGCGTTGTCAATGAAAATTTTATTTTCTACAAGTGTCTAGTTGTGGGAGTTCATAGACTAGTGTTTATTTTAGGGTTTAGAGTTTTAGTATTTGTGCTTAGGGTTTAAGATTTAAGAATAGATTATATGGTTTAGAGTTTAAAATTTAAAGATTAGGGTTTAGGGCCCTTAGCTTTAAAAGCTCGCTTGTGAAATTTTTTCCATTAGTTGTACATCAAATAATTAGCCATTTTTTAATCTAAAACATATATCAGCAGGCACAGAATTTAATCAAGTAGGGGTTGAATTAAAAAAAATGGGCTCTGCACTCAAATTTTTTTATTTATAATAATTAAGGTCCTCATAAGTTTAACTATTAGATAAATTAAGTCTTACCCCGTAAATTTTAATTTTAAATAACTCCTTGTACTTTTTAAATTCAATATTTTGGCCTCTTTATAGATATTTCGTTGTTTTGTTAAAACTATTAAATAGCTTTATGTTTAAATTTTTTTCATTTATAATTTTTATCTACAAAATGGGAATGTCTTGTGTTCTTTTGTTTCTTTTTGGTAGTTTCGATTGTCAGTTACCAAGATGTTTTGTTTTCCTTAATAATTGTTTTTAGATTTTCCGACAACTTTCAGAGTATTAAAATTATCAATTGTTGATGTTGATTTAGATATAGTGGGTTCTTTTCATGTTCATATTTTTCAATAAAACTAAAGTGAAGCTTATAAGCTGAAATAGCTTAAACTATACAAAAATTGAGTTCAAAAATATTTTACCACATATGTAATAAAAATAAATAAAAGGATGAGCTACGGGAATTAGTTCAATTGATAAGAGAAATAACTCTTTTACTTTAGCAATTAGGGTTTGACTTTATGTATGGAATAATATTTTTGTGCAAAATTGAATAAGATGTATGAATAATATGTATCAATTGTATAAACTATTTATCAATAAACTTCACAAATATAATCCATAATTCAACAAATTTAAAACAAAAAATATAATCCTATACATTAAACAAATTTTAAATTTATTTAGTTTCATTCATTTGATATTTGTATATATTATATATATTAAATGTTTTTTAGAATGTTGATAAACTCAAAATAATACACTCAAATAGTCTAACATCAATGCATACAAATTCTAACATTAAAATGATACATCTACCAATACAATAGTAACTACCTTACATTGTCATCTTTTCATATATTTTTTTATGATAGAACACTTTAGAATTTAGATGATATACCTAGCTTGTTCTCCCAAATATATCACGGCAAACATGCATGAGTTTTAGTTGTTAAATATAATAAATATGTTACTCTGAAACGAAATGTTTCAGATTGTTTTGTCGTTTAACAAGTTTGGCTGTGGGATCAAATATGTTTAAGCGTTCAATATCTTTCGATTTATAGATGTTTTTTATAAATTAAAGTCTATTTAAAAGAGAAGTTTCCCTACGTCAACAGTACATACTACTCTCCTTTTTTTCTTCCTTTTCTTGAGCTTCTTTCTTCATTCACATTCATGATAATTAGTGACCTAGATGTGGGATCGAGATATCTCTAACCTAATGGCCCTTTCCACCTAAAGATTCTAAGGTTCCTTTAAGTTCTCCTGCTACATATTAAAACCCTTAAAGTTCTTCTGCTACAAATATCATTTTAAATATCATCCAGAAGTTTTACAATACAAAGCCTTCATAATTTTTTATCTTTTCCTACTAACTTTACCAGGTGCTTTCATGGTTATATATGGTGTATAAACTTGTGGGGGAAATAGTATTAATATCTAAGTTAATTTCAACCGATATAAGTTCAATGTATAACAGTATTTCCAAGGACATAGTACTAACATTCAACCCTCTTTTGCTTTAGTTTTTCAACCACACATTAGGATTAATTATAAGCTATTGGGATTTTATTCACAAACATTTCAAATTAGAATCCTACTCCAGTTTAAACTATACCAAACAAAAGTAATGAGCTAAGTTCCTATAGGTGTTTACAGCGCTAAGTCAAGCAGTAAAATCAATTACTCTCTCTAAAATCTGTGATTATGCTTCAAGTTACGAAACTAGCTATGTATACGCTCGTTTTCAACGAATTCGAACTCAAATTCAACTAAAGTCTTAATAATATTGAATCGAAGATGAACAATCAAAGGATATTCTAGCTAAATTCACACAGTGGAATTAATCCATGCATTTGTTGTATCATAAATTTATAAAATCAAATCTAAAAACTCTAGCATTTATATTTTCCTATAATTTTTCAACATTAAACTCTCGTTTTGTTGTCACATTTAATCAAATATATAGAGAGCAATTTTTTTAATGAAGAAGCATACACATCTTGTTTATGTGCGTAAGAGATAGCAAAACAATTAAGCATTAAAAGTAAAAAATCAACGATGATAAGAGATCTTAGAAGAACCTGGTGCTAGCAAAATCGTAGAGCTTTCCGGTGCTGGAGAAAATCATTACTCCAACTTCAGCATCGCACAAGATCGCGAGCTCTTTAGCTTTCTTCAACAATCCGTTCCTTCTTTTCGAAAAAGTGACTTGCCTGCTCGTCGAGTTATCGATCCTCCTTATCACTATTTTCCCTCTCCCCATAGCTTTAGCTCACCGAAGTATTACTCAAACAATTAATCTTTTCTAATTATTCAAACAAAAAAAATAGGAGGAAAAAAAAAACGAAAAATCAAAACTCTTGATGTTCGATTAAAAAAGTTAAGAAGAAGAATAAAAAGCTTTTAAGCAAACAAAATGAAATGAAATGAAAAGAGAAGAAGAAGAAGAAGAAGAAGAAGAAGAAGAAGAATCGGGTTTTTGAAAAAAGGAATTGCTTGGAGAAGAAGTGAGGAGCTGGGAGGAAGGGGACAAACCGTAGTTTCAGAGTCGTCGTTTTGGTCCATTTCTATATCAGTAGAAAACTAAAACCATCTATATAAGGAAAGTTTTTGGGAAGAAAGCAAAAACCGGCAGTTTTTGGTGTAAAACCGCTAGTGGTTTCGAAAGGGATTAAGGGTACGTGGACCAACCAGAGTGGAAAAAAATTTGTTTAATGGCTTTGATTTGTGGGAGGAAGAGCCATCCTCGTATAGATGACTGACGCGTGGGCGTCCGATTTCATTAGAAAATGGACCGTATTTCCCATTTGTGGGAAATTAAACTTTTTTCCTTTAACTATTATTTTTTAATCAAAATTTCTAATTTTGTCGCCCTTTGAATATTGCGAGGGTAAACTAACATAATAGTCCAAAATACTATTTGTTTATATATCTATTTAATTTTTAATAAAATTATTCAAATTTAAATCTTTTAAAATAAATATTACATTTTTTCGTTGAAAAAATCTTGTTGAGTTCATGTAATGGACCATTTTTGTTTCATTAAGCGGTCAGTTTGGCTTATTGAATTATTATTATTATTAAAACGGTATTTGCATTCTCAATGCAAATGTCAGAATATGAACACATACAAAATAAGACAATATGGGCATATTTGACTACTTGGCCAACTGGTGGATCTTTGGCTTATTGAATTTTTAAAAAGTCGTGTTTTAGCATTTAGGTTGGCGTTTTATTATGTTTTATTTAGTGCGATATTAAATGTAATTAGTTTGATAATATGACAAGTGAGTAAAATACGATAATTTTAAAAAAAATACTGATTTGACTCAAACTTTAGATAAAATATAAATTTTACCCTTGAAAATAGATAAAACAACAATTTAACTAATGAATCTAACTGAAGTCTTCGGCCACCAATTGAAAAGGACTTGATTATCTAATTATCATTTTTAGCATATAAAAATGTTTAAGAAAACTTCAATTACAAATTAATAATTTGTCTTAATAATACATATTGAAAATTTAATAAATCATAAAGTTCATTGGAATATGTTCTGTTGTGGAAGCCGAGCTATGGAAAGCGTACATAAGGCTCCTAATTGCTTGGGAGCTCAAATTTCACCGCATTATCCTTGAAATAGATAGCTTGAATGTGCTAAGATTGTTACAGGAGAATTCAATTTGCCGAAAAAGATGCCCTCTTTTGTTACATCTAGAGGAACTACGTTGAAGGGATGAACAGTGCAATTAAAATATGTTTGACGGGATGGTAATAAAGTGACCGATACTCTTGCCAAAATGGCCTCGTCGGAAGCTCGGAATCATTCGGTTCTCTCGGCCTCTGCATGAGATTAGCACATTTGTTGCTGGAGGATATGCCTAGTTGATTGTCATTGAAAATTTAATAAATCACAAAGTTCATTGGAATATGTTCTGTTGTGGAAGCCGAGCTATGAAGAGCGTACATAAGACTCCTAATTGCTTGGGAGCTCGAATTTTGCCGCATTATCCTTGAAATAGATAGCTTGAATGTGCTAAGATTGTTACAGGAGAATTCAATTTGCCGAAAAAGATACCCTCTTTTGTTACATCTAGAGGAACTACGTTGAAGGGATGAACGGTGCAATTAAACTATGTTTGACGGGATGGTAATAAAGTGACCGATACTCTTGCCAGAATGGCCTCGTCGGAAGCTCGGAATCATTCGGTTCTCTCGGCCTCCGCATGAGATTAGCACATTGTTGCGGGAGGATATGCCTAGTTGATTGTCATGGAAGCATTAGATGTTGAGTTAATTTATTACTGTTTACATTGCTTTGTTGGTTGAGATTTTCCAGTCGTATGGATTTTTAATTATTATTATGTGTACTTTTTTTCTCCCACTAAATTTAAGGAGGTTTTTAATGAGGCACATGATAATAATTCTTTTTTCATCTAAAAAAATTGTATATTGCTCACTATACATAATATATTACAAGTCAAAAAATGTCAACTGCTAAAAATATATATTAAAAATAAAAATAATAGTTGAAAATCATAAAAGTTGATAAAAACCCGTAACATATGTAAAGGATTTGTATATTTGATAGTTAATAATGTTTACAATTGACCTATATATAAGCTTACAAATGAATATACAAGGATAAGAGAAATCAGATATTAAATATAAATAAAATATTTAAATACAAGATAAGATTGAGATAAAGATAGGATAAGATAAGATTTGAATGAGATTTGACTAAGAGTTATCTCATGGATTTGAATGAGATAAAAGTTATCTCATCTTATCTTTATCCTTAATACACCCCCTCAAGATAGAGGATCCATCAAAGACTCCAATTTTGGACCGAAAATGGATGAAGAGATTACAACCAAGCGGTTTGGTGAGCGTGTCCGCAATATGAGTTTGGAAGGAATGTGTTGAACAAGTAAGGAACCCGCAACAACTAAGTCACGAACAAAGAAGTAATCAAGGGCAAGATGCTTCATACGATAATGAAAAACTAGATTTTTGCAAAACATATGTGGCACTGAGATTGTCACAGAAGAGATATGGTGGTTTTGGTAATGCCACGACAATTTCTTGAAGAAGATATTGGACCCAAAGCACTTCGGTAGTTGCATTTGTCACGGCACGATATTCAGCTTCTGTGGAGGAATGAGAAATAGTTTTCTGGCGAGCTAACTTCCAAGAAATAAGATTAGATACAAGATAAATAGCATATCCAGTAGTGGATCGACCGTCCGTAGAAGATCATCCCCAGTTCGTATCAGCAAAAGCAGTGAGGTGAAGGGAAGATGCTGAACAAAAAAAAATGTCATGGCATAATATTCATTTGAGATAACGCAGGATGCGCTTAGCTGATGTCCAATGTGCAAGTGAAGGACCATGCATGTATTGCAACAGACAATTCACGACAAAAGAAATATCCAGACGAGTAAGTGTGAGATACTGAACGAGACCAAGTAATCGACAATACCCAGACATATCAAGTGTCGTGGATGGCTCCGGCGGAGGTATCTTGTCAGATGAGGACATAGGTGTGGAAATTATCTTTCATTTTCCATCTGAAACTGAGTTAAGATGTCAGAGATATATTGCGCCTGAGATAAAAACAACACAATAGGAGTAGAAATAGCCTCAATGCCAAGAAAATGTGTAATATCCCAAAATATAGCTTAGAAGTATATTACCAAATTGATAGTAGCTCAATTTGATTTAAATATACCTTTAAAATTGATTATTAAATAAGATAAAGACCTATTAATAAGTTTATATAGTTTGCAAGCTAAATTAGAAAGGACCAAATTGAAGGCCTTGCTTGAATGAAGGATTGCATGTAAAACTCAAAGGAAATTAGGGACCTATACATGTGTAATGTGTGGAAGAAAGCAAGTGGAAAGGGGGAGAATGGTTCGGTCTAGGTGGAAGATAACCATAATGTTTGGTTATCATCTTCTTCTTCCTCCCAACTAGCCGAAACCATTAGGGGAGAGGGAAAGAGTGAATTTTTGCCATAAAAAGCTTAAGAATTTAAGCTTGGTGGATAAAAGCCTTTTGAATCCTTGATCGAGTGACTCAAAGAAGAAGTAAGCATCATTTTTATATTATAATTTAGAGTTTATCTTAGGTTTTGATTTCAAATTCCATGGAATATGTTGTTGTTAGAGTTAATGGAGGACTAAACTCATGATATGAATTCCTTGCTTCATTCGAATGGTACATGTATTTGTGCTTAATTTCTATGCTTTTGAAATGTTACAATTGTAGTTGAAAGATAAGTTGCGGACATGGAATCCTAATGTTATTTAAAGAAATTGGTTGAGAATTGTTTGAATCATGTGATACTAGATTTGATTGTAGGTCAATTCATGTTAAGAGAATTCGAGGAATTGTTTAAATGTGATGTTCAATAGATAGGTTGTTTTGAATAAATATGAACTTGTGAGGGACTATTTTTAATGTATAAAGGTATGTGTAATTGCAAATGCCCCGTTTTGTATATGTATGGCACTTGATGGACTGTTTAAAAGTGTATGGATAAGAAATATATATGAATTAGGACTATTTTGAGCTTATAGAAATTTTGTAGACTGTTTGGATTGATACAAAACAGGGGAAGGGCTATTATACAATAATTCAGGACTGTTTTGAAAATATAAGGACTGAACTGGAGATCTAAAAATAGGAGAATTTGTTTTGCTAACTAGGTACACTGTTTTGAGTATATATATATATAAATTGTGGACTATTTTAGCATATTAGAAAAGCATATGGATTGGGTAGACTATTTTATGCAAGTATGAGTATAAAATGGGTTGTTTTAGTGTATATAAGAATGTATGCATGTTAGGGATTGTTTTGCATTGATACGACTATTGGGGATTGTTTTGATGTATTAAAATATGTATGCAAGTGTAGTGGACTTTTTTGGCATATTAGAAAAGCATGTGGACTATTTTGAGTATATGTATGTATATATATATGAATTACAGATTGTTTTGGCATATTAGAAAAGTATATGGACTGTTCTATGAGTATATATGTGAAAATATATATGTTCATGACTGTTTTGCATTGATATAAAAGTTAATGGACTGTTTTGTGAGTATATATATATATATATATGTGTGTGTGTGTGTGTGTGTGTGTGAAAATATGTATATTAAGGATTGTTTTAATAAAACCACAAAGGGTTAAATTAGGAATTAGAGAAATATATTGAATTGGTTATGATGACTTGTTATTTTTGTTTGAGGTACATATCATGATGAGGAAGAATTAGTTGGAAGCTAAATGTAATTAGGGATTCAGGTATCCCGTAAATTCAGGATAAGAGGTGAGTGTAGTTGCATTTGTCTCGGGTGACACGACGTCATTCTGATCTTTGTTTCTATGATATGTTATGATTAATTCATGAGCATATGCATATGGCTCACATAGAGCACAATGTGTGAATGTATTCATAGCATGACATCTTTGATAAGTCTTTTTATGTTGCATTACATATGTATCTTGTGCCTTGTTATGCTATGTTTTGTAACGGAAGATTATGTATACTTTGTTATAAAGCTTGAAGCTAACTTTTGACCTATAATGCCATAAGATTCTAATAAAGGAATTCAATCTCGATGTTATAAGTTCATGAATTCTTAAGCCCTAAGGAGCTAAAAGCTCATCTCATGTTATAGGATACTAAGAAAAGAAACAAGTAAGTTTACTTGTGTCATAAGATAACCTTCCTAACTTCAAAGCATAAAATATCTAAGTTGCCTATACAATGGAAGCCCTTGGACAATTTGGCATAGTACATGGTATAATTCGGGACTATGGTCCATAAGCTACGGCTCAAGGGTGACGACCCTATATCTGTGATATATTGGTGACAGTAGGAGGTAACAGGGGAGATGGTAAGGAGATTGACGACGATTAGATGGATAGAGAAAAGAAGTTGGGTTTGATATGCTATAAACTAGCCATTGTTTTATGCTTTGTGCTAAGTGAGTCTTAGACCAATGCTACATATGTCCAAATGTGATCCAAGGCAAACGTATTAAAAGACATAAACCTTATAAGAAATCTGTTAAGAACTTTGATAAGGATTATGATAAGAATTGATAAGAACTCTGAATGCTTTAACAAGTACTTCGATAATCCTTGATAAAAGTTTAATAAAATAAGTTATAAACTTTGATGAATTCGATAAGAAATTTGAAGGAACTCGGTTAAAAACCCTGAAAGATATTCGATTAAGATTTGAAAGAATAAGAATTCTGATAAAGCTTTTAATAAAGAAAGCCTTGTTTAAGTTAAGTTAAGACATAAGTATCAATTGCTAACTTATGCTTGTATTCTTTGATTTTCCTCAATATCATTGGCATTATGCTTTGTTATTTTAAATGTCACTACCTCACTTAGGCTATATCACCCTAATGCATTCATTGTTCATACATGTAGAGTATGATGCAAGTCATTACCCAAAGTTCATCTTTGGTGGTCAAGTGTTGCAAGTTATTGCCCTCACTTAGGTTGATTAAAGCTTGTGTAATTCAATCGTGGTCAAGTGTTGCAAGTCATTGCCCAAAGTTCCAAGTAGAGTTTAGATTTTCCTCAGTTGAAACTCCAAGAATGGTGGTATAATGTTTGAGTATGATGCAAGTAGTTCATCTTTTGATTTGTATATAAGGTTTATAAATTTGTAAATAATTTGTAAAGTCACTCATTGTAACACCCCCTTCCCAGTCTAGTAGAGAACCGAGTCAAAAAGTGTTATTGGAAAACAAATTTTGAATTTTAGAGACAGACTCGGGGTTCAGGACTCATTCGGAATGTCTTATTAATCATTCTTAGGACTTAACAAACTTATTCGTTACTAATCTTATTAGAAATTTGGGTCAATTTAAACTTTTTAAACTAAAATGACTAAATCATAAACTTTACAAATTAGCAATCCTAATCCGAATTATTTATTACCAACTTGTAATTAACCTTACCAATTATTAATCTGTGAAGTTTCGTTACTATCGGATATCATTAACCTAATCAATTAAACCGTGTAGTTATTAGTGACCAATTTGTAAACTGCCCAAATTCTGTTTTTATGCCTTATAACAGATTTAACTACCACCGTATCGATACCCTGAGGGCTGTATTGATACGCTAAGCCTAATTCCATATTTCCAGATTCAAAGAAGGTTGAACCCGTACCGATACAGCTAAGCTAGTATCGATACCATTTGACTGCGTTGACCCCGTATCGATACGCTATAAGACCGTATTGATATCGTTTTCCACCCCAAATTACAGTGACCAAAATTAATATCGATATGCCCAAACCGTATCGATACTCCTTGTTTGACCAATACTGACTGGACCATTTATGCAAGGGCCGTATCGATACGCCATCATCCGTATCATACCCCATAACCTGTAATGACAGATTTTTGCTGGTTTGTATTCGATTTACCCATCCAAACGATACTCAAATTTTACCAAATTTTAAAAACAATATCTCTAATCGTGTGTCAAGTTTCAAGGCATTTCGAATTCGTTTACTACGATTTTACCAAATAGGGCTCTTAAGCTCAATTTATTCTATTTAGCCATTTCCAAACATACCATTATGAGTTGTATTAGAATTCGATCTAAGGATTCGGAAACATATTTCAAGCTTACCAAAACTTGTAGGCAATATCGGAATATCGAAATTAACTTCCTAGTTCATGGCTTTCCATTTTGAACATAGAAAACCTACTTTCGAAATTAAACCTCAACAAATGATGGAATCAACAAATAGATATAGGGATTTTACTCACCGAGTCGTAGGCTTTCAAACGAAGTATCGAGGTTGAACAAAGGACAAAGATAGAACCTAGGTGCTTGCTTAAGCTTAAGCTTGAAGATAGAAATAGAGGTGCTAGCTTAAAGTTAAAGATAAAGATGACAAGGGTGAATTTGCTTTTGGAGGATTCAAAGACAAAAAAGAAATCCTTTGTTTCTGATTTAAAACTACACACCACCCTTAATCATTGTCCCACCAACATATAGACCAATAGGAAGCTTTCCTATCCTTGAGGGTTTGCTTAACCCAATTCAATTACTTTTCTTCATTTCATTCAATTGTCAATTTAATGACAATTAGTCATCTTTTCTGATGACTTTCACGTAGGGAAAGCCAAGCAAGGATGTCAGTAAGCACCTTGCTTCAATTTCCTTTAATTTGGGCTTCAAGCAGATTAGAAGCAGGGAACCCGTATCGATACACTCGTGGCCGTATCGATACACTCATGCTAAAACAGGTGAGTTGGTTATTGGTAGTTAGACCGTATCGATACTAGCTTAACCGTATCGATACGCCTTGCTTAAAATTTGCAATTTGGCTTTATATTTCATACAAGGAAGTTCATTCACTCAAATAGGACCAAAATGTAACTTCATTATACAAGAGAGGTACAAAGGTCAACCATTACAAACGTTTAACACATCAGATTCAAAATTTCTGATCATCGAAACCTATTTTCGACTAGGCCAATTTTCGAGATATGACAACTCTCACCTCTTAAGAAAAATTCATCCTCGAATTTTCACATCAAGCAAAGAGGCGAGGATACTGCTTTTGAATGGTTTCTTCAGGTTCCTCCATTGCCTCTTCAACCGAGTGGCTTCTCCAAAGAACTTTTACTAAGTGCACTGACTTGTTACGAGGCCTTTTGACTTCTTGTGCGAGGATCTACACAGGTTCTTCCTCGTATGTTAAATTAGACTAAATTTCCAGTCTCTGGCTCGATTACATGAGAGAGATCTGATTGGTACTTCTATAACATAGATACATGAAAGACATTGTGGATCCAACTTAACTCCTTAGGGAGAGCTAGTCGGTAAGCAACAGGTCCAACTTTTTCTATCACTTTGAATGGGCCAATAAAACGAGGACTTATCTTCCCTTTTTTGCCGAAACAAAGGATCTTCTTCTACGAAGACACTTTGAGGAAGGCTTTCTCACCAACCTCGTACTGAATATATCTTCTCCTCAGGTCAGCATATGACTTTTGTTGGTTGAAGGAAGCCTTAAGTCGGTCACAAATAATGGTTGTCCTTTCTTCGGTTTCTTGAAGTAAGTCAGGACCTAGCATCTTGCCTACACCGAGTTCGGTCTAACAAAGAGGAGTTCTACATTCCTTCCACATAGAGCTTTGTACGGAGCCATTTAAATCGAAGACTGATAACTGTTGTTATATGCAAACTCAGCAAAGGGTAAGGATTTCTCCCATGTATCCCCAAAGTTGATAACACAAGCTCGGAGCATATCTCCCAGAATCTACAAGGAAGAATCAGAATTGGTACAAAACACTTATACATACTAATCCAGAAAGACATCAGGTTACCTGTATAACCCTTTCGAATTGGCCATCGATTTGAGGATAGAATGCAGTGCTTAGGTGCACTCGCATTCCCAAAGCCTCGTGTAAGGTCCTTCAAAATCGTACTGTGAACCGAAGGCCACGATCGAAGATAATAGATACTGGGATTCCGTGTAAACGAATGACTTCACGGATGTACAACTCCGCGAGCTTAGGAAAACTAAAATCCATTCTCACTGGAAGAAAATGAGCAGATTTGGTGAATCGGTCCACCACAACCCAGATAGCATCATTCTTCTTCAGAGTCATTGGCGAACCACTTACAAAATCCATCGTGATATGTTTCTATTTCCACTGTGAAAGCTCGATAGGCTGCAGAAGGCCAGTAGGCACCTTGTGCTCGGCTTTGACTCATTGGCAAGTCAAGCACTTAGCCACGAAGTTCGTGATCTCATTCTTCATATCGGACCACCAATATAGCTTTTTTAGATCTTTGTACATCTTGATAGCTCCTGGATGAATGGAGAAAGGGCTAGAATAAGCTTCACTAAGAATTTGATTCTGAAGATCATCATCATCAGGAACACAGATACGGTTAAAGAAACACAACAAGCCTTTAGAATTCATGGCAAAGTCAGGATATGTGTTATCCTTGATCTTAGCAATGAGAGGTTTCAATTCTTCATCGGTTTCTTGGAGTGCTTTAATTTGAGATACAATAGTTGACTAAACTCTCAGTTCAGCCAACAACTTGCCATGCTTTTTGAGTCAGAAGTGAGCATTTAGGAATCTCGAAGAGGGAGTGGGCTTTTGAATTAAAGTGTCAGACACAACATTGGATTTACCGGGATAGTAATCATTAACCAAGTCATAGTTTTTCAAAAGCTCAAGCCAGCGACGTTGATGAAGATTTAATTCCTTCTGAGTTATGCGGTACTTTAGGCTCTTGTGATCAGTGTACAAATAATACTTCTCACCGTAGAGGTAGTGCCGCCAAATCTTCAAAGCAAACACAATTGTGACTAACTCTAGGTCGTGGGTCAGATAGTTTAACTCGTGAGGCTTGAGCTGATGTGAGGCATATGCAATAACATTTCCCTCTTGCATCAGTACACAGCCTAATCCCAAGTGGGATGCATCACTGTACACGGTGAAGTCTTTACTCGACTTGGGTTACACCAAAACAGGAGCATGAGTAAGGACTTGCTTAAGTTGATCAAAGCTCATTTGTTACTCGGTTGTCCATACAAAAAGAGTTTCCTTATGGAGAAGCTTTGCTAAAGGTCAAGCAATCAGTGAGAACCCTTTAACGAATCTATGATAGTAGCTTGCAAGTCCTAGAAAACTATGAACTTCTCCAACATTCTTCAGAGGAATCCAATCAAGAATTGCTTGAATCTTCTTTGGGTCAACTTAGATCCCCGCAGAAGAGATCACATGGCCAAGAAAAGATACTTCGTAGAGCTAAAATTCACATTTGCTGGACTTGGCATATAGTTGTTTCTCTCGGAGAGTCTGAAGCATAATCCGGAGATGTTCTCTGTGAGTAACAGCATCTTTGGAATAGATCAATATGTTATCTATAAAGACAACCATGAACTTGTCTAAGTAGGGTCGGAACATGCGGTTCATCAGGTCTATATAGGCTGCGGGTGCATTCGTAAGCCCAAAAGGCATCACCAGAAATTCATAATGGCCATATCTAGTTTGGAAGGCTGTCTTTGGCATATCAGACTCCTTTACTAACATTTGATAGTACCCGAATCGAAGATCTATCTTTGAGAAGACCGAAGCATCTTTCAGTTGATCAAAAAAATCATCGATTCGCGGTAATGAATACTTATTCTTGATTGTAACCTTATTCAGCTGACGATAGTCAATGCATAGACGCATCGATCCATCTTTCTTCTTAACAAACAAAACCGGTGCTCCCCAAGGTGAAGAACTCAGTCGGATGAACCCTTTATCCAAAAGGTCTCAGATTTGGGCCTTTAGTTATTTTAACTCCACCAGGGCCATTTTATACGGAGTAATAGAGACCGGAGTAGTCCCAGGTTGCGCTTCTATCCCAAATTCCATTTATCAGGTGGGAGAGAGTCCCGGAAGTTCATCAAGAAACACATCGGAGAACTCTTTCACAACTGGTACCTTTTCGAGTTTTAATTCTTTAGATCTCATTGCACACATAAGAGTCTTCTTAGGCTTGGGTTCAGATTTCATCAAGGTTATACTCTCCTTATCGAGTCCACGGAGATACAACTTTTTCATCAAACAATTAACCCACGCTTGATGTTTGGCTAGCCAATCGAGGCCTAAGATGAGATCGAACTCATAAAAGGGTAGGGCCATCAGATTGGCCAGAAATGGGATCCCTTGGATCCTCAAAGGGCAAGCTCTAAAGATCAACCGAATGACCACACTATCTCCTAACGGATTAGAGACAATAATCTCGAAAGTAATAGGTTTAGGTTCAAAATCATATTTTGCAATCAATGGTTCACTAATGAAAGAATGCGTAGAGCCCGAATCTATTAAAGCATAAACAAGATCAGAATATAATTCCACCATACCTGCAATCACATCAGGATCATCCTCTTGTTCACGATCCCGAACATGGTATATCTGAGTTGAAGTTTGAGGGTCACAACTAGATGGAGGGGCATTGGTATTGCAAGGTCTCCCCGTTGATCTAGACTGCATCTGCTTTGCTCATCTTCCCTTACTAGGATTATTCTGAGAAGCCACGATAGTAGGAGCATTTGGATTCTGCGGACATTGCCTGATGAAGTGGCCAGATTCATCGGAAAGATAACACGATCCATATTGTCTACGACACTGCTCAAGGTGCCTCTTCTGAAAGAAATTGCATAAAAGGATCTGAGAACCCTTCACAAAACCACTCGTACTATCAACAGAAGATGTACGAGCAACAGTCATCCCTGGAGATTGGGACTATGGCACATAACCCGACCTAAGTAGCTGATGGAAGGTAGCAGGCTTCTGATCCCACTGTCTACCCTTCTTTTGAGGCACGAGAGGTTTAGAATCATCTCAGAACCTTTTATCGAATCGGGCTTGATTCCCTTTTCTTCTTTCAGAAGCCCTATGGGAGGCTTCAGTAGTGATGGCTCGATTGACAAAAGTCTGAAATTCCTCTATCTCCAAAGCAACAACGAGATGACGTAATTCATCACATAGGCCGTCTATGAACATCTAGCACTTTTCCTTCTCTATGTAGATGATCTCAATACCATATCTTTCATATTTGCAAAAGTCGTGGATGTACTACTCCACTAGTCTTCCCCTTTATCTCAGATTGAGGAATCTCTTACGCCTTTCAGCGATATAATGGCCACTAATGTACTTCTTGTGGAACTCCTAAAGGAAGAAGTCCCACGTAACTCGGTGTTCGGGTATGGTGAGCGTCACGATGTCCCACCAAATTTATGCTTCTTTGGGGATCAAAGCCAAGGCACACTCTAGCTTGTACTCCTCGGGGCACTTTATTTGTTTATTCAAAACATTGACCGTATTCTCCAGCCAGTATTCTACGATCTCGAGATTATCCAAGTCTTGGTCGGTGAAGGTATAAACTGGGTATTGTTTGAGCTGATCAATAGGAGCTCTCGATATACGCAGAGGTGCTTCAACAAGCTGAGGGAGTGGTTCTTGTCAGAGTGACACAACCACTTAATTAATCATGTCAGCCATGGACATCAGGTATTCCTGCTGAGCATGTGGAATTGGAGGAGGGCGAGGTGGGTCATTCTGCCCAACTTGTCCATGCCTATCTTCGGCCCTCAGATTATCCTCCAGAGTCGAGGAGGAACCAAGGTTCGGTTCATTAATAGTGTGTCTATCAGTAGGCGTCGATATTTTCAGATCTAATCATACAGAAAAATTGAATCGTGTAAGCTGCAAGTCACAGATAACATATACAAATAACTCTTAGGTAGCATAAGTACATACGGACTTGTAAAGGGCTTCAGTTTAGTCCTAGAATCGACTAAACCTAGGCTTTGATACTGCAAATGTAACACCCATTCCCGGTCTGGTAGAGAACCGGGTTAAAATGTGTTACCGAAAAACAAATTCAAATTTTAAAGATGACCTTGGGGTTCGGGACTTATTCAGAAGGTCTTATTAATCATTCTTAGGACTTAATGAACTTATTTGCTACTAATCTTATTAGAAATTTGGGTCAATTTAAACTTTTTAAACTAAAAGGACTAAATTGTAAACTTTACAAATCAACGATCCTAATCCGAATTCTTTATTACCAACTTGTAATTAAACTTACCAATTATTAATCTGTGAAGTTTTGTTACTATCAAATATCATTAACCTAATCAATTAAACGTGTAGTTATTAGTGACCAATTTGTAAACTATCCAAATTTTGTTTTTATGCCTTATAACATATTTAACTACCACCGTATTGATACCTTAAGGGTCGTATCGATACACTAAGCCTAATTCCAGATTTCCAGATTCAAATGAGGTCGAACCCGTACCGATACAGCTAAGCATGTATCGATACCAGTTGACTGCGTTAACTCTGTATTGATACGCTATAAAACCGTATTGATATCGTTTTCCATCCCAAATTCCAGTGGCCAAAATCCGTATCTATACACCCAAACCATATCGATACTCCTTGTTTGACCAATGTTGACCAGAACATTTATGTAAGGGCCATATCGATACGCCATCACCCGTATCGATACCCCATAACCTGTAATGACAGATTTTTGCTGGTTTTTATTCAATTTACCCATCCAAACGATACTAAAATTTTACCAAAATTTAAAAATAGTATCTCTAATCATGTGTCAAGTTTCAAGGTATTTCGAATTCGTTTACTACGGTTTTATCAAATAGGGCTCTTAAGCTCAATTTATTCTATTTAGCCATTTCCAAACATACCATTATACTCATACCACACCTAGTTACTATTAGGCTTACACAACCACATCAAAATAAGTTACTACAACACATCTAAACCTTATGCTACCTTACTAGGAGTTTGGAAACAAAAGTAAACATACATATAGCTTGTGGAAGTGACTTGCAACCGAGAGATTACAAGATTGGAGCTCAGAAAATCTCAAGGCCCTGAAATGCATGAGACACACATATGTTAGGCTTATATAGCCTAGTGAGGTAGTCATACAACATAAGTAATGACAATACATAAATGGCATGCTATGAACATGAATGGCATAATGGCATACTTAATAATCATAATCGTATTCTTTTAATCACAAGGTCTCATGCTTAGGCCATTTGTCATAATTGTACATAATCATAATGAAGCTTAAAACATTTAAATTCCCTTGGACAATGTAACAAGTGGATACGCATATTCCTCTTTACACCGCACATATATCGGAAAATAGGTTGTAGCCACATATAACGAAAAATAGGTTGTAGCCACATATAACGGAAAATAGGTCGTAGCCTTGAGTCGTAGCTCCGGATAGTATCCCTTACACAATCTATTATTATCTCCCCACATATAGGCCGTAGCCCAGACCGTAGTCCAATCCCTTACTTATACGAGCTCAAATAACCTTATGGCATGCCAATTGTATCCAAAACTCACAAATGTCCAAGGTTACACATATTTTATTATATTACTTACCTTTATGCCCGTAGGCCATAACGTATCAAAATCGAAGTTGAGTCGTAGCTCCATATAACGGACCATATCATATACACATCACATCACAACATATTTATATCAAATTTAGCATATCATGTCATGTTTTTCTTATAACAATTTCACATATAACATGTCTCGTCTTTCACATATTTACTTATAGAACATCAACCATATCAAAAGCTTACCATGCTCACCTTTAGCATCCACACGAACATTGCACTACTTGAGCCTTTAGCAAGATACATATTAACAGGAAAATCACAAATCAAATGCACCGGGTTGTCTCTGTGCCAATCCTTTGACACGACTACACTCACCTTGACTACGAGGTTCTCGGATTACAATTTTGTTGTGCCTAGCTTCCTTTGGAGATGACAAGGAATCCTTCTCCACGATTTGAGCTAGCACAAAATTAGGAGTTGTATTAGAATTCGATCTAAGGATTTGGAAACATATTTCAAGCTTACCAAAACTTGTAGGCAATATCGGAATATCGAAATTAACTCCCTAGTTCATGGGTTTCCCTTTTGAACATAAAAAACCTACTTTCAAAATTAAACCTCAACAAATGATGGAATCAACAAATGGATATAGGGATTTTACTCACCGAGTCGTAGGCTTTCAAATGAAGTATCAAGGTTAAACAAAGGACAAAGATAAAACCTAGGTGCTTGCTTAAGCTTGAGCTTAAAGATAGAAATGGAGGTGCTAGCTTACAAGTTAAAGATGAAGATAAAAAGGGTGAATTTGCTTTTGGAGGATTCAAAGACAAAGGAGAAAGCCTTTGTTTCTGGTTTAAAACTACACACCACCCTTAATCATTGTCCCACCAATATATAGACCAATAGGAAGCTTTCTTATCCTTGAAGGTTTTCTTAACCCAATTCAATTACTTTTCTTCCTTTCATTCAATTGTCAATTGAATGACAATTAGTCATCTTTTCTGATGACTTTCACATAGGGAAAGCCAAGCAAGAAGGTGAGTAAGCACCTTGCTTCAATTTCCTTTAATTTGGGCTTCAAGCAGATTCGAAACAGGGAATCCTTATCGATACACTCGTGGCTGTATCGATACGCTTATGCTAAAACATGTAAGTTAGTTATTGGCAATTGGACCGTATCGATATTGGCTTAACCGTATCGATATGCCTTGCTTAAAATTTGCAAATATTTCATACAAGGAAGTTTATTCACTCAAATAAGACCAAAATGTAACTTCATTATACAAGATGGGTACAAAGGTCAATCATTACAAACGTTTAACACATCAGATTTTAAATTTTCGATCACTGGAACCTACTTCCAACTAGGCCAGTTTTTCGGATGTGACACTCATATAATTTTGGATATGACTTATATGGCTAAATACTACATTTGCATACCTATTTTATAATTACCGTGACTATGGGACGATTTGTTTCATGTAATTGGATGATCTTTGTAATGTTTGGAAATGTTTCTTGGGTTACACGTATGCTTTCTTAATGTTTTATTTATTTGTATGTTTGATGCTTGAAGTCTACATGTTAAGGAATTTATGTGTAATATCATTGTAGAGGCTTATTAACTGAGCACTATATGAATGCTCTTAATAGAATGAAAAAGAGTAAGTAGATCGTTCATGAAATAGACTTTTGAAATATAAATTCTGCGTAGATTTGAATATAGTAACATATCCATGTATGAATTAAAATAAGTGATCATGCTCATTAAAACTTAGCTTTAATTAATCCTGCTTGAGTTTTAAGAAATTAGCCGAAGCACCTATTTTACCCTTCTTGTTCGAACCCTTAAGTGTAATTGGTTCAAATTGCTTTACTATGTATAAGTGAACCTAATATGGTCTTAAATATAGTAAAAGATTTAGGTGTATCCGGAACCTTACAAGATTCGTATTTGTTTGTTTTAGATCAAGTTATGTTTAAAAGTTAACTTTAAGTTAATACAAATACATTGACCTTGGTACAACAAATTGTATGGATGACTTTAATCCTTTTTTATCTTTGATGTAAGACCACCCTTGTTTGTTGTTCGATTGATCTTGATTGTTGGTAGTATTGTTTGTGTGTGAGATGAATTGCTATGCTGCTATATAATATTCATGAAAATCATGGATAAAGTATTAGGGTCTTTTGAATGATGTATTGGGTAAATTGGTATAATAACGGTTTTGCAACATAGTTAAAGATGCTAGAATGACTGAGAATGAGTCTTAATGTGTTGAGAGTTTTAGAATTCAATTAGAAATTGTTGAGTGAGTAAATAAAGCCTAAAGACCAGGTTTAAAACTATTTAGTATACTGAAAATATATATGAAGCTTGTTAGGTCATTTGAACAGAATAATGTAATTAAAATAATTGAAAGCCATGTTCAACGTGATGCTTGTTTGATGGTTTAAGTATTACGGTTCCCACATGTTCTATGAAATGGTTGGTGTTATGTAATTAAGTGTGTTTGAATGCGTGGATTGTATTATGTTATATGGCTAGATTAAGAATTTATTAAGAAGAAAAGAATGTTTTGAATGGGTAACATGTTATGTGATGGAATTGCTTCGTTTAAATTCAAATATAAATTTAATAAATAAGAATGATTGATATGTAAGACTTTTGTGGAATTGAAGGTTAAAAGAAAATTTTTTTGTTAGCCAGTACTGAAACTTGACCAAATTTTATAATTTGGTCACATAAATTCTAGAATGTGTTATCGGTAACAACTTCAATTTCGGTTTTCTTCTGAATAGGGTTGAGGGTGTTACAAAATGGCTGAGCAAGCATGTATTCTTCAAAGCAAACTTCGTAGATAATATGTTCGTAAAATGAGCAATAAAATCAGTGTTATTATCAGTAAGCACAATATCATCCTAGAAAGTATAAAATAACTCCATTTGCATTATAGATGAAGAGAAAGGCATCAGTCTTTGATTTCGTAAAACCAAAGTGAATGAGAAATTGAGAGAGTTCAACATACCATGCCCTTAGGGCTTGCTTGAGTCCATACAAGGCTTTACACAACCGACAAATATGAGATGGGTGAGTAGAATCAACATACCACGGAGGTTGTTCTAGATAGACTTCCTCATGTAAGGTGCCATTTAATAAGGCATTATTAATATCAAGTTGCTTGATGGGCCATGCATGATGAAGAGCAAGAGTGAAAATAATACGCACTGTAACAAATTTCATCACAAGACTAAATGTCTCAAAGTAGTCACGACCAGCTTCTTAAGAGTACCCTTTCACTACTAGTCGAGCCTTGTAGCAATCAATAGAGCCATCAGCACGCCGTTTCACACGCAATGCTCATTTGCACCCTACGATAGATTGTGTAGACCGTGGAACAAGATCCCATGTTTTGTCACATAGCAAGGCATTAAACTCATCATCCATGGCTTGTCTCCATAGTGGGTCTTTGAGAGCTTGAGTAACAATCTTTGGCTCTATTGTGGAAGACAAAGGATGACATATAACAATATTAACAAATGAAGGACCAAAGTACCTCAGATTTGGCCGGTGAATCTGCTCTTGTGGAGGATCATGTTGTGGCAAGTTAGGGAAGACAGCTTGCTGTGGCAGATCAACCAAATGAACGGATGTGGCAATGGAATCATTAAGTTGTCGTGGCAGGTTACCCAATGGAACTGGACATCAGGTTGTTGTGATATAACAGACAATGAAACATCAGGTTGTCGTGGCATAGAAGGCAATGAAGCATCAGGTTACTGTGGCATAGCAATAAAGTATTAGGTTGTCGTAGCATTATAGTCAATGAAGCATCCGATTGTCGTGGCATAGGTAGGACATGTCGTGTAGTGTAGTCACCTATTTTGTCCGCCCATGTATATACGATACAAAAGCCTAAAAAATATATATAATGCAAAAGTAATGGCATTATTCCCTTTCCAAGAATGTAGTGTACTCATATTGAATGTAAGGAAAGAGTTTGATGCCCAAGTAATGGCATTATTCCCTTTCCAAGAATGTAGGGAATATGCTTTTAGGGTTTTGATTTAGGGTTTCTTGAAGCCTATAAATAGGCCTCATTCCATTGTAATTAGACATCAATATTCACATCCACACCACACATTGAGAAACACATTCACAAAGAGAAGCAATTGTAATACAGAGGTTGAAGAGAAATACAAGTTGTTTCTTTGAGGTATTTTTACCCAAATTTTGTTTTCATATATTTTTATTCTTTTGTTTCCTTGAGTACTTGGTCTCGGGTAAGAAAGAGAAGGGGTACAGGTCCTCACCAAATCAAAGCTCATGAAAAATCCTGCATCACCCAAAGGGAAGGCCGACAACACTACCGAAGCAGCAGCCCCATGGAGGCACACCGTCAGCATGTGGTGGCTGACGACGTGTAGCATCAGCAGCCGGCGTTCAGTAGCAGCAGCGATAGCGGTACCAACAGCCCGTACCCTCGTCGACAAGCTCGAACTTGATCCCAATGTTTGCGACTTCTTAACCTTAATCTTTTATTTTAGTTTTTATTGTTTCTATGCATTTAAATTCATCATTTGATTTGTGTATATTTTCCATGTCTTATGTTTTGTTCATCCTCATGTATTTTAACTCGGTAAAATATTAAGTTAAGTAAATCTTTAAATAATCAATGTTCTTTTAAAAGGAAAGAAGTTATTAAATAATTTAATATGGATACTTTTTAGGTTAGTTTCTTTAATAAATGACTTAGATATTTTATACCTTACTTTAATTGCAAATAGTTAAATAAAACCCTAAGATAAATCTTTAAAAAGAGGTGAATAATTCATTAATTATAATGATGGTAAATAAAAACTAACTTGGTAATTCTCTAAAAAGGGGTAAATAATTATTTAATTGTAAGTAAAACTCTCTAGGTAGTTTTTTAAATATAGTAATTTGTAAATACTTTAATAAAGCCTTCTATGATTAGTTTCTTTAAACTCCTTAGGTAACTTTTAGAAAAGTAAATAATGTGTAAATAATTAACTCTTAGGGTAATTCTTAGAAAAGTAGGTAATTTGCAAATAATTAATTTTGAACATTAAATCACCCATAAAATTAAAAAGGGCTAATAAGACATCATTTAAAAATGATCTTTCTTTGCATCATGAAAACGATGTGCATTTTCAATTAGGATTAATTCGGTCTTCCCCTAGCCGTTGTGGGAACGATCGAGACTCCTATGTGAAAGTGTATTATCGAATTTTAAGGACTAATACCTTAATCCCTTTGCGTCTAAATTGATTCTAATTTTCTGAGCCGTGAGCGAGTTCGAGCCAATTCTAGAACTTCGTGGATTTTTGTATTAACCTTTGCATGCACGCATCGGGTTATAAATAAAATATTAGTGATCAAGTAAGCGCCGGTCTCCGGGCGTGATAGGGGTGCTAATCCTTCCCCACGTTTAATCGTGGCCCTGAACCCTTGAGATTTCGTAATCTCTGGTTTTTTTAGGTTTTCGGTCCGCCTAATCTAATAAAGGGACCGGTGGCGACTCTGTTTTACATCTTGGCGACTCCGCTAGGGACAATCTAAGAGGGCACAACTTTTACTTGGTCACGAATTATTTTCTTTACTAATCCGTTGCATTTTTGTGTCTGTATTTTCTTGGTGCCATAAACTGTTTGCATCATAATATGAGCCTTCTACCCGGGCTCTATCAAACCTAAGTGGAAGAAAATAGCTATGCCTTCGTTAGTAACCCTCCATATGGGCTAGTGAAAGTCTTCTGGGATCCAGAGTACTTGTGCTTTCGTGAGTAACCCTCCGTATGGGCATAACGGAAGTGCACCCTTTGAGCTGTGTTCGATTCGTAAGCCTGTGATGGGCCAGAATTGAACATCTTATCCACCTTGGTTTATGGGATAAGGGCGGTTCGAGAACCCTCTTAGATCCAAACCCGCATGAATGTTTGTCTTAGTAAGCTCACCTCATCAAGCCATGTGAAACCATAGGTTTTATCTTTCTGCTTTATTAATTGCTTTACTTTTTCACATTTTATTCTTGAATTTATCTTATTATATATACACTAACACCTTATTTATCCTTTTAGTGCATAGATCACATTGCAACCACTTGTTATTCTGAGACATTGTGCAATCAGGGATCATGAGTATACAAGTCACATTGTCCGGTTTCGGAATCCTTCGCTCGAACACAGAGGTACGAAGTGAGTCCACGGAGCTTCAACACCAACATGGAGATAGTGTGCAGAGAGATACCACTGTAGACTTGCCGAAGCAAGTACATGTGGGGTTGCCTCATAACCATTTATCTGGACTGATTGCTGTTTAGGAGAGCCTAGAAGCCTAGGACCAAGCCGTGTTCTCTAAGAGATATGAGGACATAGCCCTATTGCTTGGAGTAGAAATAGATGAGTCCATAATACTAGCAGCTGTTGAATTTTGGGACCCGACTTATCGATGTTTCGTCTTCAATCAAGAGGACATGACACCCACCATTGAAGAATACATGGTCTTGCTGCTCTTGGATCTAGAGAAACTTGATAAAATATATTGGGAGGAGAAAAACTCGGGGTATCAGAAGAAATTTGCCAAGCTTGCTGGTCCAAATGTTGAAGAAATAGATTCCCATGTTGCCAAAAAGAATAAAAGCCCTTGCTTCACATGGAGTTCATCTACGCCCAGATCATGAAGGATGTAAAGCACGGAAGAGTCCTCGACTTGCTCGCCTTGGATATTTATGGGTTAGTGATATTTTTTAAAGTTCTAAGGCACATTGAGATAACCTTGGTGGACTTGCTAGCCCAGAAAAATATGAATCCGGTCCCAGCTATTCTGGCAGATACCTTCAGGTCCCTGAATTTTTGCAGAACTCGAGGAAGGGGGCGTTTCACCGGTTGCTCACAACCTCTCTACCTGTGGCTGCGAAGTCACTTTTGGGACAATAAGAAGATAAGTAGGCATCCCACATCCAAAGATCTGGTCTCGAACAAAGAGGTCACCAGAAAGTAGTGGCTGCGAAATGGGAAACAAGAACAGTGGACAACATTCTTTAAAAACCTCACTGATGCTGACATAACATGGAGATCCTCATGGATGTACCAGTGCCTATCTTGTACAAGTGCGGGAAGTTGGAGTGGGTTCCTCTCATAGGCTTATAGGGAGCTACCAGTTATGCCCATTTGCTCGTACAACACCAGTACAGTTCTCGACAGTTTATTCATGTTACCCATAGGTTACATGAGGAAGAATTCTCCTACACAAAAGTTAATTCCACAAGACAAGTCACAGAGTTGGCTAAAGAGTGGAAGCATACATACTGAATGGAAATAGCTCTATTTGCCGGTGTTGTGCATGAATATGCCAGTTGGAGAAAGCAAAGGGTGGATAACATAGGTGTACGAGATTCGACGAGTGCATCGGATAATCCTTGGCCTGGCATCTTGCTAACTAAGCTAGAGATTTACAAACAAGACTTAGAGAAGGAAAAGGAAAAGCTATAAGACAGGGTGACTGAACTTGAAGGCAAACTCCTCGCAGAGCAAGTCCAAAGAGAGGGCTACCAGAAGAAGGTGAAAACTCTGTTGTCAAACCAAGAACTTTACTTAAAAGATGTACAAGAGTTGACGCAAGAGAAAACTGAATGAAGGCACGAGGCACGTGCTAGTATTTCCAAAGCCTTGAAGAAAGAAAATAAGCAACTTAAGGAAATAAAGAAAGAGCTGAAAGTTTGGCAACGTGAGGTCCAGACCGACTTGCTGGAGAAAAACAACACTTAGAGGGGCAATACTCAGAAGCACGTAGTAGCCTCAAAAAATACCATGACCGAAATCAGGAACTCCAAGAGAAACTGAAGGAAGATGACATAAAGGGTGTCGAGGCCGAATTGCTCTGTTATGGTCTCAGTTACCAGCACATACGGACCATATATGATGACTGGACCATGAGAAGATGCAGTGGGTTGACACTAAACGAACTGTGAATATTGCATTCATGGTAACACAATTGTGCATTAAACATTTAACTTGGCAACTTTGAAAGGCGGTTTCCAAGGCTCGTGAGATGAAGAATTAGGCCAGAGCTCTGAGGTTGAGATTCTTTCCAGTCGAGAAAGACACATAACAACTGTTAGACTTCCTAGATAAGGTAGCCAACCAGTACTAGTAGGTTTGCCAGTTCTTCGGTTGTGTTTAGAGAGAGGCTACGCCAGTTGGAGAGTTTGAGAAATTGGCACCAAAGCGCATCAAGAAAAGAGAGCAGAATAACGTCTTTGTACACAAACTTCACGATCAATGAAACGTACTTCCGAAATACCAATAATCTTACATCAATACATCATGCACATCATCATTTCTATTTGCACAACATCCATAGCAATTATGGAAAAATCTGTGGACTAAGCTCAAGCAGAAAAACTATGGTACTTGCACACAAACTAGAATCATGGCCATTGAAGATAAAAAAGATTTGAGAGATGAAATTGCACAAGCTCAGTAAGACACTACGCCCAGATAGCAGCTATGACGAGTACGGCTGTTGGCACCAAACTCGGAGTAGTTTATTTTCACTCGAAGGCCCATCAAAGGGAATATTTCAATTCCATATTCTGGTGGAGTCCAGAATTTGAAGTTTCCAATCCAGACAAAAGGTTTGAGCCTAGTACCTGGCCTGATAATTCCTCTAAAACTCAAGGCCCTAGAACTTAAGAAGTACGACAAACAAAATCAATGGTTGTGAAAGCCCTGATGACTATGACAGCCCTAATGAACATGAAAAGAAGAAATTGAAACATTGATATCATTCGAAGATGTTCAAGATGGAAATGAGGCTTACTACGAAGATTCTCATGCAAACAATTCAAAATGCTCTACAAACAGAAATTTGAGAACTCGCGCTGAAGGTGCTTCGCCAATTTTTCTTCCACGAAAATCAGAATAATTGGAAAAGGTAGATGTTTTCATTCGAGCCATTCAAGGAGGCCTTCCACTCAAAATTGATGTGTCAAATACAACGATAGCTCAACCTGGTCTGTAGTGGCTTGCCAATCAGAATGCTGGAAACCCCCACTCCCTAGATCAAGGCTAGAGAAACGCTTAAGAATTAGGCCTACTAATAAGGAGTACAAGATCACTGGATTGAGTGAGTAGAACAAAAATAAGAATTAAAAAACAAAGACAATGGAGATGACCATCTATGACCACAACATACATCTGGTGATTTGCTATGCAAGATAAAGTGCCATGTTGATCTATGTTGTTGGTTATCTTGGCAACGCTGTACGAAAGCTCTAACCACCTCGTAAAAAGCATCCATGGTTGAAAGTTCAAGGTAGAAGTCACAGAGAATAATGCATGTATAATGGGACCAGACCTGCGGTCATCCAGGTTGAAGGATATGTCCTACAAAGTCAAGGGCAAGTAACAATGTAGATTCTATTCCAATGAATGGCTGTTGGAATTTCAAAAGAAAGAAACTGGTGATGTCAGCTAGAATTAGAAGATGGGTCACTGCTAACTTTTCTACTTCAAAGCCTGATTTAGTAGACGCTTTCCACCTATCACCAGAGTTAACGTTTGCGATCCAAGCTCACTAAAGCTCATTTATTTGTTGTCTGGTGAAAAAACCTTGATTTTTGCAAATTTTTCTGAATTTGGTATAGCGACTCAGAACATAACAACAATTGAAGTGAATGACCAACACCCTCTAGAAATGAATGACAAGCTCCGTAGTTCAAATTTGATGTTAACCATTGAAAAATCAATACATATGGATCCATTGAAGGAATGCAAGAACAAGACGAGTGTTACAAGAGCATCGAGTTGACCAAATTACGCACCCGTATGGTACTCAATACCAAACTCGAAAATGAACATGGAAAACAAGAATGATAGCAGTAGAAGCCATCTTGAAAGGCGTTCAGGACCAGCTCGAGAAGATTGAGAAGGATTTGAAAGGCGAAATCACCAAGTCCCAGGAGAACATTGTGCTCTAGATAGCAGCTATGCTGGGTTTCAAAAACCCTGAAGCAGTTAAAATCCTTAAGAACGTGATTGCAACAATGCCACCACAAGAATTGAGTCATGGGGCACTTAAAGGAAAGGTTCAAATTCATCTTCCAGGAACCTCGACCAATGTTTTGGCGAAGTCCGGGGCAAGTCAAGACGAAGATCAAGACATTGAAGTTCCAGACCTTGATGAGATGCCAGCAAGATCAAGAAAGATAAGAAATTAGAATATCGTTGAGACAAACTAGAAGGAATTGTCAAAGCCCTGCAAAGATTCAGCATTCGCCACGACATAAACGCAAGAGACCTCAGTTTAGTGATAGATCTAGTCGTTCCCCCAAGTTCAAGATACCATATTTTGAGAAATACGAAGAAACTATTTGCCATTCGGCATATCTAACAATCTACTATAAGAAGATGTCATATTACCTTGACAACGAGAAGTTGCTTATACATTGTTTTCAAGACAGTTTTTCTGGGTCTGCCGCCCGTTGGTACACTCAACTGAGCCAAGCCAATATAAAGAAATGGATAGATCTTTCGTGTGCTTTCGTTGAACAGTATACGTACGTCACCGATATGGTCCCAAATTAACATATGTTGCAAGGAATGGAGCAAATGAGCAATGAAAGCTTTTGCCAATATGCACAGAGATGGCGAGACCTGGCCGCTCAGGTTTAACCACCACTGTTGGAAAACGAGATTACTCTAATGTTTGTGGGGACCATTATGTTAAACTATGCCACCGAGTGCTTCGCAGACATGGTCACGGATGGAGAGTTGATATTGGTAGCCATAAAAAACGTGAGACTCGAGAATATATCAGGCGAATATGATGAGCACCTACAACCTAAATTACTCGAACAATGGAATCTTGTCATGAGGGCAAGCTTGGCAAGAATTCACTCATAGTACTTAACAATTCGACTGTAGAGGATTTTCCTGCTGTTGTGAAATCATACCAAGAATCAACCTTTTTTTTCTTTTGCCCGTGAACATTAGGGAACTTTTGTAAGGGCTTCTATGTTATTTTGCTTGTTTTAAAGATGCATTATTTTCTCAAGTGGCAAACATTTCATTTTCTTTATTCATTACATCCATTTCTCTTCCAAAACATTTTTTTGCACGGCCCCTATTATTGATTACATGAATGATTCATGAATCTAATCCCGCGATAAAGGGGAAACAAAAATGCACTCAGGATTAATGAGAAAGATCCCAAATACAAATTTTGAGATAATTTTCCTCTCAAACACTGTTGTTTAAGGTCCTTTGATTAAGTGATAACTCTGAAACATCTACCAACTGAGGACAACTCTTCTTCAATGATATCCATATATGAGAAGAGATTTTGCATTCCTTCATTTCCTTTCGCAAAAAAAGTATCCCTTGTTGTCCCTTTTGAGCCTGATATTTTCTTCTTCCGATTGAACCCTAACCAAGGATCACTCCCCACACTGGGGGCAAAGGCGATGTAAGATGACTGGTTCTAACCATGCTATGAAGATAACAAGAATGTGTGCAAGAAACAACATGAGCAAAACAACATGCAGGACAGGATGGGTATCCAAAAAAAGGAAAAGGAAGAAAAGAAAAAAATGTGTGAAAGAAAAACATTGAAAATATACCCATTGGAGGAATCACCAAGTTGAAAAGTACAAGTTTTCAAGAAAGCATTGCATGAACATGTGTTAGTTTAAGATTCACGAAGCAAAAAAAGGAGATGAGCACTAGGGTGAAAACCCAAAAAATGGGCAGTCTAGAGCGATCCAGGAAGGAAAAGAAAAGAGGAACTAATAAAAAGTAAGGACTTCATCAAGAAGAATTGATCCTTGGTTTATTCACCCTCAAACACTTATTTGGGCATATATATCCTTTTTTGTAACCATTAACCTTATGTTGGGAAATGTCGGTACACCTCATGGCGCAGCGGAAAAATTATCCGGCGTAATCCACCAGTGATCAATGTACAAGGGGCGAATTCGGGGTGATGAATGATGAAATGTTAGCTTAATAAATCTAGAATTTGGAAATCCGTAAGGAATTTGGAATAACCAATCGAATTCGAGTCGTCACAATAGCGTTTCGACCTCTACGTAGTCCACCCGAATGAAATGAACAATATTTTCTCTTCTCTAACTATTAGAGAGGTTTTTCAAAAACAGGAATAAATAGTTGCTAGAACTTATGCCTTTATATAGCATTTAAAAACCTAATTCTAATTAAATTCAGATTCTTAAATATACAATATATTTAACCGAATATAATTAAATATGTAGAATATGATTCTACTTTAATTAGGTTTCTTTTAGAGATATATATACTTTAATAATATTTGATAATTACAATAACTTATCAAATATTAACACACATATATATATATATAAACAAAATTATCCATAATTACAATAATTATAACAATTTCGGTTTCTCACTAATTACGTGTACAACAAGTTTGTACACATGCTATCTAATCGATATTTGTTCGTTTCAATCATAGGGTGTGACCCGTGTAGGTTCATGTAATGTTAGCAGTAATATCCAGAACAATTCTAATATTACAAGCAATGAGTGGCATCCAACAATACATCATTGCTACCTAAGTTACATGAAATCGTGGTTCGATTTAACCTTTTTTCCGTGATTAACTTCTTTTATGTATTTCATCATTTAGTCCTCATATCTAGATCGGACACAAGTCATGGATTAGTCACACTTGTATAGTCCATCTAATGTTTCTTGATATCTTGAGTAGACTATTATAAATGAATAACTGTGATATCCCATATCAATTTATTCGAGCATGCCATGCATTTTCTAGTCTCACTCAATCAAGTGGCCTATGATATTACTCCTATTATATAGGAGGGACAAATCCTATCTTGATCAACCATATTTCGCTACATGGATTATGACATGTCCAATATCAGTCTTTATAGTGTAGTCAGTTACGACACACGTTTGACCCTATCAAAATATGTCACTCACGATGTTGAAATAATAATGATCTCAAGTTTGAGGATCATACATGCAGTTATCATCATAAGCAATGTTGTAACTGTCACATAATAATCCAAGAAACATGCTCATAGTGGGTCAGTCCAGTATGTTGTTCCCTAACACATACTTATGTATTGATTTTGACATCTCCATGTCAATGACAACACTTTTTCATCAATCAACTATATATTAGTCTTAATACATTATTGTTGTCCAAGCCCACAATAATTCTTGACTAAGGACATTCAAGAATAACTATATTATTCTAAGGACTTGATTATAATTTAGTTTATTTATAGATACACAGAATAAGACTGAAATAATAATAATGGCTTTATATTAATAAACAAGATAAAATAAGTATGTCTTTTATAATCATCTCATGATTGGTCTTTGGGCATACTCTAATACCTTAGCCACATTACAAGACTTGAAAGACCATTTTGATCATATAAGGATATCTGAAAAGAGGAGTTTGTTTTCAGAACACATTCCACCTGATTGAGTTTACCTTTTTCCAAGGACTTCAAAACTTCTAATGTTTGTTTGAGATTAGAAAAGGGGGAAAATGAATTTGGGGGAGTGGTGAGTCAAAGAGAGACACCTAAATGGGTAGAAAGTAGGAACGCTATCCGGTCGATGGGCTCATAAATCATTCATGCTATGAATTTGGGGGCATCTGACCTTGTTTCTTGATTTTACTTTTTTCATGTTTGCCATGACTTTTTAAATTTCTTTTAAATTCTCATGAGTTTTCATTTCAAGTTTTTACCTTGTTTACTCACAAGCATCTTACAATTAAATTAACATGGATTCAAGAAAAAACAAAAGATTTCTTGGTATAACTTCCAATTATAGGGATCCAGAAGTAAATGTTCACTCTCGCGTTAATGAGGCGTTGAAAGAATTCATTTGTTGTTGAAAACAAAGATCAAGAAATGGTGTAGCCATCATGAACTAAATCAAGAGACGACTCGATCATGTTGAAGATAGCTGAGCCCAAGGTTGAATGGGGAATTACCTCGCATAAGGGGCACGGGTGTTAGAAGAAAAGCTCATTGAAATGTAAGAGCGGGGCAGAGGTTCCCTTTACGAGCAAGCCATGATAGAATGCCTAAGTTCAGCCAAATTTAAGAGGCCGGAAGGAGTTCCTCCCATAGCCTTTAGTAGTGGGGCATCGTTACCTATGGAACGACAAGATAAGTTCACATGCGAATAAAAAATATGTGAAGTAGAACTGGAAAGCAACTCGGGCAATGAAAATCTCAGAAGGTTCAAAGTTCTGGGGCAAGGCTCCTTGAACATTAGATGTCATTCCAAGAAATCTAAGGTGGAAATAAGCTTTGCTGCAAAGTTTCCCATACAAGAAATTCAGAAGCGTTCATCAGAAGCCTTGAAGAACCGCTACCAATCAAAATCACAAAATTACTGGATTAATTTCAGATGAGCAAACCATATTTCTTGTCATCTTTAGGAGAAGTATGTCATTTTTCTATTCAAAGCCTATTCGTTCAGGTTCATGGTGAATGGAAACCTTTATAGCCTATCCGTTCAGGCTCATGGAGAATGGAAATCCTTATAGCCTATTCGTTCGGGCTCATGGTGAATGAAAGCCTATCCGTTCAGGATCATGGTGAATGGAAACCTTTATAGCCTATTCGTTAAGGCTCATGGAGAATAGAAACCTTTATGGCCTATCCGTTCAGGCCCATGAAGAATGGAAACCTTTTTCAGCATTTGACCTATCCGTTCAGGCCCTTAAAGAATGGAAGCTTTTTTTAGCATATGGCCTATCCGTTCAGGCCCAAGGAGAATGGGACCTTCATTTGAAGAATTATTTGAAGATTTGTTCATTGTCGCTTCGGAATGATACAACAGTTATTTGATTTGTCTCTGTCGTGTTGGAGAGACTGGTTCTTTCACCAATTGAAGTCATTGCCGCTCTGGAATGATTTAGCAATTTTGATTTGTTTCTGCCGCTTCGGAGAAATAGATCCTCTCATCGTTTGAAGTCATTTGATTTGTTTTTGCCGCTTCAGAGAAACAGATCCTCTCACCATTTGAAGTCATTTGATTTATTCACTGTCGCTTCGGAGGAATGGGTTAAATGAATCGCGTTGTTCTTTGCCGCTTCAGAAAGATGATTTTGTAGTACCCAGATTGTTTTTGCCGTTCTGGAGAAACAAGTTGTGTTCAACCGACCCAGCCGGACAAAATCAGTGCCTTTTTATTTTTTGCCCTATTCTCGTTTTACCGAAATGGACAAAGAGGGACAGTTGTAGTCGCCTATTTTGTCTGCCCATGTATATACGATACAAAAGCCCAAATATATATATATAATGCAAAACTCAAAAAGAATCCATGTACAGTGGGCTAAATTAGGCCTCATACGCAAACAAACCCTAGCTTTTCTTGTGCAATACTCTTTCTATTTGAATCCCTACCAAGCCGTCACGTCATCGGTCATGCCTTGCAAGTAAAGAAAAGGGGAGTAAATACGAATCGATATTATCAAGCAAATCAGATCACGTAAGATCCTAGCCATCTCAGATATGGGAAGATTACAAGAGATTTTATCCAACAAGTACGGAAAGTCAAGTGATGCGCAAGGAATTCTCACTGTAGACTCACGTCAAATTTTTTATAGGATCCAAGCGTTTTCGGGTCAAGGTGTCTTCTTAAGTATTGATCGTCTTTCGATTACCTTTCCAACGCATCTTGAAACGCCTCAATCAGACGTCGAGAGCTCAAGATATGCTCATTTTACTGAAGATAACGCATGCAGAAAATTGGATACGGGTTCAATACGGGAATTTGAGTTTATTACGAATTTTCAATTATTTTATTGAATATTTGTAATTAAATTTAAGTTTAGACGTTTCCCTATTTGTTTTAACTCATATTGAATGTAAGGAAAGAGTTTGATGCTCAAGTAATGGCATTATTCCCTTTCCAAGAATGTAGGGAATATGCTTTTAGGGTTTTTGATTTAGGGTTTCTTGAAGCCTATAAATAGGTCTCATTCCATTGTAATTAGACATCAACATCAATATTCACATCCCCACCACACATTGAGAAACACATTCACAAAGAGAAGCAATTGTAATACAGAGGTTGAAGAGAAATACAAGTAGTTTCTTTGAGGTATTTTTACCCAAATTTTGTTTTCATATATTTTTATTTTTATTCTTTTGTTTCCTTGAGTACTTGGTCTCGGGTAAGGAAGAGAAAGGGTACGGGTCCTCACCAAATCAAAGCTCTTGAAAAATCCTGCATCACCCAAATGGAAGGCCAGCAACACAACCGAAGCAGCAGCCCTATGGAGGTACGCCGCCGGCATGTGGTGGCTAACAGCGTGTAGTAGCAGCAGTCGACATTCAGAAGCGGCAGCAACAGCGGTACCAACAACCCGTACCCTCGTCGACAAGCTCAAACTTGATCCCAATATTTGTGATTTCTTAACCTTAATCTTTTATTTTAGTTTTTATTGTTTCTATGCATTTAAATTCATCATTTGATTTGTGTATATTTACCATGTCTTATGTTTTGTTCATCCTCATGTATTTTAACTCGGTAAAATATTAAGTTAAGTAAATCTTTAAATAATCAATGTTCTTTTAAAAGGAAAGAAGTTATTAAATAATTTAATATGGATACTTTTTAGGTTAGTTTCTTTAATAAATGACTTAGATATTTTATACCTCACTTTAATTGTAAATAGTTAAATAAAATCCTAAGATAAATCTTTAAAAAGAGGTGAATAATTTATTAATTATAATGATGGTAAATAAAAACTAACTTGGTAATTCTCTAAAAATGGGTAAATAACTATTTAATTGTAAGTAAAACTCTCTAGGTAGTTTTTTAAATATAGTAATTTGTAAATACTTTATTAAAGCCTTCTAGGATTAGTTTCTTTAAACTTCTTAGGTAACTTTTAGAAAAGTAAATAATGTGTAAATAATTAACTCTTAGGGTAATTCTTAGAAAAGTAGGTAATTTGTAAATAATTAATTTTGAATATTAAATCACCCATAAAATTAAAAAGGGCTAATAAGACATCATTTAAAAAAGATATTTCTTTGCATCATGAAAACGAGGTGTATTTTCAATTAGGGTTAATTCGGTCTTCCCCTAGCCGTTGTGAGAACGATCGAGACTCCTATGCGAAAGTGTATTATCTAATTTTAAGGATTAATACTTTAATCCCTTTGCGTCTAAATTGATTCAGATTTTCTCAACCGTGAGCGAGTTCGAGCCAATTCTAGAACTTCGTGGATTTTTGTATTAACCTTTGCATGCACGCATCCGGGTTATAAAGAAAATATTAGTGATCAAGTAAGCGCCGGTCTCCGGGCGTGATGGGGGTGCTAATCCTTCCCCGCACGTAATCGTGCCCCCGAACCCTTGAGATTTTGTAATCTCTGGGTTTTTTTAGGTTTTCGGTCCGCCTAATATAATAAAGGGACCGGTGACGACTCTGTTGTTACATGTAGCAAAAAGGAAGATGTGAGGAACAAACTGGACATGGCGAGAGACATAGTTTCTGTTAGTGGTCAACTCTAGGCATTTATAAGTAGACTGCGTCACAGAGTTTCTAAGGAAAACACATTCAGCGGACCGTGGCTCAAGTTTATGTGTCATGTATGGCCTCAACTAAAGAAAGCACAAGCATTCAAATGGTTGAAGCTTGTCATAGTTTGGTGCTTGTTGATAAAGAAGAAGGTAAGGTGAAACATTACCTAGTATCGGTGTTGGCATCCGATTAATAAGATAAGTAACTGCCTAAAAAGCATGAGGCCAATACTCTTTTTGGAGGGATGCAAAGTGAAGTAGAGAAAGTCTAGTCTCAACTATGTGACGATGTCTCCGTTCAGCAGTCTCTTTGTGTTCCAGAGTATGAGGCGGTGAAGTAAAGTGGGAAATATCGTCCAAATTCAAAATAGGAAAGAGCTTAACAAACTCACCTCCATTATTAGAGAATAGAGACACAATGGTCTGATGAAAAAAGCTTTCAACGTGCCTTGTAAACTAAAGAAATATTGTAGTAACATCAGATTTCTTCTTCATCGGGTATAGGCAGATATACTTGGTAAAATGATCAACAAACACTACATAGTATGAATATCCATCATAAGACACATGTTTAGTGCTCCAAACATCAGAGTAAAGCAATTCAAGAGGACGAAAGTTTGATATAGTATTTTGACCAAATGGCAGTTTATGACTCTTATTAATAAGACATGAACTACAATGATAGTTCGTCAAACTTGTTGGGTCATGGGATATATTAGAAGTGCGTAATATAGAGGCTACGACTTTATCAGAGGGATGGCCGAAATTGTGATGTAGCTGATGCACGAACAAGCAATTAACTGAGTTGACTTAGAGATAAAAGGATCGCAGAGCATAGTAGACACCACTAATTTTATTACTTTGAAGAAGGGGAATTCCTATGTGTCGATTCTTAACGACAAAATAAGAGTCAAAGAATTCAACAGATACATGATTAGTCTAACATAATTTAGAAACCGACACTAAATTTGTATTTAACTAAGGATCATATAAGACACTTGTGAGAGAAAAAGGCTTGGTAGCCGTGGGAATAGTGCATCGACCAATATGAGATATAGGCAGAGAGTTACCATTACCCAAATAAACTGTATTAGGACCATCATAAGAGGAGATATCCTAAAGAGACGTAGTGGTCATTTTGGTGTGGTGCAAGGCACCACTATCAAACATCCAAGGAGCAAGATCAGGTGATGAAAGATCAATAGCAGTATTGACAACCGGTGAGTCAGACGATGGCTGCTGATAAAATTTGTTGTTGTGAAGAAACCAAACAAGCTTACGACAATCCCAAACAACATGCTATGGCAAATTACAGAACTTGTACACAACATCTTGTCGTCTAGAACGACCAGATTGAGGAACAAGACTACAACCGCCACTAGAAAACGAATGGCCAGAGCGACCACTCTTCCCTCGAGAACGGTTGGTGGAATAACAGTGATTTGAGTTAGCCCGCTGCGCAGAATATGTTGTGGTAAAAGGTGTAGTATGGTTAGATTCTTGAAGGAGTATCTCATGATTAGTTAAGATCTCAAACAACTCAAGCACAGTTGTCAATGTGTTACGTACACAAAGGACAACAACAATTGGACAATAATCATCACTCAATTGATTGACAATAGAAATCAAGAGATCTGCATCGGAGACAAGACAGTTTGCCAAGGCAAGATTAGATGTAATATCCTGTATGTCTTTCATGTAGTCAGAGATAGACTTGGAACCACGTGGATTGCGAGCTAATTTAGACTTGAGAGCAAGGATACGACCAAGAGATGCTCGAACATAACTTGCAACTAGAGTATCCCATGCAATTTTGGCGGTGACGGGGGATGAAATAAGTGGTTGAACTTGATCATCACAATTGCCAAGAAGACACTGAGAAGAATTTGATCCTGACGATACCATCATAAATATTCAGGATTAGCAATTGTTTCCGCGACATCAGTAAACTTAGATGGGAAGGCTTTGAACCATCAATATAACCGAGTAACCCAAAACCTATGAGAGTAGCCTCCACTTGGCGACACCAAACATAAAAGTTGGCAGACGTAAGTTCGATTGGGAAGTTGGTCGGTGCACTAAAATGCACAAGATCATTGGAAGTAGAAAACAGAGCCATAAAAGGAGATCCAGTTTAAATAAGAGTGGAAAAGAGAGGGGGAAATTTGAGTAGAGAAATTCTATTTGGCTATGATTACCATTTAAAAGATTTGTATATTTGATAGTTAATAATATTTACAATTGCCCTATATATATAGGCTTACAAATGAATATACAATGATAAGAGAAATCAAATATTTAAATACAAATCAAATATTTAAATACAAGATAAGATTGAGATAAAGATATGATAAGATAAGATTTGAATGAGATTTGAATAAGAGTTATCTTATGAATTTGAATGAGATAAAAGTTGTCTCATCTTATCTTTATCCTTAATAACATATACATGGATTAACTTTGTAAAATTGTTATGCGACACTAAACTCAGTAAAAACTTCAAATATCAATAGATTATTAAAAGGGAAACGAAATATTTGATATAATTTATTTTATTTGTGAAAAATAAAGTATCAAATGACTATAGGTGAGGTGATTAAAAGGTCATGTATAACAAGTGTTTGGTTATGTGTTCAAATATCAAATAATGTATTGTAATAGTTTCACTTAACAAATTGTGAAAACATGAAGAAGAAAAATAAGACTCCTACTTTAATATTTACTGCACTTAACAAATAAGAGTACCTTTGTAATATTTACTACACTTTAACTATTTACTATTTAAAGACTTAAAAAGTAGTGAATTGACTTGCATTTATTATTTCTCCTAGGGTGCAGTTTTTCAAAGATCAGTAACTTTGCAAATTTCACGCCGAGTGTATTGATTTTAATAATTTTTAATTAAAATATAGAATTTTTTTAAGGCTTAATCATCAAATAGGTATCCAAATTATGTTTTTTTAGTTAGGTGCTCAAATTATTTTTTGGGTCAAATATGTGTCTAACGTTTCATTCCGTGACTCATTTAAGGTTTTATGTTAATTCTCACCGTTAAAGGACACGTGTCATCTCCTAAAATTTCCAAAATTATATTAAAAATAAATAAAATACTTAATTTTCAGAAAATTTTTAAGTTTTTCAGATTTCACAAAACAACCCCTAAATTTCAAAATCCCTAACTCTCCAAAACTTAAATCTCGATTTGGGCCGATTCCGCCACCGATTTCCACAGCACCGCCCACCACATTGGTCGTCGGACCATCACGACCATTTTCTCCACCATCCCGTCGTCGAAAATCAACCTATGTCGTGCGAAACGCCGAAATTATCAAATGGTTCTTTCAAACGATTCACGACGAGCGGCGGCAGGACAGACAACGAACAACGTGTGGGTTGTTCGGCGAGGGAAGGAAGCTTCATTCCGTCGCTGGCAATGCGGCCGACGCCGAAGGGAGTAGTTGGATTTTGGGGTTTAGGGATTTGGGGACTATTTTTGGATTATTTATAAATTTTAGGATATATTTCTATTTTGTTTTATTAATTTTATTTATTTTTAATATAATTTTGAAATTTTCAGGAGATGACACGTGTCCTTTAACGGTAAGAATTAACGGAAAACCTTAAATGGGTCACGGAATGAAACGTTAGGCATTTATTAGGCCCAAAAAATAGTTTGGGCACCTAACTGAAAAAATGTATAGTTTAGGCACCTATTTACCTATTAAGCCATTTTTAATTAAAATTATTAATAAACTTTTATTGTTTTAGTGACGAGGTGGGAAATCAAGTTAAAGCGATAAAATATAATTAATCATTAAAAAAATGATAAAGTTTAAATAAATTAAAAATTAATTACTATAATTTGTATACAAATTATTTAGGCATCAGAAGATGGAGACACAATTCAAATATTTTTTGTTGCACTCTCGGTTCTTTAGAGCTTTGCCTTGAATAATTTAGACTGACACGTGCCGTACACCTAAATTCGATGCTTCGAACTCGAGACCTCCTTAAGCGATACTAAACTACTTACCACTTGAACCAATCTTCATGGAGATCACAAATTTCAAATATTAAAAATTATAATTAATACATATTTCAATAAATAAGTATATACACGGACTTATATAATTAACTTCCAATCATTTTAATTGAATTCATAATAGTTTATAGATAATGAGATATAAACTTCAAATTTAAAGAATTCCAAAACCACAACATTACCAAATATGTTGAAGCTTCATTGAGAATTCAACCATTGATCTCTTTTATCTGATTTGTTTATGAATAGTCAATTTTAGGTGGAGGGAATAAGTGGAGATTGTGAAAGTGTATTGGATTTGTTGGAGAAAATAAAGCTAGTATTTATGGTTTAATTTAAGGCAAATGGAGAGAGCTAAGGTTCGGATCAGATGGGAAAAAGATTTGAATCTTGTTCAATTCATGGGTGACATCAAACAATATTCTCAACAGTTAATCTGCTCCAACCAAGCATCTTCTTTTTCCACGAAAAAGGCTGAAAAAACAAAAGGTAAACTCAAAAATAGGTAAAATTAGGAAGTCTAGATTTATAATTTATTTGGCAACTTGTCCAGCCACGACGCATGCATTTCCAATTAAGCATTAGAGATTTAAAGTCGTCCAATTAAAGTAACCTGCTTGATATATCTAGCTAGCCCACCACTTTAGAAATTGTTTTAGAAAAAAGACAAAAAAAATATATGTAGGGAAAACACACACCTAACTAGAATGATAGTGGGATTGGCACAGTTTCAATTTAGTTTATGTCAAATCATAGCCATGATCATGACAATAGTCTACGATTAATATTGATTGATTTAGTATAAATTATATAATTGTCTATTTACATTTGTTTTTGGGAGAATATCTTGTTCAAATGATATTTCAGTCTAGGGAAATATTTAGGTCTTTCGATTCTTCATAAGCAGATAACTTTTTTAACCCTTTCATAACACATACATATTTTTTTAATAGTTCTGAAAAATAAAAAGTTGAAAAATACTCTTTTAACCCTATCATTACCATTTTTTATTCTAAGTAGGGAAACGACGCTTCAATAATTCTGAAACGACATCCTCGTCATTTCAGACAAAGATGAAGGACATACCTGGAAAAGATGGCGGCGGCAGGGGCAATTTCAGTCATTAAATTGACCGGCCTGGGTTCGTCACCACGTGTCAACAAAATGTGGGGATTGTAAAAGCATTCCCTTCTTTTAAGTTTTTAAAGTTTCCTATTTGGGAAATTAGAGTCCGTGCAAAAAAGAAAAAGGAAACTACGAGCTCAAGGCGAAAATATCCAAAACTTTTAATCTTTACCAACAAAGAATCCTGAAATATGTTCTTCCTTCACCTTTATTATTTTTAGGGTACAATAAATACATGAGTTCAGGTAAACACCTGGATCGTGTTTTTTTCTATATTTTTATTTTCTGACAAAGCAAGTTCCCAGGTTTTATAACTGTCAACCAAATGAAACCCACGAATATCTTCAGCTTGTATTAACCTAAAGCACAACTTATCAATTATTCATCGCCAAAAGCAAGCACCTGGATCTTTTTTCATATGTTTGTTTTCTGACAATGCAAGTTCCTATGTTTCAGAACTTGCAACCCAGATGAAACCCACCAAGATCTTCAGATTGCATTAAACTAAAGAATTAAATCCATCAATTATTCATCACAAAAAAGCTGCTTTTGCACCACGCCAACATCTTTGAAACTCTTCCATTAAGAAAATCCTTATTTTGCATGGGAATGCGTAAAAAATAGTTTATTTTTCTTATTTAGGTAAATAATAATGGAGATTATATGTTATATATAGTGGTTTTTATATTTGTTATAGTTTAGGATTAGAAAAGACTTGTTGATACTCAAGTTCAAATATATTAGATGTTATTTCTTTAAGATTATTATATAAGCAACATATGATACCAAATATAATCAGGGATTGACCGAGTAGTTGGAAAAGGCCGTCATCCCTCATAAAATTTAAAATTTGTATGTGACTTAAATTTTTTTAGAAATTTTTTTATGTATTTATATTGAAAAGCTATTCGCCCATAGAATTTTATAGGTTCGCCGCTAAAATCTTGTGTCCATCTCTGAATATAATTATATTATAGGATCATGTTGAGATGACATTTTGATACATGTGTAATCATTTACAATTCAAACTTGATGATTTCTAATATTACAGAGAAGTTAAGATGCAATACAATTGGAAAAATTGTTAGCTTTTTTTTAACAAATTAATTCAAATACATAAATAATTATTGTATAAAAATAAGTTGATCGTTTCCAAAATATCATTAAATAGAGTGATTGCTGGTTTGGTACGGGTACCAATAGATAAGCTCTTGCTTCTATTTGAGAGAAACGAATCCATGTGAAAGAACTAAAAAGGGGGTTCAAAGAGAAATGTGTTATTTATTAGAAACGGGGATGCATTTGCCATCCTATGATGCTCCTTCTCAACATGCACATTATTCTTTTATGTTTAATTTGATGTTAATTTCAACAAATAGGTACAAGTTGCTTTCCAATGATTTAAAATATATTGATTATGAATCCAGCTGTCTGTTTAATAAATTATTAAAATCACGTTTACAATAAAATTATTGGTGATCTGTCATAATCCGTTATCAGATAAATTTAAAAAATCTACATAATACTTTTTGGTAATAATGCTTGGGTATCCTAAATTTTATATGGACTTAATCTCCTCCTCAGAACCATTTTTAGAAAACGTATTCTATTACGTCAAGATATGGTTACCCTATTGTCTTTTCTTCTTTTTAAGAAGGAATTAAGTTATATATTATGCAAAGTTATCGCACATTAGTGTAAACATTGCTTTTTTGTAGTATTAATAATATTTATATTCATATGACATACCATAAAAACATGTTATTATAAATTGATTGAAAGGGAGTTATATAACACGCTAGCATCTTAAAAAGGAAAACAACAACAGTATGGTTTTGGTTAGCCAACAATATAAAGGAACAAGTAATTGAAACTCCATGCCCAACGTTCAAGCATCGGCAATTACATCCTGCAACTTGTGAACAAGTGATTGAAACTCCATGCCCAACGTTCAAGCATTGGCAATTACATCCTTCACCAAGTTGCAGGGATAGACCGGGAGTTGAAAGGGGCAGTCGTCCTTTTAAAAATTTGAAATTTATATATAATTTATTTTTTAAAAAAAATTATATACTTTTTAAAAAAAATCTATTTTATCCCTTAAAATTTTATAAATTTAATTCATTTAACATACAATTATACGTCCGTCACTGTAAAGTTATAATGTTTCAAACAAAAACGTAAAAATAAAATACCCCGTAAAATTTAAGTTGCCATTCATGGGAGATCCATCACTTGCGGGCAATTAGTCAACAGTTCAGCGTCCTCTGCCGCGAAAGCTAATGCAAGTTGAGTTGGATCGCAAATTTTGCTTTTTTTAAATCAATAAAATAATGATAACTCCAGGTTAGCATTTATAATATTTATGGGTAGTTAATTAAAACAACCGGTTATGTATATATATTAATATCATATCCACTTTTGTAACATGTTAAATGCACACAATATTATTATATCGATATGCATTTCCGGTGATTTTTTTATATTTAATTTAATTTAATTAATTAAGTATTATTTCAATTGATATCTTTGGATACGGTAGATTTGTATGTGCATGGATTTCTCTTATTTATAAGTTTAGAGTGGTGAGCAAGTACATATTTATTTTCCCTTACGAGGGGCTCTTGCCCCACCAATAAAAAATACCTTTTAAATTTAATATATATATTAACAAATTAAATTATTTATAAATTTATTCCCCGCCTTTTAAAATTTATATTTTTACCCCTCAATCTTCAACCCTAATTTTGTCTCTAGTGGTGAGTAAATACATGTATTATATCAAGAGTATTAAATAATTAGTTAGTTTTTAAGATAAAAACTTAATTAAATATATTAAATGCTCATCACAACCCAACTTAAATAAGTAACAAAATGTATTAATTAAATCACTTTAAGAAGTGACGTCTAATCAAGATCAAATTCAGAATTCCTATATTTTTTTTTACAATCACATATACCTTTTGTTTATTCTAATAGTGGCATACCAATTTTATCAATTCAGACCCTAACCCACATGTTATGAGAAGATTAAAAAAAAGGAAAACATAATTAATACAACACTTAAAAAAGTAGACTCTTGAAATTATTAAATAGTTTCAATAATAAACGATGATATTGTTTTTTTAAGTTATTTGAGTTCGAGCAACATAGTCTATAAGTGTATGTAAATTTATCTAAATTTAAAATTAAATTAAAATACTACATAATTGGACTAGAATGCTAAAGAAAAAGAAACTCTCCTTTGTAACGATAATTAAATAGTGTCAAAATTAGTGACACATTTTAACATTGATTTTCTTAGTGCGTGTAGGAAATTGAGTCACATCATTTGAAAATTTTAAATGATCATATAATTTCTTTTTTTTAATAATGTAATTTTGTATTTTTTTTAAAGATTCACACTCTGTCAAAAAATTTAGTGTAAATCTATGAATGTACGATTAATTTGTCAAAAAGGTAACTAAGAATTGATCTACAAATTGAATGAGTTAAAATATTTATATTATTTTATTTTATACATTAAAATTTCAACAATTTCTTCAAAATTATAATTATTTTTACTTAATAAAAAAAGATAACCGAGAAAAGAGTATACCAATGGATCGAACCCACACTATGTGGATATTATATTTATATACACGAATAATAATGTCTTCCACTAAGCTTGTAAGATGTGCAGAAAACACAATCCTAGGATTCTTTTTCAAATATGGATAATCTTTCGGGGGGGGGGGGGGTACATCTGATCAGATCATTTGCTCGTTGTTCTATCCCAGGAACCAAAATCTGAGATCACGGGAGTTGTCAAATACACGTGAAGATCATGATGCGAACATCAGCATTATGATGACCAGTCGGAGCAAGTGGTTTATGGAGTTTCAGAGACTTTCAGTCCAATGACAGAAACTAAGGAAGAATAAAAATCAGAGCCAAGAACCATACACATACTCCTAAAGGATTTGAAAAATAAATGATATATCTGCTCACCGAGTCATCTATCAAATTGAGGTGGTAAATGAGAAAATTAATAATACAATATAATTTTTAATATATAATTTTCAAAACAATAAATATAATACAATTAATTCATATTTTATCAATAAATAATTTTCAAAATTATAAATACAATACAATTCATATATTTTTACACAATAAAAAAATGTAAAACTATAAATGTATTACAATTAATATTTTACTTTTTAATATAATAAGAAGAGAAACTAAGCTAACTCAAATACATTTTAGTCTGCCATATATATTACCATAACACAATTTCTCCAAAATCCCATCATATTATTTTTTCAATCAAATTACAAATAAAATATCATATATGAGCCATGAAAATTTATGAGTTTAAGCTTTGTCTCACCTTAGTTTTTATGAAAACGCAACCCCTTAAACTTATTGATTTTATTCATCTACTATTGGTTACTAATGAAATGACAAACTTTTTTTTATTATCTCTATTACTCTTTCACGTTTCTCAAATTCCCATGATACAGTAAGAAAACCATTTCTCAAATTAAATATTTAAATCTAAAAATTAGGAGGAAAAATGTCTTAATTAATTTCAACTAAAAATGACCTAAAATGTCATTATATTAAAAAGTTTTGGAGGGACAACAATCTCTCTCACCTCATGAGTGGCTACATTCCTGGTAACAATAGTACCACTCAATTGACAACGACTGCCATTTTTTATTTAGTGCAAGACATTTGAGATTCAAAAAAGAAATTTTTAATATCAATATAATCAATATTGTTTTAATATCAATCCAAAAAAATATTTGAGAATCCAAATGAATACCTAATTTAGTATAACATGAATTTTTGTATGATATATACGTTAATAATTTAAATGTTTTATTTAAAATATGATTTTGTTTTTAAAATAAACATGATGTTTGAATCAAGTTAATTGTCGATTCAGAATATTATTTATATTAACATATACTTATAGTTGAATTTTTTAACACCTAATAAATAATTAAATATTTTTAATTTATACAATTTTTTGCGTGCATAATATATGAATAAAAATATAAATATAAATTTTTAAGGGGTTGAAATTGAAAAATTATCACTTAAAGTCAAAATGATGAATTTGAAAAATTATAATTTAGAATTTTAAATAGACGAGGCAATTGTAATTATCACTTAAATTTAGTATAAAAATTTAATGCTGATTTTAACATGATCGTTAATTTATTGTTTTTTACATTAAATTTAATTAGTTTAACTACTTAAGATAATATATCAGCTGAGTCATCTACCTAATAGATATACAAAGTTTTATCCATTTGAAAGGCCACTTAATTTATTATTCCACTCTAATAATTTGTTTAAAAATATAAGTAATTAAATAATTAAAATGAACATAACTATTTTTCTGTAACCAAGCTCATCATCTAGGGTTTGGTGACTGTCTGGACTTTGATTGGTCGAACCCACGTGAAGCATGTAGGCGTATGAGAACTGACCAATGGGAATCCTGTGACAATATTTAAGGATATCAATAATTATAACACTAATAAAGGTTATAACACTAATAAAGGTGAAAGTTAGAATAAATCATCTCTCCCAAGCTTCATTCCAATTAAATATAAATGACAAGTGCCAATATAAAACTAATAAAGTTTATTGCATGGACCAATGAAAAGTTTGATGTCCATTATGAATTGATTTTTAGATATACTAGATTATCTCAAACATAATATTTAGAAGGAGAGTGTATGTAAATCATAATTTGTATAATGATCACGGTCAATTAAATAACAATAATAGTTTTGTAAGGATTTAAAAATAGGATTAATTGAAAAATAGATGTTTAAAGTATATTTTTTAAAACTTTAAGTGCTTAATTTTTTTTAAAAAAATAAGTACCTAAAATTTTAAAAATTACAATTTTAAGTGTCTGACCGTTAATGAGTGCTAAATCTTTTTAACTAATAATGCTTGACATATGATACTAATTTAATTTTTTTTAAAGAAAAAAACTCAAAATTTTTTTTTTCTAAATTCTCGAAATTTTGTAATTTTTACAAAAGCAATCCCTAAACACCTAAATTCTCCCAAACCCAAACCCCCAAATTGCCACCATTTCAGCCACCGATCGCCGCCCCTAAACCTACCCTTTGATCGCTGCCGGCCGTTTTTTTTATAACGACGTCACTCGAAAATGACCAACGACGTGACAGCCGAACGACGATTTTACGTTTGACGTTCGACTGCCACGTCGTTCATCGTTTTCGGCGTTGACGTGATGGGAGGAACGACTGGCTAGGTCCGACGACCAAAGGGGTAGGATTAGGGGCAGTGACCGGCGGTGGAAGCGGCGGCAATTTGGAGGTTTTAGTTTGAGAGATTTTAGGTATTTGGGGTCTATTTTGTAAAAATTAGAAAATTTTAAAAAATTATGAAATATTGAAAAAAGAAATTGTTTTAAGGTTTTAATTTTGAATAAAATAAAATAAACATGTCATGTGTCAAGCATTGATTGATTAACAATTTTTTTAACACTCTTTAACGGTCAGACACCTAAACTTGCAACTGTTAAAATTTCAAACACCTAAAATTATAACGGTTGAAATTTTGGGCACCTATTTTTACAAAAAAATACTTTAGGCACCTAAAATTCAAAAAATGTATACTTTAGGCACCTATTTTTCATTTAAGGCTTTAAAATATTACGGAAGATTTATATTTTAAAATGATTTTGTATGACAACTAGATATATGCTCGTAATAAAATATATGCGGGCCCTAATTCCCTACACTATAATTTTGAATACTAACTATAAATCATGAATTTAATTTTTTTTAATATATGACAAATAAAAACAATAATGAAAAAAGATAAATAAATTTTATTCATCATTTATTTTAATTTTTCTTGAAATCAATTTCCACGTTCTGGTTTGAATTTTCCGTTTGATAATAAAAACATTTTTAGTATGAGATACGAGTCGGTCCATCAAATTTGAAAAGTTAAATTCATCATTCACAGTATGTCAATAAGTCTAACTATGCTATCTCTCATGTAATGGGGATTGCTTTAATTGTAGGTATAAATTCCCCCCACGTATATAATAAAGTGCATCTTATTTCCGTTTGTTTAACCTTATTAATAATTAAGTACATCTTATTTCTGTTCGTTTAACCTTATTAATAATTAAGTAGTATGCCCTATAAAAAATAATTAAGTAGTATGCACTAAAAAATAGATTATTTTTTTTTGCGGTTGACCAACCATCTAATTTGGTGCAAAATGTTGGATTTAAGCTAGAATTACTTAAATGCAAGTTGAGGGAATAATATGATTCAGCAGTAAAATTGTCAGGAAATTTTAGTATCCGTATATTTTAACTTCTATTCTAATTATCGGTACGTACATATGCTATTTGTTGTTGTTTTCTTAACCGTGACCGAAAATAATAAGCCAGCCCACATGCCATTGCAAATTTGTGTGCATTTTTTTGAATAGTCTAAATATGTATGTATTTTTTAAAATATAGACAATTTGATAAATATATAAATAACTAAATATTAAAATAACAAAGGGCAAAGAATAGTCTAATTTTTTTTTGTTCAATTTTGATGTGTTTTTGTTTTGATCATTTAATTTTATCTTTTAATTTTTCAAGTTTTGTTTTTTTGGTCACTCAGTCGTTAAATTTTTAATGACAATATCAAACTGATATGTTTTGAGCCTTTATTTCTACAATTAACCTAAACTTTTAACTTTGTTCTCCCTTATGGTCATCATTATTCTCCACCACCATTCAATTGTTATTGGACATCGTTTACAGTGTAATTGGTACCAAAATATTTTACTTTCTACCTTATTTCATCGAAATTTTCCTATAGTAAGGTATTGTAAAACTTAATTCTCTAATAATGGCACTATTGTTGTTATTTATAGAAAAAAGGTTATTTATTCTACTAAACATGAAAAGTCAATTGAACCTTATTTAAGAATTAAAATTTTATAATATTTTAGTATTAGAAAAACTCATTTCCCTTGTTCTCCGTTTGATTTTACTAAAAAATCTATCAAAATTAAATCTTCAATCTTATATTGGTCGGATTTATAATCTTTACTGTCTAATCAATGTGAAATCGAGATATAAATTTTCTCCTTCCGGACCTTTTTCACCATTTGATTTGGAATAAGATACTCAAATAACTGTTAATTAAAGGGAGTTCACAAGTCTGAGTTCGAGGAAATTTCGAGGACTTTTTTTTGCATAAATTTACCAAAAAACTAAATCATGTTAAAAACTTAACAACCTAGTGATAAAAGGAGCAGAATACAAAATTTGAGTGGTCAAAAAAATGCTTTACCCTATGTTTTTATGAAAATCATCAATTTTCTTTTCTTCTTCTCGTCATCACTTTTCATACATTTGATTTACTAAGACTCTTGCTAGACGCTTGGACGCACAATGTAATAGAAACACCGTGACAATCACATTTGGTTTTGGAGGATCAGAGTAAATTTATATAAATTGATTAAAAGAATAAAGGTTCATAATTTCTGCATTATTTAATAGTGCATATATAAATTATGCAATATTTTATGTAGATAATTTTGTTTAGATTTGCGAATAAGAGTTATGTTTTGAAGAGCTTGTTGCTGAAGGCCCAACAATGAAATTTAAGTGCACCAAATTTTGAATGCCAAAAGCCCAAAATGCAAATTATGGTACAAAACCGACCTTGGAGGGGCGCGTGGGTAGAAAAGGGCTGATTGGTGTGGGCCCAAAGCCATTCATCTAAAGTTCGTTCAACCAAAGCAGTAATCAACGTAAGACTCTCTGTCTTCGCTCCAAAATTTTATTTTATTTTATTCCATTTCATTTCATTTCATTTCATTCGTCTATTATAAATTTTGGAAAAAGAAAATAGAAAGGAAAGAAGGAGAGTTTCTTACGAAAATCAAGGGCTTTTTGCAGGTTTAATTACTAATCTTGATTAGGAATTTTAATTATTACATCCGGTTTCCCTCTCAATTAATTTATCTTTAATTGATTTAGGAATTTCCTTTTTGTCGACCGAAGATTTTGAGGGGATGGCTATGGCAATTGCTTCGGACGATACCACCCGCATATGCGATCACTGGTATTTTTTATTAGCATGATTCCGTGTCCCTTTACTAGATTTAATTTCCATTCGTCCAGTTTTAAACGCAATGTTTTTTCTTGTATTCCGGATCCTAGCTCCTTTGTTTCTTTATTCTTATATCAGTTCAGATTTTGTCTTTGTGCTTAAAAATTGGTTGTTTTTTTAACGATTTTTTGTTTTTGGTATCGTGGGAAATTTTGTTACCTGATTTGTCTGGAATTTCATGTATAAAGAAATGATTAGTAGTTTAAGTTGACCAAATCAAGCTGGAAAGGGAATTACTTTAGTTGAATTACCTGCTTTGATGTCGGCCAGGACCTAAAACGTGTTTATTTGGTGCGTTTATGGCTTCATGATTGTATTAGTTCTTCCGATCACGGCATTTGTCATTGCCCATAGTTGAAAATCCATTGAATTTTGAGAGTTTAGCTGTGGTTATCATGTATTTTGAACATTTCAACATGATTGTTGGTGTTTCTTTTTGGTTTTCTGTTAACAATAACTTTGCGATCCACTTGATGCTGGGAAGTATGTTGCATATAATTGAATAAAGCTTGAAGCTTTCAGTTTTTCCTATTAATCTTGAGTACTCGTAATTCATAATGGCATTGTTGAAGTGTGCTTATATTGTTAGGAAGGTGAGTTTTGGATGAAAGATTACTGAGGTTTGTCTACTGGCTCGTTTTCTTTCAATATGGAAGTGCACTATCATTTTCTGAGTTTTCCTTTTATGTATGCTTTTGGTTTGAAGTGATTGCTATTTGCTAATTAATTTGATGTTACAATGATGTGTTCACTAATTCAGTTTTATGAGAATGGAGTACCTCTTACTCAAATACATATTTGTTTTGAAAATTCCCTTGCAGAAAAATTCTTTAACAAGTACTTTTCCTTTTTGATGGTTCAGTGACAGAGCCATACCTTCTTCAAATATAGATTTGCATTATGCTCATTGTTCTCGTAATCTTGAAAAATGTAAAGTTTGTGGTGATATGGTTCCAAAAAAGCATGCTGAGGAGCATTTCTTAAACACCCATGCTCCGGTAAGTATTGTCTAGTTCTTTTCAATGAACTAATTCTTTAACTTGCTTTCCTCATCTATCTTCTTTCTCCATCACTATTATGGCTTTTGAGTGCTATTTGCGCTAGAAAAATAAAATTGTCTTAGCCTTGAAGGTTGCTTAATAAACAGCAATAATTTGTAACATTCAAATGTACCCAAGTTTTGGATCTTTTATTAGGCTGGTTTTTTCTTTTAAAAGAAAATCTATGGAGAAAGGGTAGGAATAACAAAGTTTTGGCTTTGCCATATTCCCCAGGTTGCAAAACATCTTGTTGGCCTAGGATTTGTTGTTGATCTGATGAAGAAAATTGATAAAGCCTGTTTAAAGTGAAGGATATTTGAGTTAATGTCCCCTCTATCTCTTATCCCCCTTTTGAACTCTAGTTTTCTCTTTTGGGTTTCAATGCATGAAATTTAAGGGAAGACTATTTTCTAAAATCATAATTGTAAGGTAGAAATTATTTAACCCAGTTGTAGTTAAGTGTTTATTGTCAATGAAGGTTTGAAATATTATTAAAAGTGAAATACGAGAGAACACAAAGATTCTAGTTATTCCTCTAACGTTGATGATAATGGATAAGTTCAGTCGACTACAAGTTTAGGGGGGCCTAGGTTATCTGTTTGTTGATTCAGTCATGCTATTGCACATCTACTGTTAAATCCAACATGGTATTAGCATGTGTTAACATTTCTGATGTTATTGACTCCATGTATATTCAAGCAGGTGACCTGTTCACTGTGTAGTGAGACAATGGATCCTAAAATCCTAGCTATCCATAAAGGTGAAAATTGCCCCCAAAGGATTGCTACTTGTGAGTTTTGTGAGTTCCCATTGCCCGCTATTGATCTGGCTGAGCATCAGGTACTAATTTTTTAATCATTTTTCAGTGAAAGGATTCCAGTAATATTTGCTAGGTGAAACTGTTATAATGTAAATGTTGCTTTGCTATTTTAGGAAGTATGTGGGAACCGGACAGAGCTCTGTCATCTGTGTAACAGATACATTAGACTGAGAGAAAGATATAACCATGAAAGTCGGTGCAACCGTATTCCAGAAGACAATCTGGGATCTTCCAGGTATACATGCTATAATTTAGAATTGGAATGTTAGGGGTAGGAACCAATTATTGTTTTTCCAAAGATTATATTTTGTATGACTAAGCTTATTGAATCCCTATGTTGTGAAATTATATTTTTTGTCTCCCTAGTATTTGGAAGCTAGTTGGCATTTTGACTCGGAAATTTCAGTCTGGAAATAGTTACTTTCTGTTATCGGAGGTGGATTTTTTAAAGAAGTATTCATTGCTTTCTATTGAATGTATTGTCACAGCAAGAGCCTAGTTCTTTGGGCAATTTTGTCTAATGCTGCATTCTGGATGAACATGGCGAGTTGAGAGTATTTTCTTAGCTTGCTATTTTATATCGACAAAGGCAGTTTAGGCTGTGATATGTAGTCAATGGTATTATATGCCATGCGGTTACTTTTTCTACCCCCTTCCATTAAGCTATGTTGCTCTGAGTCTTTAACTTTCTTTATGTATTTGTGTTTGATACTTTTATTTGATGGACATGGGTACGGAGGTATGTTCCTTCAAGGATCCTCCAAATACATAGGAAAAGTACTGATCATATATATCCTTATCAGGCAAATATCGTTGTGAGATGCTCATATCTAAATCCTAGTAAGTAGTAACCTATATGGTGTCACCTGGATAGTGCATATTCGAACTTGTTTTGATCTCACCTGGATATTAATAGAACCTATATGTTGTTTTACAGCCAACATTTGGCGCACACTTCTCTTAGTTATATCTGAAAACTGTATCAGGATTTAGCTCTTTGTTTTCTGCATGGTCTAAAGGGAATTGTGCCAAGTATCATAGGTTTAATTTACTGGCTTTGGGACCTATGTTTAGGGATGTGAGGCCAGCTGAAAGGGAGCAAGGTGCTCAGAGAAGGCAGCCACCTGAATATTCTCGGAGACGACTTGTATTCACTATTGCCATAGCCGGGATTGCTGTTTTATTAGGATCACTTTTTTTCCAGAAGACAATGGAGCCCGGTCTGGTAATTTAGAAGTGTTGATGGCACACAGCGGTTTGTGTAAATCAGTTCGAGAGCTTACGTACTCCACTTCTGTATCTGAAATTTATCCTAGAGCGTATACTATTTGATGTATTAAAATTTAAAACTCGATTCAGATTCTGATAATTTGTGGGCAATCCCATTGCCACATTTGCTTCTGGAGTCTTGAATTTATGTACATGAAAATTGGAACTGTTGCTTTTTCTTTTGTAATTCCTAATTATTATCACTAATAATAACTTTTTTTCGAAAAGTTGAAAGCTTACGTTTTCTCGTATGCTGCTGTGCCATTTACTCGCAATGTTATTAACCGTTTGAGAGTCGTTATATGTTCGAGCCGTTTCTTGTCATGATTCAAGCTAGTTTGACTTTGAATTGCTATTCAATAATTTTTTTTTAAATTATCAAGTACGCTAAACGGAAGGATAGAGAAATTGGGACTCAGCCCTGGACAGGTTTATGTAATACGAATGTCATATTGCAGGCGTGGTAAACAATGAACATTGTGCTTTAGTAAAGGGGAAAAAGAGTATCCGGACTAAGATTTTATTAATACTTACCATAACCAAACCATTACAGAAAGTTACAAAAATAACCTCCAGAGGTCCTTAAGGATAGCGGAGTCTTAAGCATCCGCATCCCTCAGCAACCATATTACATCAAACATAAAAACCTAAATTACCCAATTCCATTCTCGGCAAGCTGATCAGCTTTGGTGTTACAGACACGGGAATATATCTAAACTGAAACCCTTTTCTACATCCCAAGTCAACAAACTCTTGAATCTCTTTAGAATAAATTGAAGAAGGCTCAACAGACCCATCGATCCAATCTATTATTGATTTACAGTCCGTCTCCACGATTAATCTATAATGATTCACCCAATTAGATTCCAGAAATTTAGAAATTCCAGCTTTAATCGCAGCTAGTTCAACCATAACAGGAGGGCATTGACCACAAGATTCAGAAAATTTGAAGAGAATAGATCCTTTATCATCTCTAAGTAATCCTCCAATACCACTCTTAAAGCGTAGATTCGAAAAAGCCCCATCAACATTTAATTTGAAGAGAATAGATCATTTCATACTTATAACCTAAGTAACCATTATCATATTTCTATTCCAATCAAATCACATACATCATTCAAACAACAACTCAAGTGTGGCATACTTCACTTTAAGTTACTAATAAACATGGTTCAACTTTCCTTCTTACTACAAATCCTATGCCATATTCGAATAACACTATGTGGTCACTAAACATGCTTAAACTAGCTTACTTGCATCTTAAGAAACTACTAATTCAATCATTCAACATGATCATTATAAAGCATCCAATTTACATTCTTTACATGTTCAAGCATCCTATTCGAATGGCTAGATGATACCTAATCACATTTCATTTGTTTCTTTTCAATCAAGTCATCTCATTTCATAGCATATTTGGTTTATACATGTTAATGCATGCTTAATCATACCTTAGCCTCAAACTTGTCATATCCAAATCATGTCAATGGCCATAGGAACAAATGCATGATCATACCACATTAATCTAACATTCAAATTAGACAAGATTCAACAAACATTGGATTTCCATCACAAATTGCCTAGCATCTACTTCATATATACATATTATCAAGGTTCATATACATAGATTAAGTCATCCAAATAGGTTACATAATAGGCCCATCAAAACATTACACAAACTAGTCTTAAACACATATTCAAAAGAATGATCAAGGCTACCTATTACATAATCTAGTGCCACCAAACTAGGAGTATACAAAGAGTATGAATTCATACTTTTAAGCTTGCCTCAAGTGTTGCTTCAGACCCAAGATATCCTCTTGAAGTATCTTTAATTTGTTATGGGAAGAATGAAGAGTAGAGTGGTAAGTACAAGTTATGTACTTAGTGAGGTAACACTAAGTCTAACCAATTTTCTCAAGCACATATATCCAAGTTTTCATGTATTTACAAGAATCCAAAACATCTCTACCAAAACATATACTTATTCGAATGCATAAGATAACTTAGGCAACCTTTACCTATCATACAATCAACATAACAACATCCATCATAATACTCATAGGCTATTCGAACAACATGCTTAGAGGACAAGCAACCAATCACTCAAATTATCAAGTAGGCATTTATACATAAAGCCATCATCCATACATTTCTTTCATGACAAGTAACAAGTTTTGCAACCATTCATGTGTCATCTTTCAAAGCAAGAAAGTTCATTCAAGTATCTTACAATACAAGAAATGTTCATTTGAATTATTAAGTCATCTTACAACATCCTTGGTAAGTAGCTTACTAGATAATCAAATCTTAACAATATGCACCGCAGTGCCAATATGTATCGTCGTACCGATATGCACCGTAGTGCCAATATGAGCTCAAGATTCTAAGGCATGCCTTCCTATCTATCAAACTAGCTACCAAGGAGTGCCAATATGCACCGTTGTGCCAATATGTACCGTCGTACCAATATGCATCGTAGTGCCAATATGAGCTCAAGATTCTAAGGCATGCCCTCCTATCTATCAAACTAGCTACCAAGGTTGTTGATTATCCATTTCATTTAAGCTTTATACATTTCATGATCCAATACAACATTAAGACTTTTAAAGGCCAAGCCCTTAGGCTTATGGAGTCTTAACTCCCAATACAAAACCATCCATGCCATTCGAATAGCATGAATTCAAAGTAGTATCCTTGTTCAATTCATTTCAATCAGCCATGTATAGCATTAACAAACACAAGCATATGTATACAATGTGCATACCTTATTCTCCAAGCAAGCATGCCATTTCATACATTTGGCATAAGCAATGCAATATGCCAAGCAATACATTTCATTTGGTTAACACTCAAGTAAACACATAGATCATGACATCAAACAAGTTATCATACATATCATTCTTCCCTTAATTAACCAAATAGGTTTTAAGTCATGTTACATGGCAATAACATTGAATTAAACAATAACAAGGTTGGTTAGGACCTAGTCCTAACCCTAAGGATAGTTACACTCGCAATACTCCTAGCAATTCAATTATCTTGAATCCAAATCCCTTTGCCTCTAGCTTTGGGATGTTCACTCCTATCCTCTTGTTCCCCAATTTGCTGCCCTTGGTCTAGCAAGCATAACACATACACATTTCATCAAAACAAGCACAATATATCATACAATCATAGTAGCAATGTTATCACATTATACCTAACATTTAGCTACTGTTTTTATGCTTCCTTTTAAGCATTTCTTACCAATTCATCTCCACATTGTTATTACTTCATTTTAAGACATAATTGGACAGGTTATAATGTCCCAAAACTGTTTTGGAAACAGTTTGCATCTAGATGCAAAAACAGTCCCAAACTGCCCGGGACACTGCTGTCTGGCAGTTTGCACACTGTCTCTTTAAATTGTCATATCTTTTAATCCGTACGTCGGAATTTCGATTGCTATACACCGTTGGAAAGCTTACAACATTTCCTATAAGACCATGTAAGACTTGCATTTTAGTTCTTAGCCAATTAATACAGTTTATTGTTCAAAGACAGGGCATTTACACTGCCTGGACAGTTCCTATTTACAGTTTCCAGTATAACATTTTTTAATTATAGAAGAAATAGTGTTTACATTTTATAATTAAAGATAAATTTTTAATTTTATTTTTTAAAATATCCACATAAATATATCTGATGCATTGCGGTATAAATTTTAATTTATCCAAGCTCATTTTAGGGGTTATTCATGAAATCAAATATTTACCCAATATTTTAACATTTCTGTTGTTTTAACTTAATATTGTTACTAGGGTGCTTATTGAGTTGAATAGCTCGTAAACAACTCGAGCTCAACTCGGTCAAAACTCGGTTAACGCTCGATTACTAGTTAACTCGACTCGAAATCGAGCTCGACTCGAGATCTTAGTGAGTTAAGTTGAACAAGGTCCAACTCGACTCGATAAGTTCGTGAGCAACTCTTTATTTTTGTTAATAAATAATTTTATGATTTTTTGGTGTCCACCTTAAAAAATTGTACCAAAAAATTATGTTACAAGAAATTTAAGTACTAATCGAAAGCTTTAGAAAAGTTCAGTGAATTGTTAGGTAATTTACCCATAAAATTTTGGTTTCAAATTTCCAAAATGTTTTGTATTTTTGAGAATTAAAAAAATTAATTTGAATTAATAAGAAATTAAATTATAATAATGAATTTTTTTATTAAAGTTTTTTTCATTTTCTCATATTATTACATTATGTATACAAGTATAAAAGTTTTCAGTTTCCGCATCTCATATAAAAAAATATGATTAAAAGTTAAAACTTCGTAATTTTTAGGGCATTATCTCATTTATTGTTCATCAAAGATTGTTAAGAAACTAAAAAGAGTCTCACAATCAAATATCAATTTCATCTCTAACTCGGTCATGGCATGTTCGTTTATTTATCTCCTCATACCTAACGTTTTTCTCCTAAACTTCTATGTCCATATTAAATTTTCTAATAGTGTTGCTAGATTTTACCTATATTTAAAAAGACAAAGTAAAAATTTTTAATGAGCAACAAGTTGAGTCGAACAACGGAATTTTTTAATGAGCGCGAGTCGAAAAAAATTATTGAGCTTAACAAATAACGTGTTAAATTGAACTATAAAATTTTTTAACGAACACGGATCAAACACTACTTACCTCACGTAAAATGCCCGTAATTGTTATTCAGTTGGTTTTTCTTTTGGTATTTGGAGTTTGAGTCAATTCGGTGATAGGTTTTTTACGGAGAGTTTGTAAACAAAAAAAGTATTCGTTTCCCCATTTCCATCGTGAAATCAATCAGGCGCCTTCGACAGTTAAACCCTTACCCCCACGTAACTGTCACCGAAGATCAATCGCCATAACAACAGCTACCTCTCCCAATCGCCTGTGGCGGTCGCTTCTTCATTGGAAGTATTTCCGATCAACCGATCTCTGCCGTTTGTCTCTCGAACGATGAGCCTACAACCGCTGATACCGTTACAGACTGATCATCCATGATGAGCACAGTGCGGAGGATCATAGATTGTTTCGGTGACTGTGGTGGCTGTAAAAATCGTAATGGAAATACAAGACAAGGTAATTCAAAATTTTAAATTCTTACTTTCAGTTTTATACCGGCTTGAAATTTTTATTTATTTTCGAAATTTCTCCTTGAAATGAAAATAAAATGAAAAGGATTTGATTTAAGCCACCTTCAATGAAGAAAGGGAGTGGCAATAGTAAATGCTTGAGGTGGAAGCAGTAAAACCAATTCATGATCAACATCATTGATCAAGATCCTATATTCAAAATTTACATTTACTTTTAGAAAATTTTCACGATATCATTTATGATATCTCTTACATGCTTATCCTAGGTTAAGAAGAGATTGCTTTGTCTGTAAGCAAAAGCCTCAAAATCTGTCTTTTTTTTGTTCTATTTTTCTCTATTTCTATAAATTTTAATCCTATCATCAAACTGTTTCGTAACCTTCGTATTTTCAGATATGCTGAACATGAATCAGAATACAAATTGTGCCCCGATGCTGACACAGGGAGTTCGATTGCATATTCAAGATCGTTATGTAAGTTAATTTTTTCGTGTGATTTTTCATTTGGATTCCTGAAATAGATGAAATTTGATGTCTCAACACATGAATGGTTAGAATCTTATAGAAATCAACATTTGACAGATTTCAAGTTGGTTGTTATTGTAAATGGTATTTTGTGCAGGTGGTGATGGATAATGGCCTAGTTCAAGTCACATTATCAAGACCAGGGGGCATTGTTACCGGAATACGGTATAATGGGATTGACAACTTGCTTGAAGTTCAAAACAAAGAAACTAATAGAGGGTGTGTGGTATTACAGCTATCCGCCATGTTGTTTCTGCTTGTCAAAATAATTAGATAATAGGAATTTCTAAACATGGAATTAATATAATTAAATATTACAAACAAAATTTTAAAGTCCTCATATAGACAGTTTCTTACTTTCTTTTATATATTATAATATATATATATTCTTTCCTAATCAAATCATAGCTAACTGGAGCTTTTTGTCTATATTTGTCTGAAATTTTCTGATTGTAGGTATTGGGACCTGCACTGGAATGAAATAGGAGGCAAGGGAATATTTGATGTGTATGTACATTTTCTTCTTCTCTGCATAGATGGCAATCGCACTGTAACAATTCAGCTTAATTTCATTAGGACAGATCTTGATTTCTAGAAATGTCTTTCTTATTATTTGGAGTACCAAATAGTTTTTCTAAATATTTCTGTATCAACGCAAGATGGATAGGAACTACATTGCAACTGAGAAAACTTGGCTGATCCAAGAATTCTTAAAATCATACATAATTATTTTCGTGCTAGCAGCATGCTCTGCATAGCGTGATTTTCTTTCTCTATATCTCAGGAGTTTTGTCATTATTGTTAGCTTCTGGTTTCCTTTTAGACGACTATTTCTTCTTTGCTTACAAAGTTTAGTTCCAACTTTTTCCCCCTTTTTACATTTAGATGTTTTATGATCAGATAAAAGATTTTTGGGTTGATTTTACTTGATTTATTGGTCATCATAAAAGATTACTAACTAGGTCAGCTAATGTGCAAAGCAAGAGTTATCGCTTTGCAGGATCCAAGGAACAAGTTTTAGAGTTATAGTGGAAAATGAGGAACAAGTTGAGCTCTCGTTCACAAGAACTTGGAATCCCTCCCTTGAGGGAAAGTACATTCCCCTAAATATTGATAAAAGGTCCATGTTTAAACCATGCATAGTTTTGCTACTGAAATTTCAGCAACAAAACCATTAATCTTAATATCTTTCTCCAGGTTTATAATGCTTCGCGGTTCATCTGGTTTTTATTCCTATGGCATCTACGAGCATCTCAAGGAATGGCCTGGTTTTGAGCTTGGAGAAACCAGAATTACTTTCAAGCTCAGAAAAGACAAGTAACAAACTAATAGCTCAATAATGAATTTCTTTTAAAACCGTACAATTTCAAGTGAAAAAAATCTAAAAAACTTAATTCTTTTTCTTCCTGAAATGCTATTGTAAGAAATATGCCTTTTATCCTTGTCAATCCGGGTTTGATTCTAAGAATTATGTGCTCATGTCATGTTAAAATCTAGCTTCCGTTTATTGTTTAAGGCCAGTGATGCACATCACTAATCCTAGATAGGTTATGAAATGGAATGAACAAATGTATGGGACCTCGAATTGATTCAAACATGAGTAGAGTCTTTTAGCCACCAATGTATGGTTGATTGCGGGGACTTCTGAATTTATCACAGGTTTCAATACATGGCCATAGCAGATAACAGGCAAAGATACATGCCCTTCCCCGATGACCGATCAAATGGAAGAGGTGTACCTTTGGCTTATCCTGAAGCAGTCCTACTTGTCAATCCCAAGGATCAGAGGCTAACAGGAGAGGTACTTCTTGCATTTCCATTCTCCTTGCGTGCTTGTCTAGGACATTTTCTCTTCCATCTTCAGTAATCACTTTTCATTAAATTGCTCGTTGCTGAAAAGTTTGCATGCTTCTTTATTCCAATGTGGCAAAGTTTATACTTTGCCTGTCCTCGTTAACTTGGAATTGTTAGCCCTAGCTTGGTTATATATTAGGATTGCTTTTGCCATATCAGCATGCATGCACACAGGAATAAATGTTTGATATGACTTCTTGATTTGCAGGTGGATGATAAGTATCAGTATTCATGTGAGAACAAAGATCTTCGGGTTCATGGTTGGATCTGCTTTGACCCACCTGTTGGGTTCTGGCAAATCACACCTAGTGATGAATTCAGATCTGGTGGACCCCTTAAACAGAACCTAAGCTCACATGTAGGACCCACCACTCTGGCTGTAAGTGCCTTGTTTCGGGCAACAGTACTTAATAAAAAAATTGAAATCACTTTGTTTTTATCTTAGTAGCATGTTATTCGCTATGATCATAAACTTAAGTTATATTAACTCTTGATTTAAATGGTATCTGCAGATGTTTCTTAGTGCACATTATGCTGGTAAATATATGGTTCCGCGATTTGAAGCTGGGGAACCGTGGAAGAAAATTTTTGGTCCTGTTTTTATGTATTTTAATTCTGCAGCCTATGGAAATGACCCGCTTTGGCTGTGGGAGGATGCTAAAATCAAGGTTTGATATTGGAAATGCTTTATATATTTTGTATTGGCATTCTTTGGAGAATATAATTGTTTAATTTATCTGCAGATGATGGTTGAAGTTCAAAGCTGGCCATACAGCTTCCCTGCTTCGGAGGATTTCCCGAAGTCGGAGCAACGGGGTAATGTTAATGGAAGAATATTAGTCCAAGACAGGTATGCATGCAAGATAAATTTTACATCTTTAATAACTTAGTTATAGTGGTTCACAGAGCACATGTGGGAGCCATGATTTTGTGAGTTATCCGAGAGAAATTTCAGCCTTTGTAAATAATGTAGTAATTATCCTACTTAAAGTTTATCTCCCTAATAGATTAGATTTTATCCTTAGTAGGACTCCTTATTGTAGTTAGAGTCTATCAACTTAGTAGATTAGAACTAAAAGTTATCTTGAGAAGGTCTTCTTAATGTACTAAAAGACCTAGAGCCTATATAAGTGTGTATCGAGAGATGTAATTTTGATTGAGCAATAACAAAATACAGAATATAAAATTCTGTTTCTTCCTGTTCTGTCAACTTACAGATTTAGATGGATAGACTTTTCAATAGAAGCTTTTTTAGCCTATCAGAGGAATATATCGCTGCCCTGTGCTCATCAAGTCACTTATCAGAAAAGTGACAAGATTATTAATAGCAGTCATCTTGATATCAAGAATAACTGCAATAATGGTGCTACTACTGTTACTGCATTTTCTAAATTTTTGAATTAGGAAAATACCTAAAATGACTGAATGTTCTCGACTCACTTTTGTTCTATCCAATTATGTTTTTTCAACCATCAAATGAAATATTGGTTCTTGTTTTTACTTTTATCCTTTGTTTTTCTTTATAAGTAAATGTAATGACTACGTTTTTCTGGTTATTACTCTGTCCAGGTATATCAGCAATGAGAACATAATAGCTAGTGGTGCATATGTTGGTTTGGCTCCTCCAGGAAACGCAGGATCATGGCAAATGGAAAGCAAGGTAAGATTGCTTGAACTCATTATAATTCCATGAAGCATGCAAGCTGATACCTTTTTTTCCCTGTACTCCTTTTCTGTTGACATTTAACTTTGTGATTCTAATTTTTCTTGATAATGCTGGCAATGCAATTTATCAGACTCTTCAAGATAGTGATTTTTTATTTAATGCTTCTGATTAGAACTACCAATTCTGGACTCAAGCAAATGAGAATGGCCTTTTCTCCATCAGAAATATACACCCTGGTGATTATAATCTTTATGCATGGGTTCCTGGGTTTATTGGAGATTACCGACACGAAGCAGTCATTACCATAAGCTCAGGTAATTGTTTTTCATACTTTGATTTACTCATTAGTTGACTAATATCACAATAATGATATGATTTATGTAATACGTACTACAGGTTGTCACATTGAAATTGGTGATGTTATATATGAACCCCCAAGAGACGGACCTACATTGTGGGAAATAGGCATCCCTGACCGCTCAGCTGCGGAGTTCTATGTTCCTGATCCCGATCCAAAGCATATCAATAGGCTTTTTGCCAACCATCCAGACAGGTTAGCTCCACTCTTTTGCAATCTTTAAAGAGTTGTTATATGATGAACTCGAGTTTCCCCGTTGTACAGAACCAATTCTTTTACTCTATTCTCATTAGTTCTTCAAGAAATTGTTTCATACGCTCATGTTACATGGAATGGTCACACTAGACTAGGAAAGAAAAGTTTCCTGCGTGGAGCCTTCTCTTACAGAGATCCTCTCTTGAGTTTACTTATTTGATGAGCACAGTCCAAAGAATTTGCAGCTATGCAAACTCCTTCCTCAAAATGTTCTTAGTTCTCATTTTCGGTTCCTCCGCCAACAGGTTTAGGCAATACGGATTGTGGGACAGATACACAGAATTATATCCAGATGGAGACTTGGTTTACAAAATTGGTGTTAGTGATTACAGGAAAGATTGGTTCTTTGCACAGGTTGTCAGGTACACTGGTACAGCTTATAGCATCAGTTGTTTTATGTGATCTGTCGTTTTCTCTATGGTAGAGAATAATAATTGAAAATCTCAGGAAGATTGGCGATAATGCATATCAAGGAACTACATGGCAAATCAAGTTTGAACTCAATAATGTGAATCGGAATGGAATCTACAAATTGCGTGTGGCACTTGCATCGGCCACTCTAGCTGAATTGCGGGTAAAAACTACACAATATTTCTGATGGGTGAGGCCAGTGAAAATCTCTGTTCCTTTAGTTCAGTTATCCGTTGAAAACACCATTTTTCTCTCAACTTTTTTGTGCCACTCTAGGTTCGGGTTAACGATCCAAATTCAAATCGTCCTCTCTTTACAACTGGACTGATAGTCAGGGACAATGCAATAGCGAGGCATGGAATTCGTGGGATCTACATGCTGTACCGTGTGGACATACCTGGTACTCGACTTGTTAGAGGGGAAAATACCATCTTCTTGAAACAACCAAGATGCAACGGTCCTTTCCAAGGATTCATGTATGACTACATCCGTTTAGAAGGTCCTCCAACACCATGTTAATTCAGAAAAGGCATAAACTAGAATTACTATTATTATCCGTTTATTAATTGGTAAATGTTATACCTGTGAACGATGATGAGTGATGTATCGTAAAGTAATGAACAAAAAAGCAAAGGGAGCCGAAATTATAGGTAGACAAAATAGTTTATTCATATCTGTAACGTAACACTGCATTTTGAATAGTTGCCTTTATCAGAAAATATTCAGGCGTTGATGTTTCTTGGTTAGACTGGTTTCTTTCCTGGATTTCTTTAGCATTAAATGTATGCATTTTTCAATCTACACTTCGTAATGTTTTAATCCAGCAATTTTGCAGCCAGCCATACCAAAATATAATTAAATTCATCATTTTGGCTTGAAGCATTAATTTGTGAATTTGATATTTCCCCCCTTCAATTGATTCGTTTGTTTTTTGCTTATACACGAGTTCCATTAAGCTTCTGAGTAACATGTGAAGCCATGCTCAGCCGTGTGAAAGGTTTTGACAGTTTAAGATAAGCGCATCTCCTACCTTAGCTTGGCGTGTTAGACAACCCAAGCCAAAGAAGCCGGAATTTCACCCCCGGTACGAGCCTTGTTGGGATGACCGAACTCGCAAGGCTCCCGCATCCTTGTTTGCGCCTTCAGCAAACCTTGCACAAAACACTGGGATATCTCAGAGCATGTTAAAACTTGCAAGTATGGTGCCATTTCCAATTCCTTTAAACTCACGATCAAGCTTACCAACTCCAGTTTGCTAAAACCTGAAGAGATCAAGTAAAGGAAATGATGGTTTCCCCCAAGTCAAAAACAAAGTAGTGAAACAGATTCCTTTAAGCATTTACCAACTAGCGTATCCAGAAGGGTTTCTGATTGTATTGCACGTGAAGTTCGGCAATTGTTAGCTTATATATGGTTACCATTTTCTACTTCGTTTGTGGAGAATTAAGATCTGTGCTGAATCTCCACAGCTAAGGAAAGACGAACCATGTCATCACCAGGAGTGCAACTGCATATTCGAGATCATTATGTAATTTTAATTAATTTCATTTGTTTACTACGAAATTTTATCGTAACGACCTTTGATTTATTACTACTTGTTGGATCATGTTTTTCCACCTTACCCTGTTAGAACAAAGGTAAAAGCTATGGTAGTAAGACTCGAGTGCGAGTGTCAAATACAAGTATGTGCTGGATACAAATATTTCAAGAAAAAATGAAGAGACTGACCAGGAAGTCCTTCGCTAATGTCTTTTAAAAGTTTGAAGAAAGTTCTCTTTTGTTTTAAACAAGATAATATCTGCAGGTGGTGATGGATAATAGAATAATACAAGTGACAATATCGAGTCCTGACGGGATTGTCACTGGGATACAATATAATGGCATCGACAACTTGCTTGAAGCTGAGGATGAGGATGTTCATGGAGGGTAACAGTGCCTCATAGCATCAACATCGCTATTTTCCTTTCAAACATTTTTCTTTTTTATAACTTATTTCCTGACAGGCATTGGGACCTAGTTTGGAGTAAAACAGGAAGTACAGGGACAACAGGAACATTCGATGTGTACGCCCACTGTCTCATTTTGATGCTATGTTTTCCGGACACTTCATTTTTCTCTACTTGTGTCAGACATGTGTGCCCTAAGCCATAAGTACAAGGGTATAATCATGCAGATATGTGTCAGATACATACATGTATCCGACACTTTCTTGTCTCCGTTTCTTATTTTAGTACATACTAGAAGTTAAACTGATGGAAGTTCAGAATGGACTCTACAGGTTTAAAGGAACAAGTTTTAAGGTTGTAGTAGAAAATGAGGATCAAGTGGAGGTTTCATTCACGAGGACGTGGGATCTCTCTCTGGAGGGCAGTGTTGTTCCTTTGAATTTAGACAAAAGGTCTGCATTTGCACCGTTATAGTTTTAGACAATTTATACAAAATATTAACCAGCAAAGGCAAACAAACACAGATTTTGTTGCAAATGATGGATTTTTCAGGTTCATAATGCTTCGAAATTCATCGGGATTCTACTCCTATGCCATCTTTGAACACTTAAAAGAATGGCCTCCGATCAATCTTCCACAAGTCAGAATTGTATTCAAGCTCCGAAAAGACAAATAAAGAGAGCCTCCATATTAGTTTGACACGTTTGGTAAAGCTATATATGGTTCGTGGTCATCTGACATATTGAATACTTTGGTACTCATTGTTAGATTTGATTACATGGCCGTAGCAGACAACAGGCAAAGATTCATGCCCCTGCCGGATGACAGGCTACCAGACAGGGGCCAACCTCTGGCAACCCCGGAAGCTGTCCTGCTTGTTGATCCAGTGGAGCCAGATTTCAGAGGAGAGGTACTTGTATATAGTTTTCCTCTTTATTATTTAGTCAATCACTGCTATTTATAGCAGAGAAATAACTCAATAGGAGTTAAAAATTTCTCATCAGATTTTCATTTATATTACATGTTTGGTCGACTGATGAACAGGTTGATGACAAGTACCAATATTCATCCGAGAATAAAGATCTAAAAGTTCATGGGTGGATATCCATGAATCCCCCGGTTGGTTTCTGGCAAATTACTCCCAGCAGTGAATTCAGGTCCGGTGGACCCGTCAAACAGAACCTGACATCCCATGTTGGCCCCTTTTGTCTTGCAGTAAGTGAATCAATTAGCTTCTTTACAAGGATTGTAAGCATTAGATAATGTTCTAACACGACAACGTAGTTCTCAATGAACATTACAGATGAACCACAGATTATATTCTGTTGGTTTTTAATGATGATTCTTAATTGTATCAAGTTGTTTCTAAATGATGAAAGCAGATGTTTCTCAGTGCTCACTATGCTGGAGAGGACTTGGTGCTGAAGCTCAACCCAGAGGAGCCATGGAAAAAGGTTTTTGGTCCGGCTTTCTCGTATCTGAATTCAGTCTCGAGTGAAGACGATGTTTTTTCCCTTTGGGAGGATGCTAAAAACCAGGTTTGAATAAGAAAAACCATAGAATCTTACCTTGATCTTTTTGTTGGTACCAAAAAAAAACTTATACAATTAGGCCTTCAGATGCAGAGGGAAACCCAGAACTGGCCCTACAGTTTTCCAGCATCAGAGGATTTTCCGAAATCGGATCAACGGGGTAAAGTACGCGGCAGATTAAAAGTTCAAGACAGGTTCCATTTTCTTACTTTCTGTCATTTGCTTGTATTAATGTCACTACAAACCTTCCTGAAAGTATTTCAGAGATAATTCGTTAAAGTTCTCAAATAAAAGTTGGATAAAGCCATGAGAATCAACATTATTCAGGTATGTTAGCTATGAACCAATCCCAGCAAATGGTGCATATGTGGGCTTGGCACCACCAGGAGACGTCGGATCATGGCAAAGAGAATGCAAGGTGATCAAGCTCTAAACAAAAATATTAACAACAAGCTTCTAATTATATGTAAAAGAACATAACATCTCGTATAAAATGTTTGGTCAGGGTTATCAATTCTGGACCAGAGCAGATGAAGATGGCAACTTCACAATCGATAATATAAGAACCGGTGGATAAAACATTTATGCATGGGTTCCTGGCTTTATCGGAGATTACAGATATGATGTTGTGGTTAATATTACAGAAGGTTTTGATTTCTGAATCTTGAACACCAAGGAACTATATTGAATTGTTGTTTTGAATTGTACTTTTATCTCCAATGATATGCAAATGAAGGTTGTTCCATTGATGTGGGTGATCTGATATATGAGCCTCCAAGAGATGGTCCTACGTTATGGGAAATCGGCGTCCCGGACCGTTCGGCGGCCTTTTACATTCCGGATCCTGACCCTAAGTACATTAATAAACTTTATGTCAACCATCCTGACAGGTTAGTTAAATAATATTTGGCATAAGCTTATATTTCAACTTGTGTTAGGAATTAGGATGATTTTTTTGGAAATATTTGATTGAATCGAATGAGCTGAATTCACTTGAAATTCAATGGAAAATCAAAATGTATGCGATGGCCAGGTATAGACAATATGGGTTGTGGGAAAGATATGCTGATCTTTATCCAGATGGAGACTTGGTTTTCACAATTGACGTTAGTAACTACAAAAATGACTGGTTCTTTGCTCAAGTTAACAGGTTCATCTCTTCATTTCTTAAATATTCGTATCCCATACATATCCGAATATATTTAATTGCGTTAACAGGAAGAAAGGAGATGGTACATATCAAGGAACAACATGGCAAATCAAGTTCAGGCTCGAAGATGTCGATCGTACCGGAACTTATAAATTGCGACTGGCCCTAGCAACAGCGCATCTTGCTGAATTGCAGGTAGCTATGCAGAAACTGTAATCTCTGAAATATCGTATCCTACATGCCTTAGCCATTTCATTTCGGATCTTGAATTCAAACCGTATTTTCAATGCATTAATATAACAGGTTCGGGTCAATGATCCAAGAGCCGACCCTCCTCCGTTCACGACTGGACAAATCGGGCATGACAACACTATCGCAAGGCATGGAATTCATGGGCTGTACCGACTTTACAACATAGATGTGGCTGGAGTTGAGCTTGTGGAAGGGGAAAATATCATTTTTCTTACACAAGCAATAAACACTGATCCCCTTCAGGGGATCATGTATGACTATATAAGGCTTGAATGTCCGCCTTCTACTTCCACCTGAATGCTTTGGATTTGTAGATAATTACCAGAAAAATTCTACCAAGATATACCAGGTTGACATTAAAATAAAGGGATATTATTTTTACTACTGTATGGAAAGAAAGCAACGTGTTACTTGTATGCTTATGTAATTTGGTTACATGGATTTGTAGATTTTTTTCTTGTGATTCTCAGCTTCATCAGCTGCTTCAACCTGCATTTTTTGAGCTTGTAAGTCGGCTGTTGACGCTTCCTTCTCATCCTTTGCATTCAGCTTCTTTGCCTGCATCCAAAAATAATTAAATAAAAGGGTTGAATTCCAAAGTGTTGTTTTCACTGAGATTGAAAGAAAAGGGTGGTTTATATATAAGGCTTTCAGCTCTGTTTCCTACCTGACCAACTATGCTTTCTTTAACATATCGAAATCTCTCTTGCAATGAAACTCCGAAAGCTAAGCAATCATTTTTCAGTCCGGACATCAGAGACGTCCCTTGCTCGCTATTCCCGGTGACACGCGTCGTTCTCGCGTCAAAATAATTCCTTCTTCTCAAATAATAAATAAAGAAATTTAAACGTAGTAAAAGAGAAGTAAAGGTCGATCACACAGGGACTAAGAGAACTTCCTGATTTATGTTTGTTCAATCGGTGAGATAAGAAGAGAGTTGAATAATATTCAAATATGATGGAGTTTGTGAATTAAGTAAAAATAATAAGAGATGGTAGACAAAATTTAGGATGTGGATTAAATATAGTAAAGATTAGCCTCGGGCTTTTGCTTTGACTCAGTTTCCTCGGATCATTAGAAAAAAGATTTTTCACTTCGGGGTTCACGTCGGTTACTCGTCTTCAAGGATCAATCCTTGTGTATGTGCCTTGTATACCGAATACCCAAGTGCCATCTTTGATATCGATTTTGGAAATTGATCTAATCAACAACAATGTTGTAGATAAAAAAAATGTTTAAGTAAAGTCGACTCGGACTATGTTGTTTCAATAATAACTGATTCCGATCTCAGTTTCCTCTTAGCAAACAATTTTGCTAAGTGTGTTCCTAGGAAGTCGAATGTGCTTCAATAGCCGATCCTTCCTCCCACACATTTAACCAAAACAACATCTTGACCAACGTAAATCTTTGGTTTTGAAATCATTTTGATTTTGAAATTAAGTTTAGAAAACTAAGAGAGATACCCGAAATTGTTTAAGTGCTTTTCAATCCTCACGTTGGAATTGAGCCATTGCTTTAGCCATTGGCTATGGAGAATTTAGCTAAGTATGATTATGGTAAAAATCATACTTAGCATTATAAAAGAAAAATAAATAAAAAACTTAAAGCAAGAACTAAATAAAAGAAAGAATTTTATAAAACCTTAAAAGTAAAAACAAAGCTAAGAATGAGAATATTAAGAGATGAGATATGAGTTTGCCCCAAATGGAGTATTTATAGCAGCCTAAAACCCTAAAAATAACCCTAAAGAAATAAGAGATAAATCCTAAATTATTTAAATTAATTACAAAAGATAAATCCAAAGTTTGAATTTAAAATCCGGCTGATAAGTTATCTAATATGCGACTGATAAGCTATTGTTGCTGCTGACGTGGCGTCTTCTAGAAGATGTTGACCAGTCAGACTTTCATGCCCAAATTCATTTCACTAATCCAGCCATGAATCCTGAAAATCAAAAATTGCACAATTTCAACAGTTTAAGCAATATTCCTGGAATCTACTATCCTGCATGGAAAATAAACTAAAATGCCCACATTAGCAACTTAAAACAATCAATCAATGAGTAATTAGAGATAGAATAATGCATAATTTAAGCACTAATCAAATTCCCCCTCACTTATTCAATGCTTGTCCTCAAGCATTTCTCAATTATCATGCTAAAAACCTTAAGTTGCCAACTCCAATTTCAAAGAATTTCCAAGATTTCTAAAGTAAACTAAATCAAGTAAATGTTAAAATTCAAGATCAATCAATCATGACATAATCAATTAAGTGTAAATCGACCAAGACATTTCAATCGTCTACCAATTCCAAAGAATACAAGACTTAGCTCCTCACATTGGTTCACTCAGTTTGCTCAAATATTTCGGGTAAGAGAATCGCCCAAGCCTAAACTAATAAACTCATTACCATAGGCTTGTAAGTAGATCTAATCTCCACTACTTAATATAAAAATGATGCAAAAATCAAGAGGACTTAAAATGGGTTGTAACGGGGTTAAGGTTCGGGTAGGATAAAAAGCCGAAAATGAGGTTTAAAAAGTCAAGACAAGTAAAATTATTCCAAATAATTTATTCGAAGAGAGGAGAAGAAATCAATCATTTTTTTCATTCGAACTGTCCCTTTTTTCTGCTTTTTTTCACTGTTCGAACATCACTGTATATTCAAGCTGCACTGCACGATTCTGAAATTTTTCTGCGCTGTATTTTCCTGCACTGTTCGAACCAAACTGCACTGATTTATTTTTCTGCATAATTTTTTTCTTCTGCACAGTTTTTTTTCTGCACTGTTTATTTTTCGGCACAATGTTTTTTCGCTTCGGAATAACCTCAACTTGTCCTGAAAAAGGGTGAAAAAAATAATTGAAAGGAAAACAAAAATAAAATAGGCTTGGCTTAATGATACGGTAAACAAAGAAAATGATTAAAGGCTCAAAAATGGTTCACTAATTGGAAAATAAATAAAAGGGTAGGCTATTTTATTTGGTAAGAGAAGTTGGTTTAATCCTAATGCCTCTATCATATTAGAGCATCATAATCAAAATGTGTAGTCTCAACATGCATCGAGTTACAAGTTCTAGAACGCAATCAATTAGTTTGGCACACTCAATTGAAACAAAGAGCAAGAATAAAAACATATGCTCATTAGGCTCAAAACTCACATGAAAAGTCTATTGAACTAAGTCATGCATTCAATTCAATCAACAAATTCATGAAACGACCAAGAAAAAATTACATAAATTAGTCATGCCATGCTATCACGCAACAAATTCTTGATCTGGGCATTTCATTGCTTTATAAGCGTCAAATTCTACGACCTCACCATCAAATTCCATTGTTAATATACCGCTTCTCACATCAATCTTTGTATGTGCGGTGCTTAGGAAGGGTCAGCCTAAAAGTACCTCAGAACAAGTGTTCGTCCTATCGTTTTCCATGTCGATGATATAGAAGTCGGCAGGAAAAATCAGAACATCAACTTTCACTAAGACATTTTCAAGCACTCCCTCCGGATAGATAATAGAGCGATCAGCTAATTGGATAGTTACTCTTGTTTCCTTCAAAGGTTCGTTAGTAATAATTTTATAAACAGAAAGGGGCATCACGTTAATTGAAGCTCCTAAGTCGCACATTGCATGTTTAATTAAAACATTACCTATTTTGCAAGGTATAGCGAACATACCTTGGTCTTTCATCTTTGGTGGAAGCTTTCGCTGAAATACTGCTGAGACATGTTCTCCCAAGTTTACCTTCTCGTGACCAGTCAGTCTCCTCTTTGTGGTGCAAAGCTCTTTTAGAAATCGGGCATACTTTGGCACTTGTCGGATTACTTCTAGGATAGGTATGTTGACTTGTACTTTTCAGAACACCTCTAAGATTTCTTTTTATTCGGCTCTCTTGTCACGCTTCATCAATCTTGATAGGAAGGGTAGTGCAATTTCATGAGAATGAGGAGGAGGTGGTGGCGATGAGGATGTACCTTGGACGTCGGATGGTGACTTTTCATTCCCTTTCTTGGACCGTCTGACATTCTCTTCTTAGACTTCAGGTGTGACAACGGTTCCACTTCGGAGGGTGATAGCACTAACGTTCTTTCTCGGATTTGACACCGTTTGAGAATGAAGTCTTCCCTGCGACTCTAGTCTCCCCACGGTTTGAGCCAACTGGTCATTTGTTTGTCCAAATCTTGTAGGTGGGCCTCAGTGCGGGTTTGAAACTTTTCTTGGGATATTGCCAACCGTTCAATGATGGATTCCAATGATGACTTCGGTTGTTGATATTGTTGTTGAATGGGTTGTCTCTGCTGATATGGTTGACTTTGCCTTTGATTTTGAGCATAACTGAAGTTCGGATGATTTTTCCAACCTGGATTATACGAGTTGGCATTGGGGTTGTATTGTCTTTGTGGAGGTCATGGAAATTTCCAATGGCATTCACTTGCGCAATGTCATCTTCTTGTATAATCGGACAGCAGTCCGTCGGATGCTCTGGGCTCGTACATATCCGCAAAGCCTGGCTACAATTCTTTTATCTGCAACAAGAGATTGAACAATATCAACTAATTTATCAATTTTGTTTTCCAGCGAAATTGTACTTACCTTGTGAACCCGTCGAGATGGTTCACTTGAAGGGTGAAATCGTTGTGAGTTGGCTTCCATAGTAGATATTAACGTTCTTGCCGCCGTCGGAGTCATGTTAACAAGAGCTCCCCCACTTGCTGCGTCTACCACTTTCATGTCTATGTGTGTTAAACCTTCATAAAAATACTAGAGAAGCGTTTGTTCAGACAATCCGTGTTGCAGACAGTTTGCGCATAGCTTTTTGAAACGCTCCCAGTAGTCATATAAAGATTCAGTATCCTTTTGTCGGATACTCAGGATACTTCGCCTTAGCTCGCTTGCCTTAGCTGCTGGGAAAAACCTGTCAAGAAATAGGCGAGCCATGTCAGTCCAAGTTGAAACCGAGTTGGAGGGTAAATCAAATAGCCAATCCTTAGCAATATCAGCTAGAGAAAAGGGAAAGACGCAAAGTTTTATTTGATCTTCAGAGACTCCATGTGGTTTTGTGCTTAAACAAACCATGTGAAATTCCTTTAGATGTTTATGTGGATTTTCACTTGGCAAACCGTGATAGGTTGGTAAAAGGTGTATTAAGCATGTCTTGAGAGCGAATGGTGTCTCGCCATTCAGGAATGTTATACACATCGGCTGGTTATCATCAGGGGCCGCAGTCAGTTGTCGAATAGTTTGGTCATTGTCTCATATTGGACCTGGTTCTTCGATTGTGTGGTCGAAATGTGATTCTACTTCAGATGCTATTTCTAGATCACGTTCTAATCGTTGTTGTCCCTGTCTTTGCTTCTTTTCCCGAAGTGTTTGGGCATGTAGTCTTCGGGCATATGCTTCAATCCCCGGGTTATAATTTGATTGTTCTCTCGAATTCCTCCTGGTCATAAATCAAACAAAAATAATCAGTAACTTCGTCGTAGTCCCCGACAACGACGCCAATTTGACACGCGTCGTTCTCGCGTCAAAATAATTCATTCTTCTCAAATAATAAATAAAGGAATTTAAACGTAGTAAAAGAGAAGTAAGGGTCGATCCCACAGGGACTAAGAGAACTTCCTGATTTATGTTTGTTCAATCGGTGAGCCAAGAAGAAAGTTGAATAATATTCAAATATGGTGGGGGTTTGTGAATTAAGTAAAAATAATAAGAGATGGTAGACAAAATTTATGATGTGGATTAAATATGGTAAAGATTAGCCTCGAGCTTTTGCTTTGACTCAGTTTCCTCGGATCATTGGAAAAAAGATTTTTCACTTCAGGGTTCACGTCGGTTACTCGTCTTCAAGGATCAATCCTTGTGAATGTGCCTTGTATACCGAATACCCAAGTGCCATCTTTGATATCGATTTTGGAAATTGATATAATCAACAACAATGTTGTAGATAAAAAATGTTTAAGTAAAGTCGACTCGGACTATGTTGTTTCAATAATAACTGATTCCGATCTCAGTTTCCTCTTAGCAAACAATTTTGCTAAGTGTGTTCCTAGGAAGTTGAATGTGCTTCAATAGCCGATCCTTCCTCCCACACATTTTACCAAAACAACATCCTGACCAACGTAAATCTTTGGTTTTGAAATCATTTTGATTTTGAAATTAAGTTTAGAAAACTAAGAGGGATACCCGAAATTGTTTAAGTGCTTTTCAATTCTCACGTTGGAATTGAGCCATTGCTTTAGCCCTTGGCTATTGAGAATTTAGCTACGTATGATTATGGTAAAAATCATACTTAGCATTATAAAATAAAAATAAATAAAAAACTTAAAGCAAGAACTAAAGAAAAGAAAGAATTTTATAAAACCTTAAAAGTAAAAACAAAGCTAAGAATGAGAATATTAAGAGATGAGATATGAGTTTGCCCCAAATGGGGTATTTATAGTAGCCTAAAACCCTAAAAATAACCCTAAAGAGATAAGAGATAAATCCTAAATTATTTAAATTAATTACAAAAGATAAATCCAAAGTTTGAATTTAAAATCCGGCTGATAAGTTATCTAATATGCGGCTGATAAGCTATCGTTGCTGCTGACGTGGGGTCTTCTAGAAGCTGCTGACGTGGTGTCCAGTCAGACTTTCATGCCTACTAATCCAGCCATGAATCCAGAAAATAAAAAATTGCACAATTTCAGCAGTTTAAGCAATATTCCTGGAATCTACTGTCCTGCATGGAAAATGAACAAAAATGCCCACATTAACAACTTAAAACAATCAATCAAGGAGTAATTAGAAATAGAATAATGCATAATTTAAGCACCAATCACCCGATGATGGTAGCGGTGGTTGTCGAAGTGTTTAACGAGGGATGCTCATGTTCGTTCGTTTAATTTTAACCAAACAAATGAACAAGTGCGAATAACTAAATGAACATAACTTTTTTGTGCGTGTTCGCTTGTTAAAGAATGTAGCTTGTTCGCGTTCGTTCATATTCGTTCGTTCAAATAATAAAAGAACATATACGAACACAACATAAAAGGACATATATGAATAAATTTAAACGAACAAACATATGTAAATAAATTTATTTTTTAAAAAAATATTAACGAACGTAAATGAACAAAAAAATCTTGTGTTTGTATTTATTCATTTAATTAAATGAACATAAAATTTTATTTATATTCACTTGTTTAATAAATAAACGAACACAAAAGAACTTCCGGCCAAAGCAGTCAGCCTCATGGAATATGGTCATAGGAGAGTTTAACACGTGGGTGCCAATACGTGGCAGCTTCCGACTACGCCATGGTTAGTTGTTGCCTGTCGGTCAAATTTGTTTAGTTCCGTGAGCAGCTCGCGCGACAAGATGGCCTGAAAGCCTGATAAGAGTCCATATTGAATCTGGCCCTTGAGGACCCAATCGCACCTTTCTAATAGAAACTATAGTTAGTGATAATAAAATAATGATTTATATTTTATACATTAACGTTGAATTTTTTTTATAAATGATTTAGGGATTTAGTTTAGAGTTGAACGGTTTTATGTGTTAAAACTTTAAAGGTTATGGTTGGGTTTTAGGGTACTATGCTTAGGGATTTAGTTTTAACTTATAAACTCTTAATTTTAACTCTGAACTCTAATTCTAATCACAACCTTTAAACACTAAACTTTAAATTAAATCTATAAACCCTAAAATCAATACATACTTATGAAAAAAATTCCACCATCAATGTATGGAGTAATTACCACAAATATAAATTTATTATAAAATAACCCTTAAATATGATTTTTGTTTTTTCTTCTTCAAATCTTAAGTAGTAATTTTCAGATCTTTTATTTTAAGATTGTATAAAAAATAATCATATAATAATATTAATTGTTATTGAAGATTTTATAAGAAATATATATTCAAAGTTTAATCCAGATTTATGAAAAATTTTGGTAATTTCTCTATTTTGTTTTATTTGAGAAAAAGATGAAAAAATGGAATTCTCAATATGGATAAAGTCATCAAGGTATAGGTATTAATTTGGGTCAGATCCGTTAAAGTGCACCCGGCCCAAACTAATTAGCATCCTTTTGTAATCTGAATAAAAAGCAGGGGCAAAAACGTCTTTTCAGTCACCCCAAATCGTCTCTCCTATTTATATATACCCCATCTACAAAATCTAGGGTATAAAAGACCCCAAATCTTCTGCGCCATTTCTTTCTTTCTTTCTTTCTTTCTAGATCTTCCCAAAACTGAACGTTAAACTCTTAAAATCTTCAAGATTCTGCAATTTCTGAACATACACAATCTTCCTCATTTCGCATCCAAACATTCGTAATTTCTTCATCCGAATCCATCTCCTAAATTAACGCTTTTTCTTGTTTTGATTTCTTTTTTTTTTTTTTCAACATCGAGATTCAAGATTTACCCTTTTCCCATTTTTTGGGCAGGTTGGGTAAATAATGGCGACGTTTGAGCTTTACCGGAGGTCAACGTTCGGAATGTGCTTGACGGGGGCATTGGATGAGATGGTTTCAAACTGCACTCTCAGCCCCGAACACGCTATTCAGGTTCTCGTCCAGTTCGATAAGGTACTGTTAAATACTTTGTTGGCTTCTTCCGCTTTTCTTTATTCATAATTTAATTTATTAATTTAGTATATGTTTATTTTAGTCTATGACTGAAGCCTTGGAAAGTCAAGTGAAGAGCAAGATTACCATTAAGGTACGTTCTTTCTTTTTAAGGAAAAATTGTTAATTTTTGTTAACAGGATCCTAGAACATTTAAGGTTTTAACTGGATCCTAGAATGTTAATTTGGTATTAAATGTTAATTTTAATTGACGGTGATTTATTGACAGTGATTTGCTGTTTCTATTGAATAACTGTGGTGTGATATTTTTGTTTTATCAAGTGCCTACTATTAAGTTCTGTGTTTAAAGGAAGCTGATATTAGTTTGATATGGTCCCTTGCACTCCCCACCTTGAAGAAAGATAAATGCGATTAATGACTATTCATGAATGGTAAAAGATATGTTTATTTCATTACAAGTATGTGCAGGATTAAAATCTAGCTGTGTTCTTTGCTCAAAAAAACAATCTAGCTGTGTTAATTTTTGCTACTACAATGGTACAAGAATTTCATTTTGATTTAATTATGGTCTCAAATTTCAACATAGTAGAGGAACTAAAACTAGAATTAAACCTTCCATTTATGGTAAATGGTCTCAAATTGTTTTTTTTTTATCTAAATGTCTGTGTTGCAACTTAAAAGAATTAGGAAAGACTAACATGCAAAACACGTGAATCTTTCAAATTAAGTGATGCTAGAAAACGTTTTGACACATTATGAATTATTTAGGGATTTTGAGTGGAGAATGGTGTTTTAATTCTTGATAAACAATAGCTACCTCTTGTCTTCAAATTTTTCTTTATGACTTTTGTTGATGGTTAAAAGAGTAGGGTTAACATATCTCAATTATATTTTCAAAGATTCTTATGACAAAGTTTTGGGTTATTTTGATTTTAGTGTTATTGCTCGAGAAACATTATCAGGAACATGAAAATATAGATTTCAAAAAAGCTTTGCTTTCTTGGATAATGGTTTTCTTTATCATACATAATTATGTATTTCCTTTTTGGTCAAATTTAATTGGTTTTCAATAACATTCAAAATCAAAACTGGTGATTGGGAATACCTCTTTTCTTGCATCAGTGTTTTGTGGTATTTTTCTTCTACCCTTGAGATTTTAGCTTTCTGCTGCTTTTGTTTTGGTGCCTCAGATTTTTTTATCTGAGGACTTCTGTATTCTTATTAAAAAAACATTCTCATTTACTTACCATTTGGAATTGCAATGAAAATTCGGGTTGCTATTCATATGTGAACTTTAATCCTGTGTTATATGTGCTACAGGGACATCTGCACACCTATAGATTCTGCGACAATGTTTGGACCTTCATTTTACAGGATGCTTTGTTTAAGAAGGAGGATTCTCAGGAGACTGTAGGTCGGGTGAAAATAGTAGCATGTGATTCAAAACTACTCCTACAATAAAATGTCAATCGGTGTTATCTTTGAACGGTGGAAGAGGATGATTGATTGAGATCGGACATACATTACAAAGCCATCAACCTTTATTTGAATAAGTTTCCTATGTAATTAATTGTATTTTTCTTTCTGATAACATAATGTACAACAGTGAAAACTTTAGGACAAAACGATGGTATTCTGATTTCTGACAAGATCACAATAATCGTGTCTATTTGACTGTCAAGTTATTTCAATCTTGCACCAGCTTGAATATGATATGGCGGTTTTTGAACATTGAAGTATCCATTTCTGAGCTGCCTCTTTCATCTTCTCTTCTTGATTGTATTAATTTTTTCTCTTCCAGTTATCATTTGCATTTGTTTTAGACCTGACAATTTGTATATTCATATTGTTTATTTGTTTTTGTGTAATCTTTTTAAAAATAAATTTGGATATATTAATAATTTGTATTTAGAATATTTCAAAATATTCCTATCCAATTGATATTGTTTGGCCTGATTTATTGGGTTTCCTTGGTAAGCAAGTTACCATTGAGGCGCTATTTTGAATTGAAATGTCCTTTTCAAAGACGATGCTTGTGGACTTGTGGTCCTCCAAACGAGGAATGAGGTGCAGAACTGCACAAAGTTTACAAAAAGTTCTCCGGTATTAATTATCTCTACTGCCTTTAATGAAAAGTCATTGTCTTTCCGTTCTATTTTAACCTTTTTCTATCGTCAAAATTGGCAATGGTGATTTTAGAATCCTTAGTGGGAATCCATATTCGCATAACGCATCCCTCAGCCTAAGTGCAGAACTTTCAGCTTTTGCTTTTAAAATGCCAAAGCATAGCTCTAACCTAATAAGCTGGCAGGCTCCAAGCATCCGATTCTCTTCCATCTTTTCCCCGAGTTTCCTTTTCTCAACAGAATTCCAGCTTCTCTTCCGGTACGAATAAGAAAGCCTTTACCCGCCAAACAAAAAATAGACAAGAAAAAAGGGGTAACTTACTTTTCAACAAAGTAATAAATGATGCCTTTTAGATTATCAATATATATTAGTTAGGATTCATTTACAGTTTAGTTTTACGCTTAATTAGGTTACTGCATTTACTGAGTTTAATGATTGAAATTAAAACTCACTTAGTTTTCAACCATGTTGCAAGACAGTTGTCAGATGCATATTGAATTGCTGTATCGTAGACTTCAGCTCACATCAACTATGGACCCCAAGGAATCATCTTTGTAGCTTTGTTAGCGATGGTAATTCAATATTCCCTTCAGGAGTCTCAAACAGCAGATTTTTCACATTTAAAGATACTCCAGCTTTTATGTAACCATGCTCAAAAAAAAGAAGAAGAAGAGAGTTTAATGCATATAAAATTGGTTGTTTGTCTATCACCCAAGGTCTTTCAAACCCATAGGGTTTCATTGTTGTAAGTGACTGATTACTAGGGCGGCCTCCAGTAGCGTACAGGTTCCAATTGATGGAATGCAACTTCAGGTTTTAACTTTCTATTATGTAAGGATTTTTAAAATTATTACGGTTGGTTATCCTCCTAACATAATTGTTTTTTTGATCTTTTTCCTTTTTATGTAGATCAATGTTTCTGGATGTTCAAATAAGCGCAACGCAAGAGTTGAACTTCAGCTTAAAACTGCACAAGAACTTGGATTCTTCACTGGGGTTTTCTTTACCATGGGAATTTGTAAAGCTTGCAATGAAAACTTTTCATAAATACATATTCTATTTTTACTTGGTTTGTTTGCATTTTGCACATCAAACCAACTCATGAGATTGTATCCCCAACAGGAACTGGTATATCCCATGTGGTGAAGATTCTTCAGGGGCAAAATCTTACAAGCAGGTGCACTGCAGACACCATTTGTGAAGGTGTATTTTATTTTTGCAATTTATGCTTAGTTTATTTGGATGTTACCATTCTCAATCACAAGTAAGAATTCATTGTGAATGTTAAATAATTTTAATTCGATGAAGTTGGTCTTCAACTGCAGAATGGAGACATATATGTTCTAAATATTGAGTTGATAGACCCCAAGATTCACGCTATTGAATTTGTGTTGAAGGATGGAAATCAAGACAGATGGTTGGTTTTTCCTTTGGGCCATCCCCTTCTTTTTTTTTTTGCAGGGTTTTTGAGATGTTTGAAATTTTTATATATTTTGCTTTCCAGGTTGAAACTAAATCATAGGAATTTCAGAGTTGAGATTCCTGATATGATGCAAGTGATCCACTTCCATCTATACCGAAAGATCTAATAGATCGGAAGGCATATCTAATCTGGGAAAGTAGAGGTAGACCCCAAAGCACCCCGGAACAACAAAAGGTGTGTTGTGCTGCAAAAAAAAAAAAAAAATGAATTTTCTTCTCAAATTGAATTTATCAACTGTTTTCACTTGTTCAAGTTAGTAATCTGACAGTTTGATTCATCATATGTTTGTTGCTCTCTAACTTTGCTTTCCTTTCCAGATAGTGAAGTTCTAAAGTTACTGAAACTAGTGAAAGCGTTACCATGCATGTTCTGATTTGTCGTCCAGATAATCTCATATACTCCCCACTGTTTATGTTACCTTTAGACCAAAACTTGAAACAAACCCTTTTTACTTTCTTAGGATATTTTTGCAACCCAAATCTTGCCATCGGAAATTTTCTCACTTTATGCAAGTGGTATCATTTCCTTTTTCATCTGTATATTTCGGTGTTTCTTGTCCTCCTTTGCTCTCTCAACTATTGGCTATTTAGCTTAGAAAGCCACCGCTTGATACTAGTGTAGTTCGAACCCGAGTTGGGTGCTATTGTTACAACAGCCAGTATCAAGTTATTCCCGTCTGAGTACTTATATATTATCATTGTGTGCATTGTAGCAAGATTATGCGGATGCCTTAGCAGAGCTGCAAAATCAACTCTGCAGGGGAATATCCTTGAATGAGTTAAGAGCAGCTACATGAATGCAAGAACAAAAACAAAAGCCCAGGATGATATACAGCCATCTAGGTGTGTAACGCCATCATCTTACCTTAGAAGACATGACGTCGAAAAGTGGTTGCAAAGGCAGTCTAAGGGGCATGAGAACAAGGCTGGTCAGTCTTCATCAACTTTTATGGATCTTGTAGAGAAATCAGTTGAAGGAAAGAACGTGGTCTTGAAGCAAAATTATATTGTTGGCTACCATGAAATAGTGGTTAGTCTTCCTGCAATATTTTGATTTTCTTGAATGACAAAAACATGTTGATGGAGATTTCCATGGTTTGAATCCAGTTCATTCATTCATTTAATTCAGTGAGGGACTTTGATTTCTTCTAGCCATTGTCGAATCAAATACCTATTTACTCATCTACAGAAGACCAACTTCCAATATCTCTGGAACAACAGCTCCTATATGCTTTTGGTTTCTTATTTGATCTTTTTCAGGTCCTCACTAAATTTGTAACTAGTGATTATCACATATTGGTTGCTTTGAACGTGAAAGGCACTGCAATTCTTCACTGGGGAGTGTCAAAGTCATCAGCTGGTGAATGGCTGGTGAGATACTGGGTCCTTCATTTAGTAGGAAATACATGCTCATTGTGTGCACTGACTCTGGATATTTCCACCTGTGGTATGCTTTCAAATCTTACTTCAACTCACTGCCTACTTTCATCTCTAACACCAGGCTCCTCCATCGGATATGTTGCCTGAAAAGTCAAAAATGGTTGTCGGAGCATGTCAGACTTATTTTACAGACATGCCAGTCAGAGGAGGATCCTTTCAGGTAATTTACTCAAAGCGGTTTGTCACGAATCATTGTTCTTACTAAATGTTCAATTGATTAATCACACCTTCCGTCTGGGAAAAAAAGTTGGTAGATGTTAATTTGCAGAAGAGGAATTTTGTTGGTATTCAATTCGTGATATGGTCTGGCGGGTCTTGGACTAACAACAATGGGGCCAACTTCTATGTAGCCGTACAACCTGTGCTGCCAAGTGGGAAGGTAATATTTATTATTCTGTACTGAATGATTGGTTTTTTTTTCAGTGCATGTTAAATACATCATATTAGAAGGTACCTTGCCTTTTGCAATTGATGTGTGGATATACAAACTGCCCATGCACTCTAAGCTTTTTTACATTAAAATAGTTTTTTGGTCTCTGATGAATGTCACGGGGCCATTACCCTCTTCCCAAAAAACATGTCTGATAGGATGTGCAGCGCCACCGTATTTATATCCCAAGACCTCCATTTTCCTTTCCAATGTGGGATTAATGACCCCGCCTCTTCTCAGCGACGCGTTCTCCCCACTTTTTCCACACGAGCTTCCGCTCTCGTGATGGGCCACCTTGTCATAATTGTCCACCCTGCCTACCCTACTCATGGGCACTCGGCGTGAAATCAGGCAGTCAAACGGGTCGCTCTGATACCACTTGTCACGGGACCATTACTCTCTTCTAATGGCCCCGTGACATGAAGCACTAGCATTGTCAGGTGCAGGCTAATATGCTTTACTTTCCATCTCTTAGATTTATTTCAATTTCATGGTTTTCTTTTGTCGTGAAACCAGTCAAATGATACTAGAAATTTTTGTCAAATGATACAACAGAAAAGGTATTTTGATTGTTGGGAATAAATGGCTTAAATGTGTGATTTTATGGTCTGATGATACTAGCTATTTGATATGGAGATGAAACTTAAATGATGAACATGAACAGTTTACAATTGCTATCAAAAAAAATATTGGAGGATGACTGCATTTGAACCACATCTTTATCTAGTTTGTTGAAAACAATGAAGTAATACTTATGGATTAATGTATTCTGTTGAGGAAAAATATGGAGTTTAGAGATGCTTATTTTTGTGACTTTGATAAAATAGTCACACATTCAAACCAAAAAGAACAAGGAGAACTATCGTGTATGCCTTGTTTGAGTTAATATCTCATGTTAGTCATCTAGTGTTTTCTTTACCAGTCTTCTAGATCAGTGAACATTGGAGACCCTTTCTTGCAGGTTGACGGGCATGGTAAAAGAATTGTCAAATGGTTGCTTGATGAAATATCCCAAAGAGAAAAGGAGGCTGAGAGGTCTTTGATGCATAGGTAACTAAGATATGGGCCAAGCACATCATAAAAGAATCTAAGCATATCTATCTTTTACAATTAATGTCATTTTGGAAACACCAGGACCTTGTCTCAGCATCTTACAACAGTTGAGATATTAGGATCTATCTAATATGTCTCTTACCTTGATTTTGTGACAAAAAAAGCTTCACTTACAAGCTCAACTGTCACAGGTTCAATATTGCAACAGAGTTGACAGAACGCTGTAAAGCTGAGGGAGAATTAGGGCTTATTGGTATATTAGTCTGGATGAGGTTTATGAGATGCAGGCATCTTACCTGGAAGAAGAACTACAATGTGAAACCTCGGTAAATTTGCATTTTTTCATAAATCAGATCTTATGACTTTATTAATATACAAATTTAGATGTGAAAAGTTGATTTGGTTATGTAAGATCTACAACTTATATAAGTGTATATATAAGTAATACTAGCCTATTAAGCTTGCATTCACTGCTATTTTGCTGCAGAGAAATTAGTGAAGCTCAAGACAGTTCACCAATTTACTGCAAAGAATATATGTGAACCAGCCAAATGACCGAGAGATTGTGAGGCTAATAATGGCATTTGTTGGCCGTGGAGGTGAAGGTGATGTTGGGCAGAGAATTCGTGATGAAATATTAACGATTCAGGTATATATAATTTATGTCTTATAGAGATGGACTTTGCTGCATCATTCTTGCAAAATTAATTCTCCTGGCTTTTCACTAGAGAAACAATGATTGCAAAGGGGGCATGATGGAGGAATGGCACCAAAAGTTGCAAAATAATAGTAGCCCAGATGATGTGGTTATTTGTGAGGTATGTAATTATTTATCAAGCAACTTCTACTAGGAATGTCTCACCCCGATGTTAGGCCTTGAAAACCAAGTGCATTCATTTGATTGATTAAACTTGTTCACGTAGATATACATTCTGTTAATTTAATGTTGTGTTCTTTTGTAACAGGCACTATTAGACTATTTGAAATCTGGTTTTAAACTTGAACTTTATTGGAAAACATTGCATGCCCATGGTCTCACAAAGGAAAAACTTGCAAGTTATGACCGTCCAATTGTGCCAAACCCTAGTTTCAGGATGGATGCTAAAGAAGGTCTCATCCGTGACCTTACTATGTACTTGAAGACATTGAAGGTATCAATCCTGTTTCGACAAAGTACCAATATTTTCATGAGATTTTCCACTTTTTTGTTATGCTTACATTTACTAAAGTAAATTCAAAGGTATTTATGTGATCACACTATTAACTTTGGTGAAAATTCATGAAATTTGACTTAACTTCTTGGAAGTTGGAGTTTCTTGCAAATTACTTTGTTGAAAATTGTCAGGCTAGAAGAAGAAGGCTTCAAATTGTCCATTCATTCATCCTTTCATCATATGGTTAGTTTATAAAGCTGACAAGAATTATTAATTGACTCAGCAACTAATTAACTGTTTCTAACAGAAACCAACTCACTCAACTATCATATAACGGCTATTTACAAAAAGGTCCTAACTGAATATTAAAAAACTCATACTTACACTATTGATCTCTCCTATTCAATTTTCCTTGCATCAACATCTGCTTATAACCAGGGAACCTGAGTTTCAGAATGCTGATGATTAGAGCTTGCAAATGGAAATCAACAAAAGCCCTCTATCAGATATAAATTGCAGTGTTCTGAGTATCTTCAAAGAGATCAAACAAACTATCTTTTGAATTTATCCTTCATTAATCATTTTTTATTTGTATGACCTAAGTAATTTTCAAGAGAGGACATATGGTGTCTTTTATATCAATAGTAACTGAAATCTTTCGGTTGTAACATCCCTCTTTGACTCTAGTCAGTATTTTGATCCTCATTTAGTTATATGTCATAAACTAGATATTCTCCAATACTCTCTCTTTTTAAGATATGTAATAAACTGGATTTGTTGTTCAAAAGTTTTTATTGATTACTATAACATGTGACAGGCTGTTCATTCTGGTGTAGAGCTTGAATCTGCTATTGAAAGTTGTATGGCTCCCTCGTTCAAGGTTAGTTGCAGCAATACCAGATGAGAAATTATTTTAACTTGTGGTGCGTTTTCCATTATCTTAAGCATTAAATTTGAGTTATCACTAAATCAAGTCTCAATCTTCTTTGTGTTGCTCAGAATCAAGGTTTTGCGACAGCATATGGTGGTTTATCGCTAAAGTTGCAGGTAACTCTCTATGTATAGTCAGCATTCTATTACAGATCATAAGATTCTGTTTATGGACAATCATAATAAGTATGCTATTCATGGAATTTCAATTTATGCATCAACGTTTTGGCCCAAGAATTGTTTCTTCTAATTTGGATTTTTTGTATGATGTAATGTTCCTTCTTGAAAAATATCATCGTTTCTCACCCAAAGAAATGTAAAAAGAAATGACTTTTTTTCATTGTTGTTGTCAAATTCCAGGAGTGCTTGAACTTTGTCAAAACTCATATTGGTGATGAATCGCATTGGCCCTTTGATGGAGGTATTAGTCTTTACTTGAAGTAAGCTGGAGCTTGTTCTATTCTAAGATACATTTTTTGTGACTGAATCTTTTTCTTCATTGCAGAAATTGTTGGAATCCCGCATTGAGATTCGCCCTCTTCTGCTAACACATCATAGATTGGCGAAAGAGCTGCTATTCCTTGATCTTGCTTTGGCTTCAGCTGTTAGAACAACCATGGAAAGGGGACTAAAAGATCTAAAATTCACACACCCTCCGGTAAGTCTTGATATATTTGCAAACCAGGAAATAAATTACCTAGAAGACAACCAATGTAATCGTTTTTTTATGAATCAGGAAATCATGTTCTTCGTTTCCTTGGTGCTTGAAAGTTTGTGCCTGTCCATGGTCAAGAATGAAGATCTAATTTACTGTACTAAGGTATATTATCTCTTGAGTTTTATTGGAATTTTTTTTTTCATTTTGATGCATTGAATTCTGCCGACAATATTAAACTTTCATAATGTCTCGAGTCATGATTAAGTAATACTTAATGCTTATAAAAGTATCACCAATTGTTGTTTCATTGAACCTTCATTGGACTGGTATCATGTCTCGGAATCATACAAACCCGGTGATGCTCAATGGGCATTACAAACAAAGGCTATTCTTGATCGACTCCAAATAGTACTTTCTGACAGGGCTGTTGATCACCAGAACAAGATCCAGCCTAGTGCTGAATATCTAGGCAAACTGCTTGGCATCGGGAAACCATCTGTATGTGATTAAATTTGAAACATATCTGATGATGGAGATTGAGTGTTATTTAGTTCTCAGTCTAAGATTTATTTCTTTGTTCTGCTATCAGATAGATACTTTTGCCAAGGAATTAACAAGATCAGGATCTGGAGCTGTTCTTTCTATGCTCATCAATCGTTTTGATCCCATTCTCAGAAAAGTTGCAAATTTAGGATGGTGAGTTTTCACCGAAACTTAAGAGTTTATGAATAGAATGTAGCCTAATTCATTTTAGAAAGCGAAAGCCAACAAAAAGTTGCAATGAACTCTACAGGTTACTGGTTATGCAAGCAAGAAAACAGGGCTCTACTGTAAGCCGACTATCATTTTCCATTCCGACTCGAATGGCGAAGATCTCGAGGGATATGCAGGTGCTGGGCTTTATGACAGGTGAGCTTCTGAAACCTGACTTGAATTTTGGACAATATTTTGCAAACAACATTGATATCGATGTCATGGTAGCATATTATTATTGCTTAGGAACTCATAAATTCAAGGTTTAGTTTTTTCATTTAAAAGAAAATTTGTTGAATATTTTCAGTGTACTTATGGATGAAGAAGAAAGCATGGTTTTGGATTATTCCAATGATCCAATGATAGTTAACAAAGCTTTCCAGACCTCAATCTTGTCAAAAATTGCAGAGGCGGGGAAGATTATAGAAACCCTTTATGGATGTCCGCAGGACATTGAAGGAGTGGTGAAAGATGGAATGATTTATGTTGTTCAAGCAAGACCACAAGTCTGACATTTTATTTTGCATTTGAACAATATATATAGCAGACTGTAAACCCCTTCAGCTTTTGCTATAGCATCTACCAAATTGAACTTTAAAAGCTGACTTTAGTGTCGTGAAATCTAATCAAACCAGGATATGTCTTGCTCCTTGATTTGTTTAACAAATTTTAAATGCATTGAAATTTTCAATTTTAAATCGGTAGAAAAAATATTAATTGTCATATAAACATTGATGTGTATTATTGTTTATATTAAATTGACATAAACGATGATGAAATTAGAATGTTAACAAGTTTGGGACTGAATTAGAATGGTGATCGTAGTTTGGGGATGAAATTAAAATATTAAAAAGTTCGGAGACTGATTTGAAATAAGAGTCATAGTTTGATGACATAATGAATAAGAATTAACTCTAAAAATAATATATAAAAATAAAATATAACAAAAATATGAGCATAAAATTTTTGAATAACGAAGTGAATAATTTAAATCAAATATTATAAAAAACTCATTATAGGACGAATCTCTCACTCTAACATAAAAATAAACAGATATGAATACACAATCATCGTAAAATTATATAATACAAATACTATTATGGATTATTTTATCAAAATTTACTAAATCAATTATACAAATATAATATACTCCACTACTTTATGGATAGTAAAATTTTAGGAGTTTTCGTTTCCCTTTCTTGTTAAAGAACATCATGGAAACTTTCCACGGACTTGTTAAAAGAACTCGTGGATGTACAAGAGTTGATCACTTTTGCTTGAATCCTTACAACTTTCTTCCTGTATGGACGTGACTTTTGCCTCTGCCCTCGCTTTCGGATATTAAGACCCAAAGAATAGAACAGTCCAGCCAAAAATACAAAATAAATAAAAGATGAAAGAAAGGGTCATCAAAAGAATATTCGGACTTTTTAGCTCTTGTATTGTATGGTCATTTTCTCAAGTCTTCTCTAAGTCCATGTTTCGCAATCTGAAAACAAAGCATGCTCCTTGTCAGGAGGGACATGTTTTCGTACCAAACAAGGCCTAGTGAATTTATTTATTTTATTTTCTTCAATTTTGTTGAGTTGTTAGTAGAAGAATCAATCAAACATAATCAACAGAAAATCAAAAGTAAAAGCTACCGATAAATGTTGGATGTATCAACAAGGTATATTGTACTTTCAAAAAAAAGAACACAAGTTTAGATTTTAGAGATATATTATTGAGAAAAAATAGCCTTACACTCTAAATATAAAATGGTAAGATAAACATGTATATTATAAAAAAAATAAAAGCCGAAAAGTTTAAATTGTTGTAGCTTCAAATTTAAAATGAAAAGATAAGCTTTTATTACAACAAAACAGTTACTGATCAACAGATCAAGTCATGAACTGATACTTCAGGGTAAAAGAAAAAAGGTAAAAAACATGGGATGTTTTGCACAACAGGATATTCTCTTGACTCACGAGCATCTGTGTGTGTTTCCAACGCTAAAACAACTCTACGGGGGGTTTACGTTAAAAAAAAACTCCACGGGTTTTTTTACGTAAATAATATATTATTTAATTAGTTAACGAAACAACAGTTAAAAAGTTATTTATGAAAAAAGATTTAGTTGTTTCACATAGGATAAAATCGTATTCTCAAATTGTATTTTTTTAGAAGCGTATTTGTCAAACATATCTTTGATTACGTGACAAAAAATTCGTCAAAATTCTTTAAAATTACACCGATAAAAGCCAAAATAAAAAAATAATGTGCTAAAAACTTGAGAAAACATTTTCTTAAAAATGATTAAAAATGAATAAAATTTAATACGCTTTTAAAGTGGATGTCAAATTGTCAATCACAAATTTTTTTAAAACAGTCGTATTGTATGTTCTTGTATAAATTTTTTATTTATTTTTAACTTTTAAATAATTATGTTATTAATAATTTTATTTTTATTGAGTTATTATTAAAGTTTGAGCATATATTGAAGAGTTATAGAAAAAACAAAGAAAACGATGTAAAAAGAAAAGGCAAAAAATTCAAAGGGAAATTAAAAGAGTGTTTAAAAATGACCCCGGGAGTTTGGCGGTGTAGCCGTCAAAGACTCAAAGGTCTCTTTAACACACTCGATATTCGATAATATACATTTTTCTGAAACTATTCCATATTTTCATTCCCTTCATTTCACTCCTCGCGCCTAAATTTTTTCCCTTTCTATTGATCCACTTGATGTTTCGTTCAACACAATGTGAAATCCCTCAGTAAACTCGGAATTGTATAAAAAGCCAAAATCAAACAAACACTTAAACCAAGCGCCACTCTGCAATTTGAGGTTTTCCTTTCTTTATTTCATTTCTTAACTCTCTCTCGAGAATCTATTTTTCTTTGATTTCATGAGCCATACTTTGGATGTGTAATCATCTCTCTCGCCTTTCACAGGTTTCTCAATTTCTTAAAACACTTTAAGTATCTTCATGTTTTTATGTAATATAATAACATCTGATCTATTTGGTATTTTTTTTCTCGGTTTTCAAATGATGATATCTGTATTTTTTTCCTAAAAAAAGTTGGTTCGTCTTTTTAGTAGTTTGAAGTAGAGAAGTGGAGGTGAGATGGCGAATATAAGATCGACTTTGCCTTCGAGGCTTCGCCAGCTTTTGTCTGGTGAAACCGCTATCGCTCCTTCTATTAAACTCGACTCTGGGCCTGTAAGTATTATTATTTTTCTTTAATTTTTTAGTTTTCCCGAGAAAATGCTCTCTGATCAGGGTTTATCAGATTTTTTTGAATCAGTTGCTCCTTTATCGTAGTGATTAGTATTTTAATGCTGTGCTTGTTTCTTTATGTTTTCTATGTTATTCATTGGTTGTTGATATAATGGATTCTTGGTTGGTTGCTTCTACGGTAGCGGCTAATGGAGAGATATTAATGCTTTAAGAACGAATTGATTCTTACATTGTAGTATTCATGTAGGCATAAATTTGTTATGTGCATTTTTTTATAAAGGGTAGGGAAGGGGTATCCAGAACTTTATTTCAATGGAAGTTCTTTGCCATGCTTGGTTGATTGTTATGTGCATTTTGTTAAAAACAAGTAAAACGTCTTAAACTGAAGTCCTCCTATTGTTTGTGGCATTTGACCCATTCTATCTGCGTAATAACCTTGGAAAAAGCATTAGTATTTGGAAATGTTTTCTCTAACAATCGACACTCATTGGTTTTAGTTGCAACAATTATTCATACGAAACAAGAATCCAGGAGGTTTAGAGTTTGATTTTTTAATTAATGCTGGACTAGAAAATTAAAGCACTTGGTTTGTCATGGACAGTCACCTAAGGATGTGATTGACATTCTTGTTTAGTTTTCCGGAGAAAATGCTCTCTGATTAGGGTTTATTAGAATCTAGTGTTTTTTTTAACTGATTACCCCTTTCTTGTTGTGATTAGTATTTTAATGATGTGCTTGTTTCTTTATGTTTTCTATGTTATTTATTAGTTGTTGATATAATGGATTGCTTCTACCATATAGGATACAGCAGCTAACTTAGAGATAGTAATTCTTTAAGAACAAATCGATTCTTACATTGTAGTATTAGATGTGGTCACAAATTTTCCATGTGCATTTAGCTAAAAAATAAGTAAAAAGTCTTAAACTGAAGACCTTCCCATTCAATCTGCATAATGACTTTGGAAAAAAACATTCAGTATTTGAAAATGTTTTCTCTAACAAGGACAATAGTTGGTGTCAATTTTAATGATTCATGTTGTTGGGCTGAGATGATATAGCACATTTACTCATGATCATTCATGTGAAGTAAGTATATTTAGAGAATTTGTTTTTTAAAAAATTTATTGGTGGACTAGAAAATTGAAGCATGTAGTTTGTCATGAACTGTCATCTTAGGATGTGATGATCTTTTTCACACTTCCTTTTTTTTTGAATAGCCTTTTTTCTTTTAGAAGAAAAACTAATGTCCGCAATCACTATATTGCATTCCTTGTTATTTTACCAAGGTATGAAATTTTCTGTGTGCTTCTAGGCTTACATGCTGACAACACAGTTTCTTTATCATCAATATATGGACGGAATTATTTATACAAATGGAATACATTTGGTTTTCTTTGATTAGATTCTTTCGATGTCATTTAAATCTAGAGCTTAGGCATGTCAAACTGATTGGTGCTAGTTCCTTTTCTACCTACCTGTGGAATATTATTATGTTATCATGCGGTTGGTGCCGGTGCTTGCAATTGGATGTCTATGTAAACTTTTTGTTCTGGTAATACTATAATTTCATAATTTATGTGACATTTCTTCAGTCAGTACAAGTTTGACGTGTAAATTCTATGTTCAGTTAGTTGTTGCTCGACTCTTAGACCTTTGGCAAAGTGCTCATCTCCTTGAGAACATCTATTTTATCGTGCTACATTTTGGAAGTATTAGAAGTTTCTTATAATTTTTCTTTTATTTTTTGTGTGAAAATTTTGGAATCCATCTTAATTGTCACAAGAGAATCATTGACATCTATGCATTTTTCACAACAATGCAACTCAAATTTCATTGTTAACTAAGTTGTATGAATAATTATGACGTACCAGTTGGCAATACTCAACAAGCTTTAATGCAACTAATAAGAGGTGATGTTTTGAGTTCCTTGGCATTACGTACTCTTGGTTGTTATGACCTTTGATAATTGAGCTTCAAATTTGGCATTAGTCTTATGCTTTAAAATTTGGGTTTTTTTAGATTGTCTTTTCATATATTATTATTATTAATTATGTTTTGTTCCTCCCATCTTTCTTTAGGGAATAAAGATCCAACATAAACTCACAAACATGCTTTAGGAAAATTATGCATATATATTGATGTATATTTAATGATTGTCATGTACTTTCTTGAATGAAATATATACTGGTTTCCATGAGCTTGCCTGAATGGTCCAGAAAAATTCTATGTTCTTTTCCGTGATCTCCCCCTCTTTCTGGGAAATAAATCTAACATGCATTGTCACTTGCAGCCTCCTCAAATTAAAGCATTTATTGATAAAGTGATTCAGAGCCCTTTACAGGATATAGCAATACCTCTTTCAGGCTTTCGATGGGAGTATAGTAAGGTGATTTTATACTAATTTCTCTTGCTTGCCTCTTTCTTTTGGTTCTTTTACTCACTCATTGCTTTTAATTCAGGGGAATTTTCATCATTGGAGGCCACTATTTCTTCATTTTGATACATATTTCAAGACTTACTTGTCTTGTAGAAATGATCTCCTCCTTTCAGATAAAATTCTAGAGGATGATAGTCCATTTCCAAAGCATGCAGTTCTTCAAATACTACGAGTTATGCGAACAATATTGGAGAATTGCCCCAACAAAAGTTCATTTGATGGTTTGGAGGTATGTTGAGATGAAGTCAGAAATTGTTTTAACTACAGTGACTTGCAAACATGTTTAAGTCCTACTGACTAGTTAACTATGTGCTTCTCCTATACTGTTTTATCTAATACAACTCTTGTGTTGTCCTTTCAGCATTTCAAGTTCCTACTTTCATCCACTGATCCTGAAATTCTTATAGCTACACCGGAGACTCTTTCTGCTCTTGTTAAAATAAACCCATCAAAGGTCCACGGGAGTGGTAAGCTGATTGGATGTGTCTCAGTAAACAGCTATCTGCTTTCTCTTGCTCAGGGATGGGGGAGCAAGGAGGAGGGCTTGGGTCTGTATTCGTCTGTTTTGGCAAATGAGAGAACAAATGAGGAGGGGCTCAGTTTATTTCCATCCGACATGAAAAATGACTGTGGCAAGTCTCAAGACCGAATTGGTTCTAGCCTTTATTTTGAATTGCGTGAGCCCAATACTCAAGGTACTGAAGAAAGCAGTGGTAGTGCAAGTTCTAGAGTCATTCACATGCCAGATCTACATTTGCAGGAGGAGGATCTGGTAATAATGAAGCAATGTATCGAGCAGTACAATGTGCCCACTGAGCTCCGGTTTTCATTGCTAACAAGAATTAGATATGCACATGCCTTTCGGTCACCCAGGATATGCAGGCTGTACAACAGGGTTTGCCTTCTTGCATTTATTGTGCTTATTCAGTCTAGCGATGCTAATGATGAGCTGACATCATTTTTTGCGAATGAGCCGGAGTATACAAATGAATTGATCAGGATTGTGCGGTCAGAAGAAACTATTCCTGGAACTATTAGAACTCTCGCGGTGCTCGCATTAGGAGCTCAATTAGCTGCATATTCAGCATCTCATGACCGGGCACGAATTTTGAGTGGGTCAAGTATTAGTTTTACTGTAGGAAATCGAATGATTCTCCTGAATGTGCTCCAGAAGGCAGTTTTATCACTGAAAGGTTGTAGCGATCTATCATCCCTTGCTTTTATCGAGGCTCTTCAGTTCTATATGCTTCATATTATGTCATCCTCTGCATCAGGGAGTAATATAAGAGGGTCAGGAATGGTCCCAACCTTTTTACCTCTTTTAGAGGATTCTGACCCAAATCACATGCATCTTGTCTATTTGGCTGTAAAAGCTCTGTAAAAGCTCATGGATTACAGTAGTTCAGCTGTGTCAATGCTTAGAGAACTGGGTGGAGTGGAGCTTTTGTCTCAGAGGCTACAAATAGAAGTTCATAGAGTTATTGGTTTGTCTGGTGGAAATGAAAATTCAGTGGTCATGGGTGAATGCTCAAGATACAGTGATGACCAGTTGTATTCCCAAAAAAGGCTTATCAAGGTGCTTTTGAAGGCTCTTGGTTCTGCTACATATGCACCTGCAAACTCCACCAGAGTGCAGAACCTAAATGACACTTCTCTGCCTGTGACATTGTCACTCATATATGGAAATGCTAATAAATTTGGGGGTGATATTTACTACTCTGCTGTGACTGTCATGAGTGAAATGATCCATAAAGATCCAACTTGTCTTGCTGCACTTCTTGAACTGGGTCTTCTAGATTCCTTTTTATCTTCAGTGTTATCTGGGGTACTTCCATCTTCAAGGGCTATAATATGTGTTCCAAATGGCCTTAGTGCCATTTGTCTTAATGCCAAAGGCTTGGAGGCAGTGAAAGGAACCTGGGCATTGCGGTTTTTGGTTGATATCTTTACCAGCAAGAAGTATGTGCTGGCAATGAATGAAGCAATTGTTCCTTTGGCTAATGCAGTTGAAGAGCTTGTGCGCCATGTAACTTCTTCTCAGTGTTGTTGATATAATAATTGAAATTGTAAATAAAATTGCTTTCTTTGGGGACAACAGTGCCTGTTGTGGGCCATTATTTGTGGAAAAAGTTAACGGGAGCACTGCAATGGAAACTGATTCTGAAGACAAAGGAAATGAAGAGCATTGTAGTCTGGTTGGTTCACTGGAATCTGCAACTGAAGGAATTAGTGATGAACAGTTTCTCCAATTGAGCATCTTGCATCTGATGGTTTTGCTTCATAGAACGGAGAATTCTAAAACATGTCGCTTGTTTGTGGAGAAATCAGGAATTGAGGCTTTACTGAAGCTTCTTTTAAGGTCCAGTATTAAGTACAGTCATCAGAGGGGGTGTCAATTGCTTTACATAGCACCATGGTTTTTAAAGGGTTCACTCAGCATCACTCTGCTCCTCTTGCACGTGCATTCTGTTCTTCTCTTAGGGAACATTTAAAGAAAGCTTTGACTGGATTTGGTGCAGCTTCAGGATCCTTTTTACTGGATCCTAGGGTGATGCCTGATGATGGAGTCTTTTCTCCTCTTTTCCTTGTTGAGTTCCTTCTATTTCTTGCTGCTTCCAAAGATAATCGCTGGGTTAGTGCATTGCTTGCAGAACTTGGAAATGGCAGCAAAGATGTTCTTGAAGATCTTGGTCGTGTCCATCGTGAAATTTTGTGGCAAATTTTTCTCCTTGAAGATGCCAAGGTTGAAATTAAGGATGATGGTGCGAGTACTAGTTCTGTGGAGCCTGAGTCACAACGAGATTTTAGTGCTAATAATAATGACGAGCAAAGGATGAACTCCTTCAGAGATTTCCTTGATCCTTTATTAAGGAGGAGGACAATGGGATGGAGTGTTGAATCCCAGTTCTTTGACCTTGCAAACCTTTATCGTGACCTTGGCCATGCTACTGGCTTTCAACAAAGATTCGGTATTGATGGTTTGATCATGCGTTTTGGAGCTAATCATTCTACTTCATCTGATGCTTCTGGATCTATCAATAACAAGGAATATGACAAGCAAAGGTCCTATCGCACTTCTTGCCGTGGCATGGTGAGGTCACTTTCCTTGCATATTACCTATTTGTTTCAAGAGGTGGGAAAAGTGATGTTACTTCCTTCACGTCGTCGGGATGATACGATTAACGCTTCCCCTGCATCAAAATCTGTTGCTTCTAGTTTTGCCTCTATTGCATTGGATCACATGAACTTTGAAGGTCATGTTAAATCTTCAGGTTCGGAAGCATTCATATTGCCAAAGTATCGCTACTTAGGTAAGGTTATTGATTTCATTGATAGCGTTCTTCTGGAATGCTATTATGTTAAATTGCTTTTATGGTCGTGGAGTTATTAAATCAGTTTTGACAACTTTTGATGCTACCAGTCAATTACACTCTACAGTTAATAGGGCTCCAGCATCTCCTATGGATACAGATGATGTAACTGTAAAGCAGGAGGAAAAAGATGGAGATCATGCATGGATTTATTGTAGGATAATACGGCTTGTATATTATGTAAAAGACTTGTAAATTATGTAAAAGACTAAGAGTTATCTGTTAGTAGGATTAGAAGTCTTTTATTATTAGGATTCCTAGTTAGAGATAAATTTTTAAGGACTCTATAAAAAAGTTCTATGTTGAAACCCATTCTATGTTGAATAACATAACACTCTTTCTTCTGTTTTTACTACTTTCTACATGGTATCAGCTTGGGTTTTGATCTTTTAAATAAAAACCCTAGTCGATGGCCACCTTTTCTTATAATTCTTTTACTGAAATCACTTCACCAGAGATTATTTCTAGTTCTGACGATCTCAATGACTCTTCTAGTCTTGTTATTATCTGTCATAGATTGAATGGAAATAATTATTTGGAATGGTCTCAATTTGTCAAGATCAGCCTGATTGTTGGTGTCAGTGATATGTGACTCAAATTTACTTATGGCATAGTCAATATTCATACCCCTAATTGAAGAAGAATAGCCTCTTTCTAGAACTTAAAGTTCTCACTGGTTAGTTCAGGGATAACTACTCTATTATCAGACATATTCATAAGTTGTAATGCTGCAAAATAAATTGACATACGTGCTTAATATAAATTTAAGGCATACATAATTCATAATTTACATTAATAATGAATCTAGTGACATAAAAATTGTTTGTAGGCTAAATTTTTAATTCGATTAGATTCATTTTATGATAGAATTATTTTCTATCCCTTATATAAAAATTATTAAATTTATTTCATAACTCCTGTAAGTAATTATAAAAACTCATCTAATAATTTTTACCTTAATAAGTTATGTAATGGGATTTAATATCTAAACTTTTCTTATGTGATTTAACTTTAGTAATTTTATTTAACTAAAGATATTGTGGCTAGTCTTTAACTAAATAAAATTATGAAGATCACTTAGCGTAGCCCTAAGCTTTATTCAAAGTTGTTGCTAATTCATTATGCAATATTTTATGTCTAATCCTTATGAGATTCTTGTCGTAATTTTATTTAATTAAAGTTGTTGTGGCTAATTCTCTAATTAAATAAGTTATTCGGATCCTTAGACATATATTCTATAGTTTTATTGCTTAATACTTTATGCAATAAGTCTTAAAATTTTATGTATTTAACTTTATGTATATAACTAATTATTGGATAAGTTATATATCATCTCTTAATTTAAGCACATACAATAATTATTTTTAAAATTTATTTTTAATAAACTTATTAATAAATTTTTAAAAAATTTAATAAAATCTTACGAGTTTAAAACAAAAGTCTTCAACAAAATTTTAGAATTTAAATATCAACATGACATTTTAATTTTGAGAAACATAAAATTTTAAAACAACAAGGCAGAGATTTAACCATGCTTTAATTCCAAATGTAAGCATAAATCGAGCAAAACGCAACGGAAAGATTAAAAATCATAAATACCTACAGTCATTATCAAAACCTTATGCCAATTGAGATGTGGTTGCACCACCGTCGAGCACGTCGAACACTTGAAACCACTGTAACAACACTAGGAACCGATGCTGAATATAGCGAATTCGACTACAAAAAAAAAAAAACTAAAATGTCAAAGTCTTCTAAGCACTTGAAAATTCTCACTAGATAAAATATAATACTTTGTGATTATTGGTGTTTAGGGACCTTGTGCCAATAGGTATTTATAGGGGTTTTTCCATAAAAAAAAAATCCACGAATTAAACATTTCTGCCCCTTAACCTCCAACTTTTGGCGCGGCAGTTCACCACGAACCATCCACAATCTCGACGTGAGAGTGGTTGAATTGAAACGTAGGAATGACCCACGAACTGCATTCAATTCCAACACTATTCATAGAGATCTATATCTGAAGTTAAACATGAATAGAATGAAAACTATAATTGGGTAACCGAAATTACATAGGGAAATAAAAGAAAATTAATTAAAAAAGTTTAGTCCTAACATAAAGTGAGTGACGGATCCAGTAATTCAAGAATGGGTTCAAAAAAATATTAATGGATATGTAATTTTCATTTTTTTCCTTTTTACACACTAAATTAATTTTTTTGAAGAAAACACTCCCCAAAAGTGGGGTTAAATTGCCCCCTTGGTGGCGCCATAAACATGCTTGAGCATATATTTAAATAATTGTTAAAAAACATAACTTCTTTATCAAGATGTAACCTCCTCCAATGCAAATAATACGCCACCAACAAAAGCTCTAAAAGCAACAGCAAATCCAGCTGCACAGCCACAGGTCACCTTTTCGAAACATTTCGTAAATAAATGAAAATTAGAAAATTGAGAAGTATAAAATCTTCATTGTTTGAAAAAATGATACACCACAATCAAATATATAACTTCCAATTAAGGCAAAAACCATTAAGAAATACAACAAAAGAGATAGTTAAATATATAACTCCCAACTAAGGCAAATACATTACTATTGCATTCCAAGGCTGTAACCAACAAATGATTGTAAGATAAACCATAAAACAACTTGTAAGTCCAGTCATAAAGTCACTTGAATCATGAAATTTTCAGATAAAACTGAACTGAAATGATATTCTAACATTAGCATAATTATATTGCCAAGTGTTTACTTGTCCAAGTAAAGAAGCAATACAAGCACCAGTATGGACAAGAGAACTTTCTTTTCCCAGAGCTTGACCACCTCCAACAGAACCAATACTTCCAAATATCTGCAAATTACAATGAGAAAATGCAACTGAAATAATTGCTAAAAGGTGTGGATGTGGGTTGATAAAACATGAAAACCCAATCTGATTTCCTAGGATTTTATTAAAAAGTACATGTCATGCGGACTATACAATGACAACTGATTTATAATTAATCTCAAGTTGCAAAATCGTACTAGCAAAATTCTTCCGTTAAAAAATGAAAAATATCATTTTCATCTTTAAAAGTTTTTGAAGAAAAAAGAGAGAGTTCACATGAGATGATTTAGTCAGCTAAAAGTGGGACTCATAATATATTACTTTATTGAGAAAAAGAAAAATTAACAGGTTACATCAGTATTTTCTAACGGAAGATAATGAAAGAAACCAAAATGAAACTGAATTAAAAGTTGGGTGGTCCCAATAAAAATCTTAAAACTTCGGTTACAAAAATAAAAGTGCCCTAAGAATTTGGTGACCATTGATGTACTTTACCCATAAATAAACATAACACAATACAACAACATGAAAAAAAAAACTAAAATAAAACAATATAAATATATAAGTACATTAAAATTAATACAACATGAATTATAATGCAAATTTTATAATGGTTGCCGTGGCAAGCTTCAAATGGGATATTGTGCATTTCTTATTATTATAGCCAATACCACAGTTTCCGAGCAAGTTAATTTAGAGGAGCAAGCACGTTGACCTCCATTAGTTTGACCAAACAAACTCCCTGTTTCGATTTTTCATTGAACGGTATTTGTTAATAATATATGAAGCACGACTCGTAGAACCAACTCGGAATCTAACTCGAATGTATATAAATATGAGGGCTGTCAGATCTTGGTAAAGGCACAAGTGTTTACTTTTTTCGCTTTCAATTGAGCGTTGTTTCAGAATAAGCCAGAAAGTCAATATAAAGTGTAAGGAAAGAGGATAAGTAGCTCTTGGTATCTTGTAATGGCGTCAAAGTTGAAAAACATGAACAAAAAATGATTTTCGTGGCCCTGCTTGGGCTGATTCTTGGTGTATTAGCCCGCTCATGTGTTCAGGGGCTGCAGAAGAGTTTAGACGAAGAGAATGGAAGCTATTTCTGACAACAGTTCGGTGAGTTTAATGTTAATAGTTCCTGAATTAATCAACTCAGCATGAGTCTGTCTGAGAAAATTTGAGACAATTTGGTCGATTCTGTGCTGACATTTTGCTTTTGTAAATGGGAATTTGCAGATAAAGTATGCAGCGATGTGTGCAGAAGAACCAAGGATGGCTTCGTCACATTAACGATCAAATTTCTCCATTTCTTCGTTTCAAGATGGTTACAATTCAGATATTTGCCGGCATTGTTCCCGGCGCCTCGGATAACGTCTATGTTGTTTTGGGTAGCATTTACTAGATCAATCTCATCCATGCCAGATAACCCTTTGCAGTAGCTTTTGTTTTGGATAAATTTGTAAGAGTTGGGAAACGAATTGCAGTAACTTTCGGTTCATCGTTCAGTTTCAGTTCATCCACTGCTGCAATTCCAGCCACATTAAGGTTGGGCTGGCATTATGATGATGTGATGAATTTGGATAATAAAACAAAATTACATTCCAAGTTTGCGAAAATGTAAAGCTGCAAATTAATACTTATGGTAAATATCAATGAAAATCAACCATGAGATCCAATTCTTAGTGAATTTTCAGTTATGCAAGTTTCACTTGGATTATAGTTTCTCTTTTTAACTTATGAAGGTAAAAAAAAAAATTACTTTGCATGATGCAACAGTAACAATGGATAAACAGAGACCAACAATTAATGCAACAAAATGAAGCTGTTTTTCATTCTTCAAAATGTTCAAAACCCACAATAACAGCAATCATATCTGAACCCTGCAACAATTTTCCTAATTTACAACAACACACAAGTTATTATAATAATGAAGATAAATGCTGATGCAGATAACGGTAACTCTAATTTGCTAATTGTGCAAAATTCAAATGACGTTCGTAAAGAAAAAGAAAATAAAACACACTAAAGTTTCCCGATTCACTCTATTCCTTCATTCCTCGTTTTCTCTAACTGCAAAATCAAATCCGGACGATCGAGCTACGATCTACTTTTTCTAGGACCTACCCTTGGCCGGCATTTGCATGGATCCTATCTATTGCTTGGTTTAAACCAAGCATGAATGTTGAAGCCTATACCTAACTCAGAGTGGGATCATCCATTGAAGCTATCTTGTCGCTGCCAGTCAATTTAATCAAATCAGTTGGATCATCGTAAACAATGGAATGTTTATTTTCCATGTATGGAGCCTCGTGATTGCTATAAATAGAATACACAGCTGTTAAAAGCCCATTTTTAGAACTATGGGCAACCTGGTGAGCCAATGCAATATCTGCAGAAAGCATATCTCGCTCGCATGAGTCACTCACTATCTTTGTATCTTGGGGACTCCCCCCAACTTCTGTACCTAGAATTTCTGAACTCGGTATAGTAAAAGAATCAGTTTGAACCCATTCTGGTTTTAGCAGATCATCCGAACCAATGACCGAAATGCCAGTTGTTTTGTCTTGAGGACGTCCGTCATTTTTCCCATAGTGTTTTCTTTTAAACATTCTCTTTTTGAATCGAACTTTCTTTGCCTTAGGAACTTTCAAAGTCTCGTCAGGATTACTAGCTGTCTCTGTTGCCCTCTTTCTGTGAGGAATAACCGTTAGCTGCGAGTTGCTGAATGTCTGATTAGATGATTCCGATGTAGTTGACTGAATAGCCAGTAGAGCAATTCTGGCAGCTTTGATCTCTGCTTCTTTTTTGGTTTTTGCTGCAGCTCCAATATACCGAATGCCTCCAATCTCAACTGTACATGAATAGTGAGGCAATCGCCCCACTGCTTCATCCTTCTGGCACTGATACACGGGCATTGCATAATTCATCTTCTGTGCATACTCCTGTAGTAGATTTTTGCACAAGCCTGTCTCGTGCTGAAGCAGAAATCCATAGAACAAGATAGTTCAAAACTCCAAAATAAAGTTACTTAATAAAGGAAAATGCCAACCACTAACCAAATATCATAAACTAAACCACAGTAAAACTTACAACAGGTTGAGAGATGCTTTCACTGATTACACCAGCCTTGAACAACTCCCTGAGAGCAACTTCAGCAGCTGAATGCTCTGCTGCCTTGCGGTTAAAAAATCCAGGCAACGAATCATATCTAACATTATTTACTTCCACTGTTGATCTAAACGACGGTTCATGGGAAGGGCCTTTCTTGACAGTCTCATATACAGGTGTAGGAAGACCCGCTTTTTGCGCATATTCCTGCAATTGGCTCTTGAAAACATAGCAATTGGAAACACCTGGAAACAATATTGGAGTAAATGGAAACAAAAATAAGCTGCAGTTAAGGAACAGTCCCTTAAAACAAACAGCCACAAAAATACAATTCCAACACTGAATCCATATATCATGCAATATATCAAGGAATATGAACTTTGAAAACAATCGGCCAGAAAGAGAACAATTCCAATACCGAACCCATAATCTAGAGCTTGGATAAGTAACCTACACAATCATAGCAATTAATCACTTGGATTCCCCGAACAACATACCCTCTTTCACAATAAAAATTCACCATTTACAATCTCATCCACGATAAACTGAAGCAAATTCAAGCTCTGGTAAACAATAAATTTGATTCAAAAGAATGCCCATTCCATTAATTTGGAAGGGAGATCAAAATACGTGTAATTTAGCAAGGAATTCCCAGCAATCAAAAGAATTTAAAAATATGTATTACCTGAGAAGTTTACGTTGGTGGGCATAGCTTGCGGTGATTCTTGAGTTTTTCGCTTAACTGAAAATTTGGAAGAAAAATAAACGAAATAAACGTGTTTGGGTGGGAAATTGATACGAAAGACTGAAACAGAAACTTTCTGAATGAAAGGGTTTGTGGAAAACTCGCGTCCATGGGAGTGTTGATGGAGGTAAGACACCAATGCCGTCCAAGGTTTGAGATTGGGGTTAATCGAACGGCCAGTAAAAAATTTCCTTTCCCCCTTTTTATAATAATGATTTTATTTGTTTCAATTATGTAAGATTGTTCTATGATTTGAAATGTTTAATGTTTTTTAAAAAATAAATAAATTTACTATCATTTTGGAAAATTTTAAAATCATTAAATAAATTGCATTATTTAGCCTAGTGAATCTTAAGTTGGTGTAATTAGGTTAGAATTATAAAATTCAAGATAGTTAATGTAACCAAAAACCAATTAGTCCGGTAGAATAAAATACTATATCTCTTAAATAATATCAGATGTTCAAATCATGACATTATGAATGGAGTAAATTGAGTTGGGAGAGTCGCCCCCATAATATTCAAGATATCAATGGTAAAAAAATATATATACATGTAAATATGTAGTATTAGTATCAATAGATATGTAAAAAAATATCAATTAAATATGCAATATGATATCATAAATTTTACAAACAATTTGTATTAACTATTTAGTTAAAAATATTTAAATTTTGTTGATTGATTCTTAGTTTGATTTACATGCCTATTACTGTGACGTGAGAAAAATATGAATTTGAGTGTATATCATTCTTTCAAATTATGAATAGAGATATCTAAATAATTTATACATTGTAATAAAAATATACTATTTCACTTAAATTATTTTTTATTTTGAATCCTATATAATATTGATATTTTAATTTTTTGGGATATTTTTTTCAAGGAAAATAAGAAATCAATATATTAAGCATCCAACTCTTTTAACAAGTTTGGAATCAACTTGCAATAACTCTTCCTATAATTATCACAGCACTCATACTGGACAATGTATCCTTCCTGGCTTCCTCTCTTTTAAGACTGACATAACAAGCAAAAACATCACTCTCCACTATACCATCTTGGAATCCTAAATGGGAAGCCAACTCAAGAGCTGTAATCATTGTTAGAAATATTTATGTAAAAATACATTGTTAACACTGACTGAACAATAAGAAAGAACAAATAAATAAGGATAGAAACATGTTTATTAATTTGTAAAAAATCTAATTATCTTTTAAGCAATTTTTTCAGATTAATATAATCGCTCAATTAGACGACAACTATAAAACTAATATAATAATTTAGGATTAGTTTAGTATTGCTTTTTAAAAGTAATTTTTAAAAGTACTGTTAGAAATAGAGTTTAAAAAGAAATTTTAAAAAGTTGATTGTAAGATTTTAGTATTTAGCATTGTTGTCAAAAAATATTTTTAAGAAAATAAATAATTATTTTAGACATGATATTGTAAGTTATATATGAATATATATATATAAATGATATTCAAATTCTTTAATATTATAATACATGGAATATATCTGCTTAAATTATAATAAAAAGATAAAAAAAACATTTTATGATAATTTATTGTTAATATTTATATATATGAAATATTATAAAATAAAATTGAAAGATATTATAACATCCCAAAAATTTAATATTCGAAACTATTGACTTTTTCTATATAATCAATCAAAGGTTGTGGTGCATGATGTGTGCACGTGTAAACCATTGAAGTGCATGGTGTTATTTATGAAGGGCATGAGCTGGCAACAAATCAAAGGGTAAATTTGTCAATTCCCTTTCTAACTGAGATTATTCTCCGCCAAAGCTAAAATTATTAATTTTGGTTTAAAATCACAGTTTGAAAAGTGATTTTGTCTTATTTTTTATCCGTTTAAGATTAATTTTACGTTTCAAACCAATTTTTCAAATAAAACCTCGTTTAAAACACATTCGTGAACGGGCCCTTACTAACAATTGCCGTGTTTTTCTGTCAAACCTGCATACAGAAACCATTCCCAACTAAAACAGTCCACAAGCAAAAACAAAACCATCACAATCCCTATAACAACACCTCCACTGATAAGCAGACAATTAAAATAGTTCTCAAAAGTGACATCTAAGCAGACAAATTATACTAATAAGCCGCTAAAATAGCTTTAAACTTAATTAATTAAAGTGCAAGAAACGACGTCGTATATAAATTATTTCAACATCAAATGAAGTTGTAAACCCTTAAAAAAACAAATTGATTCACCAAATACATCTGGCGCTCTTAAATTAAGTTTAGAGAGAAGAGGAATTAGCTTCTCAAATTATAATTCTGCATTGGTTCTAAATATTAAAACAAAATTAATTTAATTTTAAAAGCATGCTTATTATATTGATTAAGTTTTTCTGTCAATTTCGTTAAAACATTAAATTTCTATTCAAATTCTGTGTGAAACCATTTCTAATATGCAAAGTCAAATTATAAATCAATGCATATTTAGCACGTCACGTCAACAACTTCAATATAATGTGTTAAACAAAAAGTAATCCTCTCGAGTTTTAATAGTATTATTTAATTAAATAAATAATATTATATTCTCATATCAAAATTTGAACCAATACAAAATAAGATAATATAAGTATTCTTAGTCATTAGACTAATTAGTGAATCTCTTAATAGTATTTTTGAACTAGCATTAAACATTCAAACAAATAATATTGATGGGGAAAATATATTAATGTAATATTAAATTTTAAAAAATTTAATTGCAATATTTTAATATCTAGAGATGTTATTTTTTGAACAAACGGTATCAGCGGACATTAAACAAAGAAATATAAAAACTTACAACAAAAAACATAGATCATACAAGGAAAGCAAACATAAAACGGAAACCACACAAAGGCAGCAACACAAGAACGAAAACAGAAAAAAATGCACAAGTAAATCGAAGAGGAGCCGGAGCATCAAAACCTGAGACTGTAGCTGCATGTCACTTATGTCGCATAGAAAAATAATTATATCATTAGATAATGTGTAGGAAAATTCGACGAGTCAACACGTTAAAGAAGTCATATTCGTTTGGTACCATAGAAGGATGTTCAACGTCCCCTTGCGAAGGGTAGCTTAGGCTTTAAGAATTTACATCAGCAGAATAAGATTTTTTTCATGAAAATAGGATTTCAACTATTATCTAACAAGGGTGATAGTAAATTATGGGTCCAAGTGTTGAAATTCAAGTACAAAGTAGAAGAGGCGCTTCCAATTTTGATTTACGTAGTAATTGTTCCTAATTGTGGTAGGGTTTATATAGTGTTTGGGATGAGATTAAGAAGAGCGTAAGTTAAAATATTCGAGATGGGACAATGATGAATTTTTGGTATGATAATTGGCTTCATAATATGGGTCGCTTTGTCTTTTCTTGCACTTCGGATGGCTCTCCTCGACCGGTAATAGTGTCCGAGATTGTAAATGCGTCCGGCACTTAGGATTTAAACCGCATGTCGTCATGCTTGTCCCAATGTGTTCTGGAGAGTATCGCTACGGTTAAACCCCCACAAGCTCATTTAAGAGCATACAATTGGATGGAGGTGGGAGGATAAGCGGAATTTTACGTCGAAGTTGGCATATGCGTTCTTGGTGGATAAAAGGACGTCAGTGCAGGATCCTACATGGAGGAAAATTTGGAGGTTGTGTGTGTTCAAAGATCAATTATGAGATAGTTGTAAAAGACATACTTATTTTATTTTGTTTATTAATAAGAAGCTATTATTATTATTTCAGTCTTATTCTGTGTATTTATAAATAAACTGAATTATAATAAAGTCATTAGAATAATATAATTATTATTGAATGTCCTTAGTCGATAATTATTGTGGGCTTGGACAACAATAATGTTAAGACTAATATGTAGTTGATTGATGACAAAGTGTTGTCATTGACATGGAGATGTCAAAACCAATATATAAGTATGTGTTAGAGAACGACATACTGGACTGGCCCGTTATAAACATGTTTCTTGGATTATTATGTGACAATCACAACATTGCTCATGGTGATAACCACATGTATGATCCTCAGACTTGAGATCATCACTATTTCAACATCGTGAGTGACATATTTTGATACGGTCAAACGTATGTCGTAACTGACTACACTATAAAGACTGATATTGGATATGTCACAATCCATGTAGCGAAATATGGTTGATCAAGATAGGATTTATCCATCCTACATAATAGGAATAATATCATATGCCACTTGATTGAGTGAGACTAGAAAATGCATGACCATGCTCGAATAAATTGATATGAAATATCATAGTTATTCGTTTATAATAGTCTACTCAAGATATCAAGAAACATTAGATGAACTATACAAGTGTGACTAATCCATGACTTGTGTCCGATCTTGATATGAGGACAAAAGGATGAAATACATAAAAGAAGTTAATCACGGAAAAAGGTTAAATCGAACCACGATTTCATGTAACTTAGGTAGCAATGATGTATTGCTAGATGTCACTCATTGCTTGTAATGTTAGAATTGTTCTGGATATTACTGCTAACGTTACATGAACCTACAAGGGTCACACCCTATGATTGAAACGAACAAATATCGACTAGATATCATGTCTACAAACTTGTTGTACACGTAATTAGTGAGAAATCGAAATTGTTATATGGATAATTTCATTTTTATATATATGTTAATATTTGATAAGTTATTGTAATTATCAAATACTATTAATATATATATATATATATCTAAAAGAAACCTAATTAAAGTAGAATGCTATATAAATGCATAAGGTCTAGCAGCCAAAATATGCTCTTTTTTTAAATCATCTCTAACAGTTAGAAAAGAGAAAAATTGTTCGTTTTATTCGGGTGGACTGCATAGAGGTCGGAATGCTGTTGTGACTACTCAGATTTAATTTGGATTCTCTTATATTCGCTGCGAAATTTCAGATTGGTTGAGGTAATGTTTTTCATCCTTTATCACCCCGAATTCGTCTCTTGTACATAAATCATTGGTGGATTACGTCGGATAATTTTTTCGCTGTGCCATTGGGTGTACCGACATTTCTTAACAGTTGGCTGCAAAGCAACGCCTTCTAACGAATGTGGAACGGGTGCGGCATCACTTGGCTTCATCGGATGAGTGTATAATTTGCCGTGGGGGCTCGAAAAATATTGAGCATATTTTAAGGGGATCGTGAGCTATGGGCCAAGGTAGTACCAATGGCTCAACTTAGTGAGTTCATGCATTTACCTTTTGAGATTTGGTTGGTGAGAAATGCAACGCAAGTTTCGCGTATATTGTCGAATGATGAGGAATAGAATGTTCGCTTTTCGGTTTATTGTTGGTTGTTGTGAAAACATAAACGCAGTATGATTTTTTATGAAAATTTTATCCAATATGAGGATATTCTGATACAGAGTGGCCGATTAGTTGAGGAACGCAGACGAGCCTTTGCTGGTACGTCGCGTGTGCAGGAAACTGGCATGGCAGTCTCGTGAACATGATTGGGCCGCTAGTGAGTTAGGTGAAAGTCAACGTTGATGCTGCGGTGAATGTTTCGGATTGAAGGGTTGCAGTTGGGGGCGTTTTCCGAGATGAGAAAGGTAATTGGTTAGGTGGATTTTCCAGATTTGTGGGTCAATGTTCAATGTTAATGGCGAGTTGTGGGCAATTCATGATGCGCTTGGAATTGCATGGTCGCGGGTTTCGACGGATTGAATTAGAGACAAATTGTTTGGAGGCATTTAAAATAGTCAATAATGAATCAACGACATTGGAAGGTAGTGTCTAGTTGTGTCAATTATAAAATTTTGAACAGGAATTGGGTGGCGATGTTTTGGCATATTCGTCGGGCGCGAAATAGGGTTGCGGATTCGCTAGCCGCAATGTGTCGGGATAGACCAAGGGAGAATTTGGATTTGAGCAGTCCCCACAGAATGTAGTACACCTAATACAACAGGAGCAAGATCGGCTGAATATCGAGGCTGATGAGTCGCGTGATTGTTTGAGTAGGGCATGAGGATCCTTGGAGGGTGAGTAAGTGATCCATAGTTTTATGGTTTTTTTATTTCTTGTTTAGGAAGTCTGTATTTTACGTTTTTTTTGTTCGAATTTGCAACATTTATTGTTCTGTAAGTATTTTATAAGTACTCTTTTCCCCCCCTTAAATTTAAGAAGTTTTTAACGAGACCTATAATAATACTACATTTTTTATATAAAAAGAAAGAAGAAGTCATATTCATTTTTGATTGAAGGTAAAAAAAATCGAAGTCGAAAAAGCAAACAGACTGGCTGTTTTATACGGAAAAAAAATCCAATCCAATTCAATCCACTATCGAACAAGAACCGAACACATACATAGAGAGCCGAACAAGATACATAATTAAGAATGCTTGATGGATTGAACCTTTTTAGAGATTACATAAAAATCTGAACAAACACATAGTTGAGAATGCTTGAGGGATTGAACATTTTTATTTTTCCAAAAAAACGCAATTAACGTTTAAAAAAGAAGAAGAAAAGTTCAACAGTAAAAGAAAAATCTAAAACGGGAAAAAATGAAAACACAAACGAAAAAGACGACCTTTTATTGTGTATTTTTGGATTGGACTTTTGCATTTTGTCAACGACTGCGCTGTAATAATGAATTGGAACACGGAAAACGGAACAGAGAAACACTTCCACAAGTTTTTTTCACATAAAAAAACAAATAAAATAAAATAAAAACCGGACGGACCCCTCTTTTAGCTCTCCTCTAAATTCTCTGGCCAAGCTCAACCCTTTCTCTCTTTGGGTCCCTCTCCCAGAAACAAACACTTTCAACTCCTCCATCTGTAACTCTCACCCATCTCGCCCCGAATCTTCCATTTGTTTCTATAAAAGAAATTAATTACTTTATTTCCTTTTGAGATTATTTGGGGTTAAAGATGAGTTCGAGCTCGGATTTGGTGAGTTTTGTTGAATCGGTATTGGGAGTGTCGTTAGGTGGTTCGGTAACGGATTCTGTGATAGTGATCGCCACGACCTCGGTAGCCGTGATTCTGGGGCTTTTGGTGTTTCTCTGGAAGAAATCAGCTTCTGAACGGAGCCGTGATGTGAAACCGTTGGTAGCTCCTAAGCCCGTTTCACTCAAGGATGATGAAGATGATGACGCCGTTATCGCTGCCGGTAAAACTAAAGTTACCATTTTCTACGGCACCCAGACGGGAACGGCTGAGGGATTTGCTAAGGTAAGTAAAGCAGTTACTGTAAAGCTCTGATTTTGATTGCCGAGTATGGTGATTTGATTGATTTGTTGAAAATGCAAGACTTTTGACTGTTGAATACTTGAGTGAACTGATGCCTTTTTGTTGATTGATAATCGGACGATAACTGATGTCAATACTGTTAATTTAGCTTATAATTTTAAATTTTTAATCACCGATTCGTTTGTGGAAAATTGGGTCGCTGGTTTAACTAATTGCACGTACAGATCTGGATTATGAAGTAGCAAAGAGATTATGGAAATGATTTCTTTCAATTTTAATTCATTATGAAGAAATTTAGGGTTAAAGCCAATATTTGAAGTTTACTTCCCCTTTTGTACGGTTTACAACATTTCTGGGAACGTAACTGAATGTTCAGTTACAATAAATTTCTTATTCATAGGCAATTTATTGGCAGTATGGATTTGCTAAGTTTTCGTGTCCGTAGCTTTCGTCATTTGTAGCTCAAAGAAATCAGGACTTGACAATAGATAGAATCGTGGCATCAATAGTTCTTGGTAGTACTGCAAATTGTGGCTAATTTAGCTACATGAGGAGTGCTTTATTTTTTCCTCTTTTTCTGTTAGTCGTTGTTACACTGGGTGAAAAATTCGATGTGTGCTTGGCACATGGCGCTGCCTGATTGGAAGAGGCACCTGTTTTAATTTAAATGTTATTTTTTTATATGAGAATTTCGTATTGCAGGCTTTAGCAGAAGAGATTAAGGCAAGATATGAAAAAGCAGCTGTCAAAGTTGTTGACCTGGTAATGTATAGGGAACTATTTTTCTACTTTGTTTTCTTACTTGAGAAAATGTTCTAGTAATTACAATTACGTCCACTAAATTGTGTATGTCTCTTGTAAGGATGATTATGCTGAGGACGATGAACAATATGAAGAGAAGCTCAAAAAGGAGACTTTAGCCTTTTTCATGGTGGCCACGTAAGATAGATTCTTGCTTCTACTGGCACTGTTCTTGGTTGTTTATTTGTTTTGGCATTATATTAAGTCTGGGGTATTTAATATAGTTGAGTGTGATTGTAGTTATGGAGATGGGGAGCCAACCGATAATGCTGCGAGATTCTACAAATGGTTTACTGAGGTTGGTTGCTGCCTGAAAAGAACATTCAAATTTAGACTTTGTATTATGCCGACTTTTCCATTTTTTATTAACACTCATAACTACGCTGTTTTATTCCACGTCAGGGAAATGAAAGGCAGCCCTGGCTTCAACAACTCACGTATGGTGTTTTTGGTCTGGGTAACCGTCAATATGAACATTTTAATAAGGTAAACCGCAAATAGAGGCATAGGACCCACTAACTGAATAAGGCACTTAAGATTATGCAATTTGCTTTCCTTGCTTTGTTTTCTCTTTTTCAGTTGTTTATTCTGGTTTGTTGGTCTTTTTTGGAAGTAGATAGCAAAGGTGCTTGATGAGCAACTTTCTGAACAAGGTATTTTTCTATCGTGTTTTGAGATTCAACCCTCCTGATCTAATTGATGGCATGTTTCTTACTAATGAATGTGGAGTCAAAAATTCAAGGTCAGGTGCAACTTGGGTGGTTCAGGATGAAAATTTACTCAAGTTTTCTAGGGTACCATACATATAAGCATATATCATTTCTTTAAAATTGCCTAAAAATAAGAGTTAGGAAAATTGATTTCATGATTGAGCTATATCATTTCTTTAACAGTAAACAAATAGCTGATAGCGTATCCATGCTTTCTTTGCATCTAACTTTACCCTTGGCGATTGAGGGAATGATAGATAACTGGATGGCTTTTTCTTGTGTGAACAGGTGCTAAACGTCTTATCGAAGTTGGTCTTGGTGATGATGATCAATGTATTGAAGATGATTTTACTGCATGGTACGTAATCTTCTTTCAGTGGTTCTCTATAGTCATCACCCATTTTGTTGTCTCTCTCAAATGATGTGATGATGGAGTCTTCTTCGGACAGTACTTCAATATTGTGCTCTTTTAGCTTTATTTAATTGTTTTTTTTTATAACTTTTTGATTCCTCCCTTAGGAGAGAATTGCTTTGGCCAGAGTTAGACCAAATGCTTAGAGATGAAGATGATGAAAACACTGCCTCTACCCCATACACAGCTGCTATTCCTGAATATAGAGTAGTGATTCATGATCCTGCTGTGATGCACATTGAGGATAATTACTCAAATAAGGCAAATGGGAATGCTTCATATGACATCCACCATCCATGCAGGTAATGGAGGTGCATTGCAATGGTTTTCAAATCCCTTCTCCTGCTTTTATTTCCTTCATGAGGTCACTGTCATGATTTGCACACAGGGTTAATGTTGCTGTTCAGAGAGAGCTGCACAAGCCCAAATCTGATCGCTCCTGTATACATTTGGAGTTTGACATATCAGGGACTGGGATTACGTAAGTTCACAGCTTTGTAATTTTTGTTACTATAAATTTATAATTGATTTTCTGTTAATCAATCTCTGTGAAAGTAGTATTAATATTTGCAGTGTTTAAGTGCTTTTGGTCCCATAGATTTTGTTTTACAAGAATAGATAAATTTGGCTTGTGATTTATGACCATATACTCTTCCAATAATAATTTCAACTGTCCCAGATATGAAACTGGAGATCATGTTGGTGTTTATGCTGATAATTTCGTTGAGACCGTTGAGGAAGCTGCAAGATTGTTGGGTCAACCTCTGGATTTGATATTTTCTATGCACACTGACAATGAGGATGGCACACCCCTTGGAAGCTCATTGCCACCTCCTTTTGCCACTCCATGTACACTTCGAACAGCATTAGCACGATATGCAGATCTCTTGAACCCACCACGGAAGGTAAACCACCCTCTCCCGACTATTTCTTTTTCTTGAATCAAAGGAAAAAAGTTTCCAGCTGATTTCGGTCTTATCTTCCAGTCGCTTTTTTTGCTTAAGTAATTGGTTTCTTTGTTTCAAAACTGTTTTTGTGGTCAGGCTGCTCTCATTGCCTTGGCTGCTCATGCCACAGAACCCAGTGAAGCAGAAAGGCTTAAATTCTTATCATCGCCTCAGGGAAAGGTTGATAAGTGCTGCTGTTGTTTTCTCCATTTTGTCTGTTCATGTTTGACACTCTTGTTTCTTATGTTTTCCTTTATTGTTTATGTGCTCGTGTCCCTTTTAAATGTCTTCCTTTTGCCCAGGATGAGTACTCACAATGGGTTGTCAGCAGTCAGAGAAGTCTTCTTGAAGTTATGGCCGAGTTCCCATCAGCAAAACCTCCTCTTGGTGTATTTTTTGCTGCAATAGCTACTCGATTACAGCCTCGTTATTATTCTATCTCATCCTCCCCTAGGTTATTGAATTTATCCCATCTGTTTTACCTGTCTGCAGTATTACCTTATACCTAATATTTATACGAAGGTTGGTTGCTTTGAGCAGGTTTGTACCCCACAGGGTTCATGTAACCTGTGCTTTAGTTTATGGTCCAACTCCAACTGGAAGAATTCACCGGGGTGTATGTTCAACATGGATGAAGGTAGTGATTATATCTCTTTTGTTGCTCTTCCCTTTCTAATAATTCATTCGTATTGTCTTTTATGCAAAGCTTGTTAATACTATCTATGTGCTAGAGACATTACTTAGGCTTTACTGACATCTGACACCTGTATTGAAATAAAATCAGAATGCAGTTCCTCTGGAGAAAAGCAATGATTGTAGCTCGGCTCCTATTTTTATAAGGCAATCTAATTTTAAGCTACCAGCAGATCCTTCAGTTCCAATTATCATGGTTGGACCTGGGACAGGATTGGCACCTTTCAGAGGATTTCTACAGGTTTGTTACTCTCTGTTTTATGGGTTTCTTTTATTTTTGCAAAAAGAAGAAAATAACTTATAATCAATTGCTGCTTGCAGGAAAGAATGGTCCTTAAAGAAGATGGTGCAGAACTTGGTCCATCTATACTCTTTTTTGGATGTAGGAATAGGCAAATGGTTAGGATCTGATTCTGATACTAGTAATCTTTTAGCAACAATATTGGCATGTCTTACTATAACTGGCTTCCACTGTTAGCTATTTGTATTTAGGATTTTATTCATTTACTTGAGCAAATTTTGTAGGATTTCATTTATGAGGATGAGCTCAATAACTTTGTGGAACGAGGTGCCCTGTCTGAGCTCATTGTTGCATTCTCACGAGAAGGGCCTCAAAAGGAATATGTTCAACATAAAATGATGGATAAAGTAAGTGGTAGTAGTTGGAAGAACAGAAATTGTAGTCGATGATGTAAAAGTGTTGCATTGTAACATCTGGTTTTTTCTGGTTCACAGGCCGCATATGTATGGAACCTAATATCTAAAGGTGGATATCTTTATGTATGTGGTGATGCCAAGGGTATGGCAAGAGATGTTCATCGCGCTTTGCACACTATTATTCAGGAGCAGGTATCGATCATTGACTCTTTCTATTTCCTTCTCTTGTCAGAAAATCTTATATTTTTATCAAGTTTTTCAAGAATGCTTGTAACGATAGTCAACTATTTCACAATCACAACATCCTGAAAGTTTTTGTCTCTATTTCAAAAACTGTCTTCAAATTGCAGGAAAGCGTGGATTCATCGAAGGCAGAGTCTATGGTAAAGAAACTCCAAACGGAAGGACGATATCTTAGAGACGTGTGGTGATGGCTGCCCATTTTCAATTTATCCACAGGCCAAATATGGTGATGAATTTAATTTCTTTTTAGCTTTCTTTCATTAGTTCCTCTGGGTAAAAACAGCCGGTTTGATAGTGATAACGAAAAGCTAAACTGGTTTCTTCATATTGTGAGAAGAGGCATCAACTGCTAGATGTTAATCCACCTTGTTTTTCTATCACTTCCTATTTGAATCTTAAACAGAACTCTTGAATAGAAGGATCATTTAATTTTGGACTTGCCTTTCATTCAAAATTGTAATGGGGAACTGTGACAAGCTACAGATTATGTGAAAAACATAGTTATCATTCTAGTGTCTGTACTGAAAATAAATAAACAAATAAATTTGTAAAATAAAACTGGATGTTTTTCGATCTTTTTATCATAGTTACATTTCAATTATGTTTTTTTTTTGTCCTAAAAACTGTCAAAAAATTAGATCATCATTATTCTTGACTGAATTTTAATTTTAATTAAAAATTATTTATTTTAATTTTTTTCATGTAATATGTTAAAAAATTTCTACTCAATTTAAAATTAATTTTAAAAATAATTAGACAAAATAATTAGTTAGTAAAAAAAAATTGAAAAAATAATGATAATTTTTGTAAAATTGGTATTTTTTTGATTAAATAAATACACTTTTGACTTTTTTTAGTTATTTTTTTTCGACTCTAACTTATTATTAAAATTTATTGTCGATAGAAATTTGAAAAAAATTAGTATTTAAAAAACTTTCAATCAATTAATTTTAAAATATATTCTATAAACTTTAATTGATTAAAATGTTTTTTTTTAATTTAATTAAAATTATAAAAAAACCCAGAAAAATGTAACATGAGACTATTTTAATAAAATAAAAAGAAAATAATTTTTGTCAATTTTTTTAACCAACATTTTATTAAAATTTATTATTAAAAAACTAAAAATTTGTATTTTAAAAACGTTCAATCAATTAATTTTTAAATATATTTTATAAATTTTAAATGATTAAAATGTTTTTAAAAAAATTAACAAGAAAGTTGAAAATATGTGCAATTTTAGTAAAACATAGAGCAATAATTTTGGCACTGAATTTTTAAATTACGAAGCATGATTTAAATGATTTTTTGCCCCCAAAATGTTTGTCCGAAAAGAATTTAGTCTGATTTTGAAAAGTTGCCGATTACTCCTCGGCAATGGTGTACACAATACAAGACAGCCTAATCAACAATTTCATCCGTCTTTAAAACTGTCAAACAATGTCAAATCAATAAACACATTTCAAGGATTCCAACTTTTCATGTTGGATCCTTTCTTGTACACAACCAAAGGATTCAAAGCCAAAAGAAAGCAAAAAGATGAATGCAAGATTGTCAGTGACAGTGTAGTGGTGAAAAATGTACCAATTTTAATGGCAACTTTACCAGTTAACGGCGGCAGTTCTCTTTCTCTTCTGAACTTGTTGGAGCCAGGGCAGCTGGTTCCTTGCTGCTGGATTCATCCTGTTGATCAACATTTCTTTCTCTCAGTAATTTGCTGCCATTTGATCTCATTGCTCTTGGTAACTTCAAAGGGATGGTATCTGATTCACTCGGGCACAAGTTATCTACATTTTTGGGAGGTTCATTATTTTCTGGCTTTTCAGGAGCTGCAGCAGCTGCAACGTTCTCTGGCGGAGCAACCGGAACCAGCTGAATCATTGATTTTCCCCATTTCTTTCTCCGATTAGGCCTTGGTGCATCCGGTTTAGCCTGTCAAAATATAAGCAAAATCACTAACAAGACATGATTATGCGTAAATGGTCATGTTACTTAGACTTGAATGAGTGTCAAACATGTCTGAATATGTTAAGACACAGATATTTAAAGAAAAATGAGTCGTTGTACAAGAGACCAGAAATTATACCACTGTGTTCCTAATGTCAGAGAGTGCTTTTCGCTTTGTAGTGCAGTCGTCATTTGTTTCAGTTGGCTTCTCACCCCTGAATGCATTCTGGAGTAGCATTGCCCCATGAGCAACGAGGTTTTTGGGATCGTTAGAACCACCATCATTTGCAACGTTTGCTTCTGCTTCTCTATTGGAGCACTTGACTGAAGAGCAACCACATGACTGCCCACAGGAACTTCCGTTTATTCTACATTGGCATTTTGATGTTTTGCAAGAAGACTGCTTACTGCAAGTGCAACATATTCCATCAATTTTCTCAGTAACCTCATCACACATCCTTTATTTTCTAAGCCATTGGTATCTGGTTGATGCACTGCCAAAATCGAAGTTCTAGATCTAGAAGCTCTTTTCTGTATCTGCTTTTTGTTCGACTGCACCCACTCATCGTCATCATCATCATCATGAATCCATATCTGAATGTTCAGATTCAGATATATCCATGTCTTCGGTAAAGATCATAGAGCTTCGATGTTCCTATAAAAATAGTTCTACTTTATGTAACAAGTAAATAGCAATAGAAAATTAAAGCGGAGGGGAGTGGAATTTACTGGTTTCCGCAACTCATACTTGTGTCTTCCGCCATTAAAGTCAGGGATGCCGGAATCCATGGTTCCTTTCATGGAATGCTTAGCAGTTACATTCTGTTGCAAGATTAATAACAAAGATTGAAAACTCATTATACAATATCAGCAGACATCAAGTGATACCTTCCCAATTGAAGTTGGATTCAATAACAGAAAGATTACTAACCTTCACTTTCAGTTGATGAACAAGATTGGCCTTTTGTGCCTCAAGTTGTCGAGCCAAGCTACTAACTTTCACTACCTTTTCCTTTAGATCTCTTATTTCCGCATCCTTTTCTCTGCAAAGAACCTCCTTATCTCGCAATGAACACCTTCAAAAAAGCAACCGCAAGATATTAATTGAAGCAAATAAAAAGCAAGATCCATGGTGGCTAACATCCATGATAAACAAAAGCAAAAGGTTGCAGCAAATCAATAAGTTAAAAAATGGAAACCTTGAGGTTGATGCTAAATTGAATAGATAATTCATAATATTTTTTGCATCAGCAAGAGACCGGACATGATTCCAACGTCCTCTTCCACTGAATATACGCTCACGTTCTTCAGCTTCAGACAGTTGTGAGGCCATAGAGACCAGAGTGTTAGATGTAGCAGAAAGCATGTTTTCTAGAGCAAAAATCCTCGAGTTTCTTGCACCGGGAGACAGTGTCTCAGGACAATCTCTGCATTTGGTAGCATTAAAGGAAGTATTTGATTATTTGGTTTACATGATAATATGTAGAAAAAAGAGAACTATTCAGATTATGAAGAGCATATATAAAAGCAAAAGTTCTAACCTTAAATCACCACGCTTAAGTATCTCTGCTTCTTCCTTCAGTCTTGCAACCTCCTTGGCCATTTTGGCCCTCCTATATATAGTACATACAGAATATTATTTTAATAGACTCAACAACAACATTATAGTAAGAGTACCATAAGAAAGATTCCACTTCCTTGTTGAAATCTTATGTGTAGCAAATTGACAGATATTGAACCCAAATTCCTATATTGAAACAAACTTTCCCAGCCATCAAGAGAACTCACTCTTCCATTTGTCGTTCATATTCAGAGCGCACTTCATGTACCCGTATTGTCACCTCTAATTCATGCTCAATCGTCTGCATTATTGCCTTCAAAAACAGTAAAGTATGTTACATCATAAAAGAGTCACTTGGAACATGCATAAAAAATTGAAATAAAACCCAATCATTACAATACAATAACATATGTTTAACCAAAACTAATTTGTCTAAGCAATTGAGAACAAATTATTAATTCTGTTTGCAGTTATCAATACCTGAACTCCAGGACCATTGCCAGCTCCAGCACCTGCACATGAAAAATTTATTGTTATCGAGTTATAGTTACAAGAACACAAAAACAAACTGCAAGTCATAAAAAAAAGCTCCTAACTGGAAAATTCACGTGAGGAAGACTTTCGAGATTCAAGAAGCTCCTTTAGCCTTTTCGTAGCCATAGCAGCCTCTTCGCTCTTTCTTTGCAAAACCTAACACACATATGCAATGTGTGAGAAAAGCTCAAGTGAATTAGAAAGATCAAAGCTTTCTGTGAGGAAGTAAATGTTACCATCTTCTGCCTCTGGTTCAAAGCTAAGAGCTTGTGCATCTCATACTCATTTCTCCTTCCCTCTTTTTTAAGCTAGTTATCAAGAAAAATAGGTAAAGTAATTATACATTGATAAAAAGAAGTGTTGCTTGAATTATCTAAACTATAAAACTCCCAAAATTTTAAACAGGAATCACATATCATTTGCTTTCACGTTTCTATCTTTCATCAAAGACGCATCAACAAAATTTCTACTTAGGGCTGACTGTAAATCTTAGGAACAAGTAACAACTATAATTCCTTTAACATTCTACAGCCGCTACTGTTAATAGTTTTTTTTTTTTATGCAAGAGGAGCATTACAGCTCAAACCTAAGATCTCTACTGCCCATCCCACCATTACCACTTAGGCAAGCCGAAAGATACAATTATTTTCAATTTCAAACTAATATAACTTAGATGAGACGTATTGACATGAAGAGACTAGAGAAGGTTACCAGAGAAGTTAAGAGTAGAGTCAATTCAGTAATCACAAGAAAACATCACATATTATCAATTATTGAATGGTTACAATTTGGATAATGTGCTAAATACTTACTGCCAAAAGTACATAGCTTAAAGAGGTGCAGCCATTAACAAATATCTAGTACTACCAAAACCATGAATTAAAAACATGCCAAAATTTTGTTACATATATAGTCCTCCAAGAGGTATTTGCAAAAAGAAACATATATCCCATAACAAAACCATGAATTAAACTTGCAAATTTTATTACATTGCTTATAAACATGCAAACTGTGATCTCATATTTGTAAGTACCTGAAGAACCTCTTTCTCTCTTGTTGCTTTCCATAACCTAAACTGCTCAGATTCTTGCTTGATCTTATGTTGTAATTGAACCTAAAAATGGACATTTGCATTGGTATTGATTGCAAGAATCTTGTCCTACTTTGCAGAAACAATTTAGTATGTAAAATAAAAATATGAGAGCTTAGGAATGAGATTCACCTTCTGAGATTTGATTCTGTGAATCTCATCTTGAAGTCTCCGTGCTGCTTCATCACTTTTTTGTTTCTGTCTCAAAAGTTGAGCTTGAGCATCTTGCTTCCTCTTCAACTCAGCAACCTACAAAGCAGAATATTAATCTAGAAACTGGCAGCTGCTGCTGACAGGAGAAAGAGGATCCAAAACTCACTTGTGCCTCAAGGGCATTCAACTTCTGAAGGTATTCTTCCTTCAACTTTTGAGCGCCATCATCAGAAGTAGAAGAAATATTGGCAAGATTATGTCTGAGGTCCTCAATTTCTTTCTGTAGATTGACAAATAAAAACAAAAGGATTGAGTATTACAGGATAACAGTAATCACAGAAAAACACACTAACTTTAAATATAAGACTAACCTGCAAAGCCCTTTTCTCTTGTTCCAACTCAACAACTTTCTTCTCATAATGTTGTTTAAGAACTGAGGTGTCAGAATTTGCAAAACGCTTCATTTCAGCCTTTAAAAAATAAAAAGCTTTTAGTGACAAATATTCTGGAATATTTCCATGTACCAGTATCAATAATGCAAAATGAAAAAGAAACTCAACATATACCTCTTTCTGTTCAAGTCTTTTGTCCAACTCCTTAAGTTCCCTGTCCAATTTTTCTTGGAGAGAAGAATGTTCAAGTTCCGCTTCATTAGTTACATTATCCTCATTCTCATCTGCACAACAAGGAAGAATTATTCTTATCTGCATTCTCTAAGGTAGGCTTATCATCCAAAGTTGGAAATAGATTGGAAGAGAAATAGAAATGAAATAAATGTCTAAGGCTTAAATGATAGTGTCTTGTATCAGATATTACATTCTCCAACTAAATACACACCCAATAACCACTAGAATATCAATATGATAAGATGTGCATTGATGCTTCAAAATCATCAATGAGGCTTCTTACAGTAATCAGGTATATCAATGGGAAAAACATTACATTCCAGGGATTAACATAGATCATGTTTCAAGGGCAATTCAATTATAACATCTACACGAGGTTTACAACTGAGAAAAAAATGACAAAAAGCACGTATAACTTTGGAGGGTGGTAGTTCTATTTATTTACTTTAAAAAGTAATACCACTTGGAACATTTTACATGAACAGATAAAAGTTTTAACAAACTAATGAATTTTTTGAGCATCAACAAATTAATGAATAGTTAACTGCAAGGTCACTACTTTCTTAACATACCTGATAAATAAGCATTTTCAGAAGAAAATAATGAATTTTTTGAGGCTCCATCATCATCAGAATCAATACAATCAGAAAACCGGCCACGCTTTGTGTTGTTCATGCTTTTCAAGCGTATCAATTCTCCTTCTAACTCTTGAATTTTCAACACATAAGTTTTCATCAAATCAACATCCTGCAATAATGCAAAAGCACGTGTCAAACAAGATTAGGTTTATCAACTGCTAGATTCAATAGCTAGACAAATATCTTACCTGATTTTGATTAGAGTCAATCTCATCCCATGATTTTCCATTACGAACAGATTCAATTTGCATTACTAGTTTGTCTTTCTCAACCTGAGATATTAAAAATACATTATACTTCATAGTGCCTTTGTCCAGTATATATTCAAGGACAAAAAGGAAAATGGAAAAACACCTGAGCATCAAGTGCACGCTGGGCCAATTGTTCACTAGTGAGCCTGCGTTCTTGAAGCTCTCGTTGTAGTTCAACATTGCTTGCTTCAAGTAAAGATACTTTGTGCTTGAGAATCTAGAAACCCAAAAACACACTTTAAGCAACTAGGTTAAGAATGTGAATATATGTATTTGCAATTTCTATATAATATAACCTGAAGTTCATCGAATGATCCTTGACCATCACCACGATAAAACAAAAGCTCAGCTTGCAATTGCTCAATTTGACTCCGCATTCTTTGCAACTGAGCTGCCATTGGGTCACGGTTTATCTAATCAAGTATAAAGGATGAGAAATTTAGAACGAGAATAATAACACCAATAAAAGAGTTTTTCTTCTTGCAACCATGTAACACAAGTATCTTACAACTGCCTTATTCTGAATGTTTCTAGCACGATTGGCATACTTCAAGGTGTTTAGGGTTTCTTCAGCATTGGTGTCAGCCGGACTAACACAAGCTACAATCAAATATAGAAAGAAATAATTCTTACACATGTAAAGAAATTCAAAAATCCTAGTACTAGTAATATGCCAACAATGCTAAATATTAAATGCTCTAAAATATTTTACTGCATACCAATCATCACTGTTTTGCTGTTTCCTCCAAGAGAATCCTGTGAATTTAAATTTCCATCAGCAAAAGTAAAATTTCCTTCTGGAGTAAGTAGTTCCAAAAAAAAAAAGACTATAGCAAATACATATAGTGTCAACTGTTAATTTATAAAACGTGCTCTAAGTAGAATCAGTTCATTTCCAATTGATTTATGTTGTTAAATTTTTTTTTGAACAAACGGTGTACAGACAGTCTACTTCAACAAGTGAAACCATCCAATTAAAACAACTAGATGTGAATGATTGTACCAAAGTATCCACATATATTACTATTTGAAACAAAATGCTGAAATCAAACATGCCTGCAACAAGCGTGTCAACTTGCTATCACGATACGGGACATGTCCTCCTTCCTTCCTCTTCCTCTCATCTCCCAAGGCACTAATGACATTCCCTAGAGCTAGTAAACCTTTATTAATATGAATGCCTGCAGCAACAAAATGTCAAAGTTTTAGATAACTTAAAGCACAAAGTTTTATGTCAATGCTTATTATAAGAACCTATCACTATTTTAAAACATGAGGCTTTTAAAATGGAAAATCAGAAATACCTTCTTTAAAGCGCATGCCATCAGCACCTGTTCTTTTTGCACGTTCTGAGCCAGCAAGGTCCACTAAATGAAGCTTTGCACATAAGATATCATCGACAATATCATCATTTACCCCATTTAGGCAACTTGCAATCTTCTTTTGCTCCATCGTTATCGTAAAGATGGCATGTGAGCGACTAGAAACAAAATGAACATGACATGAGAACAAATTTATAATGTATAATAGAAGTACAAGGTATGTGATTATTAAAACATGTAAACAAAATAATCATTCTATCTTATCCAAAAATTAAAGTAAAGCAAGATAAATGCCAATTGTAAAACTTGTTCAGATCTTTTATTATTTAAAAAAGAAAATTGGTATTATGCCAAATGAGCATATTATTCTAAATCAAACAGAATACCAATTTGGGTAAAACAAGACAAACTTTATGACACTACCTGGATTGGCTATTCATATTGGTACTTCCTGTTGCACGAGATAAAGAACCTCGTGACAAGTACGATGCCATCTCTTCTTTTGTCCGAACTTCTGCCTCAGTCACCCCAGCAAGCGTTATCCCTCCATTCACTGTTTCCCTTATTTGTATTGGAAGTCTTCCAGGAGCTGTATGCTTGGCAAGAGACGTGCCTTCAACTTTAGACAAAGCAGCTGAATTTGAGTCCAGTAGATCGAACACTTCTTCTTTAAATATCTGTCAAATTCAAAGATCACATATAAGCAAATAAACAGATCACTGAGAGAAACAATGTAGAAGAACTATTTTAGCCAATTACCTCAATAAATGATACTCTTATCAAAATTTCCGTGGAATGCTTGGTTGCCTCAACTCTTTTAAACATATTTTCCATTACTTTGGGTATAATCCCACCATTACTTCCTTCCCCAGTGTAGTTGGTTCCCATAGTATATGTTTTACCAGAACCCGTCTGAAAACCACAACATACAATACTGTTGTTAGTTAATGATAAACAGTAACTGTGAAAAGAAAACTAGCAATAATAATAAAGCAGTCATTAAAACAAACGAAACTAACCTGGCCATATGCAAGTACAGTAGCATTATATCCATGAAAAAGTGCATCAACCAGTGGAGCAACACAATCATCGTAAATAGCTGAAGAAGGCGATCCGGCTCCCCCATAAACATAATCATAGGTAAAGGCGTGCGACCCAATTTGAACCTATAATTGTATCAATAAAAAAACTTAAAATAATAAATATTTATAAAGCTAAGATTTCAACATCAGACTTCATTTCAAATTCAAAGTATTCAATGGGAAACTGCTACAGAATACCTGAGGTTCGCCAGGAACGACAGTGATGCAATCCGTACATCCATTGAGAAGCTCTGTAGTAATAAGCGGCCGAATATTAACGGCGACTCTCACGGATTCCAAATTTTCCATCTCTTATGTAATGCGATCTAAATCTGAAAACAATGCCTTGAAAAATTTAAAGGAAAAAAAATGAAAATTAACAATAAACGCATCTTTCGAATCACTCAAAATCGAAACATCAGATCTAAAATCCGTAAGCAGAGGAGATTATACGACTAAAGCATAAATCATGAATAGAAAATTCAATTTGATAGGAGAATCCAATACCTGAAGGGGATCTAGATATTTCCTTTCTGTTTTAGGTTTTGATTTGTTAGACGTTAAATTTTGAATTCGGAAGAGACAAAAGAAAGGGAGTGGGGAAATTTGAATGGTCGAGGCAAATGGGGAAAACTTTTTAAGCAATTTGAAAAATTAAACTGGATTTGAGAAAAGGCGCTCAGGTCCGAATTCAAATTGTTTGATGAGAGATAGGTTAGTCACGTGGCATTCACGTGAATTTTTTATATATAGTGGGCCAGTGGCAATGTCTTGAACGTGGGTCCATGCGGACATTGGCTTTAATATTTGGCAGTTGACTTGAAGGAGTGCTTTCGCTACCTTAGCTTTTTACTTTTGCTTTCTGTAAAATGTAAATGGTCGTTGAGATTTGAATTCATATCAATAAGAATTTAAACATTTATCATCTTGTCACTTTAACAATGATAGATGACAATCTTCTTAATTATTATTTTTACCTATCATGAACGGATATTAATTTTAATTATTTTTAAACTATTCAAAAAAAATCTTATATATTTAAGCAAAAAATTAAAGAATAATAAAATTTTCAATTTTAAAGCTTGTCTTTTTGTGACAATTGATTATATTTTTTTATTGAAAATCTCTTATGTCATTTCAAATTTAAAATTAATAAATTTAATCTTGAAAAGAAAATTTTGGTTATCAATTTCAAAAACAAACGATTAAAAATAATTAATCATGAGTTTAATTGTATAATTTTGATTGATATAGTAATAAAATTAGTTATCAACCTTTACGTATTATGTTAGTTTGGTAAAGGTTTTATAGAGTCAAAAAAATACCTTCTGCATTTGATTAAATAGTCACTTTGATTACTTATTTTTAGAGCAATTCAACTCTCAGCATTTGAAGGTCGTATTTATAAAAATTTTAAAATTTTAAATATAACAAACAAAAAATTGCTAAATATAACAATATTCACATCTATGAAAATTTTAATTTTTTTAAAATTTTCAGATATAACAAACATCACATTGTTAAAAATAAAAAATTAATATTTATGAAAATTTGAATTTTCAAATTTTCAGATAATCCGAAACTTTAAATATTGCGATCCGTATCCGATTTAAAAAATTTAAAATCAGATTGGATATTTGATTCAAAAATAAAAATCGGATCGAATATCCGAATTTTCGGATCGGGTCAACGGATAATCGAATCAAGTCGGATTGGATAATTGAACACCCCTAATTTTGACCCAGAATGATATATTCAGGGTTGAATTGCTCAAAAAAAGAATAGATATCAAAGTAACTATTCAGTCAAACGATAAAAGAGTAAAATCTATAAGCACTAGTTTGATTGAATAATCAAACGTTAAGAACACCCATAAGCACTAGTTTTGACTTTATACCTTTTATATATTCTAAAAAGTTAAGGACTAAAATCTATTATTAAATCAATTAAAAATATTAAAATTGATGAAACATTAACATTATAATGAATTGTCTTCAATTACTCATTTTTAAAGTTGATAGGGATTAAATTATCCTTTTAGAATTAATTTATCTAATTTCAAAACTAAAGACCTATTTTTTTTTTACCTTTTCTTTTGTTACGAGCAAAAAGCCATGTTTGCTGGAAACTAAAAATGATAAATATTATGGGTAAAATTTTGATACACAAGTTGGGTAAAACTAAATTTACACAAGCATGTATATTTACACTATAAAAATTCAAATCTTAAGTTTCTAACCCTAATTCTAAAAAATTAAACCCTAAACTTTAAAACTTATACACTAAATTTTAAACAACTAATCTTGAATTCTAAACTCTACAATCTAAACCCCTAAACTAAAACCCTAACCCCTAAAACTAAAAAGCACATGTAAACTAAAGTTTATTCAGTCTATGTATCAATTTTTTTTTCTTCTAAATATTACCTTTTGTAATAAGATTTTTATTTGGAGTCAGTTTAGTATTAATTTGAAAAGTGTGGTTTAAATGTATTATTGAAATATATATTTTTGGCTTGTTTGATTAAAATTAAAATATTAATATTGATGTCGGTTGAGTATAGCTTGATTAAATAAATATAAATTAGCATATATATGCAACAACACTCACTTAGAGAGTATTCTTCAACTCCCGTCTTGACACCCTAATACCAGGTTCAAATTCTGAGTGATATTATTAATATTGTTGTTAAAAATGTGTTCTAAACTATAAATATAAACTTTTGAACACTTTGTTACCCAAATTCAAAAACACTTCTGAAAAACAATTACCTCATCCAAAACAAACGATTAAAAACGTAGCTAAATTGCCTTTCACAAATAAATAACAAATTAGCATATACTGTACTTTGTCAACAACGCTCACTTGGAGCAATGGTTAGAACTCCTGTCTTGACAGTTGACACCCTAGAACCAGGTTCAAATTTACATAAATCCCTACTCAAATAGTAAGTTTAGATTATAATATAAAATTGTATAGCTATAAAAATTTATACTTCTTAAAAAAAACATTTGGAAGCCCATTTTATTGAAACCGAAGTGGCGGCTCGATTTTTGGTTTGTAGGTTATTTTAATTGCCCACTAAAACACAACGGTTAACAGCTTTTTCCCAAGTCGGCCTTCCTTTTTATCAAATGCTATCGAACGTTAAAGGCAAAGCGAGACAAGATGCTAGACATCTCAAGGGAAATTAAAGTTGGGTAATCAATGATTTCAAAAAGTTTAAACTGCTAAAAAAACAACTGAAAAATAAATCAATAAAAGAATTTCCAGGAACTCTCTAAGCAAGTGTGCAAAAACAGACATAAAAAGCATGGCCATTTCATTTTAATACCATCAAAATTTGATTTATACGCTAAAAAGCCTGAATACGTACATATGTATATATATTCTGACAATCTTGGCAAACTGAAAAGACACATAAAATAGCTTTAACACCATGATATTGACGCAGTTAAGCTCTACACATGCAATCAGGGGTTGGATATGTATATATAGATTGCTTCTCCTTTCTTAACCTCATTTGGCCTTGTCTGTTTTTATGCCCATCGATAACTATGTGCTGAAACTCAGACCACTCCATGCTCTTGTTCAGGAATAGAGGACCCAACAGTAACATGTTTGGTCTTATGGTTTTTAAGTTCAAGTAAGCTCGATGTCCAAGCTGTGAACAGGTATACATGAACTCTCATTTATGAAATTTCTTTTATATAGAATACAATGATTTTTTACTTGATGAAATTCAATCCTAAAACAATGACAGCGGAAAATTGGCAAGGGAACTTTAAAGTGCATTCTTACCAAATCATTGTGCCTGTTTCCAGGAGAAGCAGAGATGAAGATGTCACTTTGAAGGCTCACGTAATAATCAACGGCTGCCATCAAAGATGCTTTACCTTCAACCTCAGTGAGTTCCACCGTTGAAGCAAGGCTCTTCTCATCTTCCATGAGCGGAAACATTTTGCGCAATGTTGAGATCCTTGCCTCTCCTCCATAAACCTAAAAAAGAAAAGGAAAAAAGGCTCCTTTTAAATCAGGTTTCCGCATAAAACAGTAGTTTCCAAAATTAACCTAGTGAATATGACAGAATCAAATCTACTATGAAAAGAAAGAAAAGAAAACGGACTTTGTGTGAAGCAAGATAGAGGCGGGTATTATTGTTGAAGCCCAAAGCAGTTAGTAGCAACCCAATCTCCTCTGGAGTCAATGGGCACCGCCCCTGATTTCTCAACTCATTGTCAGTGAATTGAGAGTTTAAGACCCTTCCCTGCCATAAAATTTGACGGTACTTAGCTAATGCCAGTCTCTCAGCTTTGCCTCCACCAAAATCACAAGCAGAATGAGCAGCCATATCCTGCACAAATTTTAATTAGAAAGGTAATTACAGTTGCTACAGCATATCTTCATATATTATGTATGTATATATTTGGATAAAATTCAATATAACCAACAGACTAGACACTCATCAAACGAGTTAGTATTGTAAACAACTGACTGGTGCTTTTACCCAGAAACTAACGTGAAAGGGCACTCAAAATATACAGGTACAAATGCTTTGATAGTAGATATATCCCTACCAACTTCAATGCCCAGTAGCGCACCAATGACCAATAACCAGAAATTATTTAATGATAATTTAGTTTATGAAAGAACTGAGCATCATCTTCTACTGTTAACCTAAAAGGCTCCAGGAACACTACAAATTAGATTATATATTGGCTTACTCAATTTTTTAAAGGAAATGGAATTCATACTTTGTCAAAGCGAAGATGTAATACAACAAACTTTCCAGCTCCCAATTTTGGGGTATCATCTATTCTCTCAGGTAGGACCTCACTTCCAGATGCTTGAAGCTTCCCAGATGGGTACCGGAGTCGATGGACAAGGATCTCTCCTAATAATCTGATTTGAAGAACAAATGCTAAAGCTTCGAAGTTTACTTTACAACATAAATGTTGAAGTTTTAGAGGCAACTTGTCAAACGCTAAATGATGGGAGAATGGTGATATAGCAGCAATCCCATAACTGCACCCATAAAGATCTATCAATCATCATAAACAATCTTGTTTTCTAACGTAGTTGAACCGCTCACGCACACACATACAAATTTCTACGACCATCTGTCACCAACTGGCTATCTAGCATAAGGGCTGAAAACAGTACTAATTTACCAAAGAAAATTGTGTTTGTTGCTTAACGCTTTACCTCTGCATGACAGGCAACACATTTTCGATATACCAATCTGTCGAAGCATGAACAGGTGCTGCTTTGATTCTAGTAGCTCTTATACCTGTAGCATAATATTCCGTGTGCTCCAAGATAATTGTCTTGGGAGCTCTTTAACTATAGAAACTTTGTCGCCAGGGACATTGATAAAGTGATCCACATCAAATATATCCGTGAATGAACTGCAGAAGCAAACCTGAATCTCCTCAGATTAAAAGATAAAAGAAAAGCCAATAACAGGTTGTATATGTTACTCATGAAATACCTTGAATCTTGCCAAACAGGATTCACCTCAAGGTGCGGTATCACCAGTGTTGCATTCAATATTTGAGCAACAGCAACTGCATCACATATCTTGGTAACAATAAATAAGTAAAAGAAGCCGAAAGTTAATGCATTAAAACCGAACAGCAAAAAAACATGCATTAGCTATCCATTAACTCACCCCCATTCTTTGCTGCTGGTTCAATCCTCCATCAAGAAATACCTGAATATAACCCTGAGATCTCTCTGGCAATGCTTCAAGATGTGAAAACAAGCTTATTAGTTAAAGAGAAAAAAATCCCATCTCATTCATTTTCGAGGTCCACTTAATTATATCCAAGAATCTCATTATATAGATTTTCAAACACTTACATGGGGGGTTATCCGCAGAGTTGATGCAAGGTTTCCATCCTTGATTTGGCAAGGGAGACCAGAGATCGAATTGTTGTTTAATCGGCTGAAAAGGCCAAATACTAAGAAACATACATAGTATTGAAATTTGAAGACTTTTCACCAATGGATAAAAATCAACTAGATGGGATACTAACTATTTTCCGATGTAGAGGGACCTCAAGTAAAGACAAATGTCTTGGTTTTGGAGCATTCCATTCCTGGAAAAGCAAGAGCTTCTTCAATTGATTATTTAATTCTAAAACAAATCATAGTGAAATAAACGCAACCATATATAGAAACGATTGCTAAAAAACTGGTGTCGAAAGCAAACTGAAATTGAAACTCCGGTAATAAAATCAAACGTAGAATAAGCTATATAGAAGAAAAAGAAATATAGCAAGCGAGAAATGAAAATTACGGAGAATAAAGAGGGCGAGGCACGTCCAAGAGGGGCGAAGAGATTTGGGAGAAAAATTGGCAATAGAAGAAGGAAAAGCGCGGCAAATGCGCTTCTTTGAGATTTGTGAATCTGGTGATTGTGGCTATATGGCTGCCTCATTCTTTCCTCTCTTTTTTAGTGTGTATAATGCTAAAACCCTAATTCCATGAAAATTAGAACCTAGAAGAGAGCGTTTCTACTGAAATCGGAAATGGCTGTGATCCAGATGAAAGACGACGTTGCTGAGACCGACGGCACTCTGTTGATCGGAAATGTTAATTTATATAAGGTTTAATACACCTTTTCCCCTAAACGTTACTTATTTTTTTAATTTATCCCTTAAATTATATTTTATCCACTTTTGTCCCTAATATTTTTTATGTTACTCATATTGTCTTTTACCGTTAATTTTTTTATCTAACCCTAATTCCATGAAAATTAGAACCTAGAAAAAAGCGTTTCTACTGAAATCGAAAATGGCTGTGATCCAGAGGAAGAACGACGTTGCTGAGACTGATGGCACTCTGTTGATCGGAAATGTTAATTTATATAAGGTTTAATATACTATTTCCTCCTAAACGTTACTTATTTTTTTAATTTGTTCTTTAAATTATATTTTGTCAACTTTTATCCCATAACATTTTTGACGTTATTCATATTGTCCTTTATCATTATTTTTTTTTATCTTGACCAATCAAAATTTATCACATTATTTTTTTTACTTTTTAATTTAAAAATAAAAATAAAATATGTTAAAGTATTTATTAATTTAATTATATTTTTTAAAATACTCAAAATACCCCGTCTTCTCCCACTAAAATACCCACCCTTCTCAAATGGCTGAGAATTTAATCTTTCAATGACAAGTAACTCATTTCTTGTTAGCTTGACCCGACCGCCATTGATGAACCAAATAAAAGCTTAGAAAAAGTTAAAAGCAGTTGTTGAGGGTTGAATTAACCAAGTGGGTATTTGTTATTTTCAAGGGATTGAATTGGGTATTTCTCAGAATTTCGAATTTGGGTCGTCTTGTTGTTCTTCTTCTTCATTTTTTTCATGGAGTTAATCGCAACGACGGCAGGAACCGGATCTCATAAAACGACGTCAGAAAATGAGGAAGTTGCGGCACTCAAAACACTTCAATTTACTGACGAAATTTGCTTTTTGATGTCGATTTTGGCGACCGATAATACAAATTCTTTCACGGCTCTGCTTGAACTTCCGGCGACCGGTAATACAAGTTTACTCTGCAGAAACTAAACCCCTAATTTTCTGCCTTTGATATTGCTATTTGTTTTTCAAAATCTGGATTGTTTCCCAGTTTGTAAGAAATTGCTGATTTTCTTAGTCATTTTTGAATTGCAAAACGAAACATGTTACATTCTAATAGATATTACATATGAAATCATGGAGATTTTTTTTAAGAAATTAATTTGCAGTATTGAGTGTTTGATTTTCCCTTTATGATTTATGGTAGATCTATTATTATTTGTTACCATTTAATTAATTGTTTGACATTTTGCCTCTTTGAATACATTGCTTGGAGAATGAGAATGTTCATTGCTAAAATCTTATGATTTTACAGTGAGAAATTGAATTATTACACTGAGGAAAAGACCGTATAGGGAGGAAGAAAATGGGGGTATTTTGAGTATTTTGGAAGATATAATTAAATTAATAAATATTTTAATATATTTATTTTATTTTAAAATTTTAAAATAAAAAAATGATGTGGCGCGTTTTGATTGGTTAAAATAATTTTTTTAACGGTGTTAGCTTTTTAGGTTATATTAGTAACGGCGAAAAGTTTAAGGGATAAAACGTCATTTAAAGGGTAAGTTGAAAAAACAGATAATGTTTAGAGGGAAATATGTGTATTAAGCCTTTATATAAATATATATATTTATTTTAAAAAATTTAATTTTAACTCTAAAATATTAAATCTTAGTTTTTTAATCCTATTTTTAAATTTTAAATCTAAATTAAATTTTTATATTACATTTACATTTATATCACAACATACTTTGCTTACAGCATATAAAACAAATATTTTGCAAAGTTGCAGCTGCTAAATGCGAGAAAAGAGACGGATCATTAGCGATTTAAATGACCTAAATTTTTAGTTTTGTTGATTATTTAAAATTATGGTCAATTTAATAATTTTTTAAATATTAATATTAAATTATTTAAAATTAAGATCAAACTGATAAATATATAAAATTTGTATACTAAAATTTTTATTATACAAACATCATCATTATTTATGTTAAGTGATCAAATTGTACTAACATCAAGGCTTTGCTTAGTATAAAGGATGAAAAGTTTGTGAATTAAATGATTAAAATTCAAAGTAAAAAAGTGATTAAGAATCTTTACCATTTGATTAACATATTTAATCCTTTTTTTGTTTTTCATATTAATGCTTAAGTGATCAAAATAGAATAATAATATAATATTTTGACAAAAAAATATCTAACGGTATGTATTGAACCAAAACTCATTGTTTTCTCTCTTAATTTTGTTAAAATTTTAAAACTTTTAACTTTTTTCCTATAACGATCAATTTATTTTTAATGGTGATTGGCCTTCTTTTTTTTCTTTCCCTTCTTTAGCCTTTAGTAGATTATTTTTTGTGATCGTTTCATAATTTTTTTCTGACTAACTCGATGACAACTCGTTATTTCAATGGTCTAAGTTCAAACATTATTCTGAGAGGAAAAAGTGTGACTATCTTCCATTAACTTTAGTCCCGAACATCTTGAGGAGGGTTGTTTCCTTTGCTCGCCGTCCTTCTCAACTCTTTTCTCATATGCTATCGCATTTTATTTATATTTTCTTTGATTGTATGTTCCTCGATTTTTCTTTGAAAAATTAAGTTATTGTTTTCTTTTTTTACTGTCATTCGATATTTGCTTTTAAAAAGTTTCACTTTTTTCCAGTGTTTTTTCATCGAATTGAATTCTTTTTACTTCAAAAATTTTTGACAAGAAAAATAAATGTTTGAGTTCAAAACATTTTGGTAATATTTTTTTTGTCAATTTTATCAATTTAATCCCTTAAAACTTATATCGGTGTCATCGATCGCAGATACTTTTTATTTGAAAAATTTTTAGTGATTCGAATGATAACCGTCATTCTTTTCTTTAATGTTGTACGTCAGTCGTTTAAAGTTTACGTTTTAATCTGATTTTTGCCGACTTTGTTTTCCTGTTCATTTTTGTTCGGAACTTTTTGTGTGTGTTCATGTTCTATGAAGCCCGGTTTTGCCTATTGTACTTTGGACGATATATTTAAATGAATGAGTTTCATCTGATAAAATAAAAACATCGTTTAACGAGTAAAAATGTAGTTTACATATATTGTATTTAGGCTTAGCAGTAAAAAAAATGCTCAATCTATATTTTTTTTTTGCAGTTTAATACCGAATATTTTTTAGGTCGCTTTAGTATCTAAAATTTCATTTTATAACTCATATAAGATTTTTTCATGACAGACGTTAAAATTTTTTATCTAATAAAAACACGACATATGACATATTTCTGGTATTTTTAAATTTGTATTATTTAAAAAAAATAGAAAAAAATATTAATTTTATAAAAAAAAAACCCAGCATCTTTAATTTCTCTAAACCCCCAAACCCAAACCTAAATCCCTAAATTCTCCCTCCCACCACCGATTCAACCACGACCGGCCACCCTTGCCTTGTCAACCCCCACTACTAAAAATTCCATCATTCTATCGTCGAATGAACAATCAATTGTTCCGTCGACGAACATCCTCGTATGAAAAAATAGATCGATTGGGCTTCTAATCGACGTCTAGAGGGTGAGGGATACTGAATGGTGAGGTAGTCGACGCTTGGGTGGTGAACCACCGACGTGCGGGGAATGTCGGACAGTGAGAGAGGTGGTTTGAGGGTTTGATTGAAAGAAATTAAAATTTTGGGGGTTTTAGGATGTTTATATTTTTAAAGAAATTCAAAAATTAATTAAATAAATAAAACATGCCACATGTCGGACGAACAACTTAATTTGAGTTGCGGAATAAAACGTTAGACACCAAAGTAACCCGAAAAAACGTTAGACATCAAGTTAAAAAAATATAGATTAGACGCCTTTTTTGACTATTAAACCTTGTATTTACGAGAGCTAAACGCCTAAGGCCTTAAACCTAGGGGTGATAATGAGTCTGTCCGGCTCGCGAGCTACTCGGGCTCGGCTCAGTCAAAGCAATGTCAAAGCTCGGCTCGAGTGAGCTCGACTCTGACTCGAGACCTTAATAAGCCAAGTCGAGCCTACCCAAGCTCGGCTCGAAAAGCTCGTGAAGAGGCTCGAAATAATTATAAATATACTACATATACACTAAAAGTAATATGTTTAGTAAAAGAAAAATAATAAAATAAATTAGAAAAAATTCACTAAAAGTAAATTAACTAAAATAAATTGAGCATTTTCATTTTATTTTCTTTAATTACGTGTTTATATTGTGAGAATATTTGTTAGTTATTTAGATTAATCTACTTTTTAACATTTTTTTTCTTTTTGATTATTGAATTTCGTTTCAGTGTTGGTTACGAGAAATTTTTTTAATAAATCTTTTATATAAAAAATTAATAACAAAATTATTCATTTCGAAGTCGAGCTGAGCTTAACAAGCTTCAAGCCCGAGCCAAATCTGACGGCCTCGAACTTAAACCACATCTAATAATATTATTTTCAAGGCGAACCAAGCTTGACCAGGCTCAAACTCAGCTCGTTATCACCCTTACTTAAACCTAATTTGTCTGACAATTCCAAACGGCTCGTTAAGCTTTACCAAAATCACTACAACAAAAAGTTCAATCTTAAAGTACTTGAGTTCTTTGTTACATAATATCTTATTCTTGTCTGAAAATCCACTATTCACAGGAAAAGACCAAAAACACCCTTCATTCCCACCCATAATATTCCATAATTTTCTGTAATTTAAAGAAAAGGCTGACACTAATTCCGTACAATCTATACTTCAAAATTCTTACTCAACAAAAAATTAGATTTCGTATTTTAGCCTACAGAATCGAAGATCCCATCGTTTTCTCACCTTCCAAACAGACTCTTACGCTCCCCTTTTGGAAAATGGAAGAAAACGTAAACAGAGCTGAAGCCATTCGTCTACTAGGAATCGCTGAGAAGCTTCTCCAAAGTCGTGATTTCAATGGCTCGAGAGACTTCGCAATCTTAGCCCAAGAGACCGAACCGCTGCTGGATGGTTCAGATCAGATCCTAGCCATCGTCGACGTCATCCTCGCAGCTGAGAAAAAAGCAAACAACCGCCAAGATTGGTACTCTATTTTACAAATCGATGGCCGATCCGACGACAACGATCTCATCAAGAAGCAGTATCGTCGCCTAGCTATCCTTCTTCACCCAGACAAAAATAAGTTCCCTTTCGCCGATCACGCCTTCAAGCTCGTAGCCGATGCATGGGCCATTTTATCTAACAGCTCGAAAAAATATGTTTACGACAAAGAATCGAGCTTGTTTACGAGGATTGATTTAAGCAGCGGCGGCGGCGGCTATCGTTCGAATCAAGCCGAGAAATTTCCGGTTTCGAGAAGAGGCCAAAATCAGGAGCGCGGGCAATATTGGACGCCGAATGCGAATGCCCAATATGAGAATCAGAGGTCGAAAACGTCTACATTTTGGACAGCTTGCCCGTACTGTTATAGGTTGTTTGAGTATCCTAGGGCTTACGAAGGTTGTTGTTTAAGGTGCCAGAATTGTGAGAAAGCTTTTCACGCGGTTGATATTCCGACATTGCCGCCGTTGGTTCCGGGGAAAGAAGCTTATTATTGTTGCTGAGCGTTTTTTCCATTAGGGTTTGTGCCTGGAAGTCCGAAAAGTGAAGGAAAATCCCCCACCGGCTTTCCGAACTGGATGCATCCTACATTTTCTGAGGTGCCGATGCATGGGGATGAAAAAAATGAATTCAATGAGCAAGCTCCGCCACCGCCTCCTTCGACCACTGCAGCAAATGTGGTAGGAAATACAAGTAATGCGGCTGTGGTATCCGGTGGGAATATGTCCAATTCGGGCCCAAAGAAGAGAGGGAGGCCGAGGAAAGTTCCACTGTGAGGTTTGATTGGTAATGAAATGTTGTTTTTTGGTAGCTTTTTTATTAGAATGAACCTGACCGTAATGCAGGAATGTTTGAGAGGCGGTGTAGGAGGATACCGGTGAACCGAGAAGGAAGAATCAGGCCGAGGCTGAAACATTGCAATGTTCGGAGTTACATTTGTAGGTACTATTGTTGTAGTTTGTTTGTTTTGTTTGTAGATTGTCATAGGTGATCATTGTAACACTATGATATATTCAGCAATGTCAAGTCAGCAAGTTCTTTCACCATTGATTATGAGCAATTCTACTTCTCGGCCTTTCGCGTATGTGGCCATGCACTTTTGCTTGCAATTTAAAATTTTGAGATGTTTTAGAACATTACCATAATTGTTGTCATAAGCGAAGTACTTGTTTGTGTGTGTTTTCATATTGAAAATTGAAACATTAGTCATTTCATGTTTCATGGGTTACATAATAATTGTTGGATTGGTGCATCTTGAATGATTCAGATGACTAACTGCTAATGTATGTTAATGACATACAAGTGATTTCAGTTTATTTTAGTCCTTTTGCAACTAAACCCCCTTGTGTTCTGCTCGCCCGTTAGCCAATCCGATCACAGTTTTCTTTATGTCAAGGGCTTGTTAGTTATTGGATCACTTTGTAAATTTAATGCCTTGACTTAGCGATGAGATATCGATCCCAAGCTATTTGGTATGTTCGCCCTCGCTTGCCTGTCTTTCATTTTCAAATTTGACCTGAATCTTTGAAAATGTGCTGCAAAATAAGTAGGATGATCAACAATTACCGACTAGCTATGATGTTGCATTGCCTAGAATTATTACCTGCTAGTCAGTAATTGTTTATTCATCTTCGGAACAGTTCTCCTACCTAGGAGTAGGACGATGCATACACGTGATGCAGTTTTTGTACAAGTTTTTGCTGATATCTTCAACACAACTGCATGCATGCATATACATATTAACTTGGTTTGAAGAATCATTGCCTTAAACTTAAAAGAAGCTGCCATCTTAGAGAGGTGGGAGACGGAAGAATTTGAGCAACTAGCAGGTTTCCTATAGCTCTGTGATGTTTTATTAGTCAAATGCATTAAGCTCCATTTTGATCTGCATAATTCTATAACATTACGAGAATGGCAGTGTATTTTATGCCTGCAACTCGGTTTCAGACTTCAAATGAGATTTAAATCGGGCGTACTTAATCTCATGTCCTCTTGTATGAACGAATTATGACAATGCCAATAGAGATTTTTTTGAACAATTTTTACTTAGGGGTGAGGAACGGGGGAATTGCTCATACTGGGACTAGAACCCAGGACTTGGGGAAGAGATTGAATGCCAACATGAGTATTCAATCATCTGCTCCAAATTGTGTTAAAATTTAAATATATTATAATTTTAAATAATAAATAATTTGCGTAACAAGTTAAGTTGATGCTAAGTTGCTAACAACACTTCGATATTCAATTACCCAAAGTTTAAATCAGGTAAAGATATTATCTTCCTCAATTTGTAATATTGGAGCTTACACATTGATACGAAAGCAAACAAAACCTCCTGAATATTAATGCAACGGAACTAAACTGGATTATTATATAAAATTTTGTTGTTTGTTTATGTAACTCATATTAATATTCATCAGAGTTCAAATTTCATTTATGTAAAATAATAAATATTAATTATTTTATTTAACAATAATATTGTCAATATCTATATTATGCATAAAATCATTGACTAAGTTAGTGTCACAAGCACACCAAACCAACTCAGTAAAGAAAAGATTAAAAGTAAAAAAAAGTAAAACAACAAATTTTATTATAAGGGCATTTATTTCTCTGTTTTTATAATTTTGAATAATAAATAGAATTCATGTTCAAAAAGAGAGAGAATAAACTACAACTTCTATGAAAATATTTAAATGAATGACTAAATAATTTAAGAAAATTTGGGCGTGGGTTTAATTTTTTTGTTCACCTACAGGCTACGACATGAGTGTCATGTAATTTAATAAATATTAATTTTGAAGCAAAATAAATTTACAGAATTCAATGAACAATTGGGGGAAGTAACAATAACTTTGATTCTTGAGAATCAGGAAATTACACTTCGAAAATAACTTGGTTTCTCAATGAAAATGTCTTACTGAAAAGGAAAGTTTCAGGCATCAATTAAAACAAGATAAGCAAACATCATTTTTTTTTAAAAGGAATAAGCAAACATCATTAAACACAGAATTATGGTGTGTCTGAAAATATTTTCCAACGAATAAAAAAGTTGTCTGAAACAACATGTAAAAGAAAGGTAAAAAACAAACAAAAAAACATTAGAGGTTTAATGGGGTATTAAAAAAGGCGATGGAGGAATTACTGTAGGGTAAGTCACTCTACCCAAAGAAAAATTAGTGGGTTTTCCTCGAGAACTTTCTTATTACTTTCAGTTTGTCTCTCCCACTAAAAATCCCTTCTTTTTTTTACCTCTTTTTTCATCTGCATCGAAGCCACTGTCTCTCATCATGCACCTATTTTCGATCCTGGCTAAGACGGTAAGTTCTTCCTTTGATCTTCCCTTTATCTGTCCTTTTTCCTCATCTGGCTTTGGTTAATTAACGAGAAAATGTAGGAACGAAGTAGCTCAAGTTTTGGATTTTGCTTGGTTGATGACAGAGAAAAAGATGTACTTTCTTTGATTTTCTTTTCCATCTAACCAAGGGTAAAAGATGAAATTGACATGCAAATTTACTTAACTGTTAGGGTCTGTGTCATTCATTAAATACCCTTTTTTGATGTAACGATTTCTTTCTGAATCAACATTTGTCTGAACTCTGTTGGACTTGAATATGGGATGTTTTTTTTTTTTTTTTTGTATTTGGAAAGACAATCAAATGCAGTGAAGTTTCTACTCTCTTTTTAAGAATAAACCCATTAGCTGAAATCTGCTAAAAGACTATTATTGGGATATCTAATTTAAGTCTGATTTTTTTCCTTTTGTGGTGGAAAATTATGCTGATGTTATTTTTTTGAACATACTGGCTTTTGAAACTAGATCATGTGTGAATCACAAAAAGGACAAGCTACAGAGGGGAATTGTAGTGCTGGTGGCAAAACTAAAGATAACAATGAATGGGAGGAGATATCGGTAGGGGAGGTGTCACTAGGAGATTTAATATGGGTGAAACTCCATGGAAAGTCGTGGTGGCCGGCAGTGGTATGCCTAATGCAGTGGTTGTTTGATCTTTGGTTAATTAGTATTTTGGACAGAATTATTCGGTTCGTGGATTCTAATCTTCGCTGTTGTGACAGGTTGTTGATGAGAACAGTGTTATCGAGAGCAGTAAACCGGGAAGTAAATCACGGGGGAAGGTGCTCGTGCGACTATATGGGAGCCATGAGTAGTCAGTTTTCTGTTTCCCTACTTGATTTTTGTGTTTCTTAGAGAAAACTGTGTGAACTTTGATGGGTTTTGAGAATTTTAAAAAAAATTGGGTTTAAATGTGTTAACAAAATACATTCGAGGATTGAGGCGTGTTATTTGTTCCTCTCTGCAGCTTATATGTAGACCCTACGAAATGTCATTCTGAGTTTAAAACGGTAAGTTCCGATCACGTGCTTCCATCTTTGTGATTCAACCACTCATGTGAGTTAGATTGCTTAGTTGTTGTATTCAACTGATTTATTGATATCTTCACATCCTGTTTTTACATTGACAGATCCTAGAACAGAATAATGGTGATCGTTACAACATTCTTGAAAAAACTTTGGAGCAGGTAATAAGTTTCTTCTCCTCTCATGTATCATTTTTTCCTTTCAACAATCTGAAGGCTCTCCTTTTTCGGAAAGCTATATATTTAAGCAAATTATCCCTAAAGTTTGTAATTTATGAGTCTCCCATAATTTTGGATTTGGCTGCAGCTTCGCCGGAAATCTATTAAACCAAAGGGGCAAGAATCTAACGCTACAGGTTAGGCTTCTTTAGTTTGCTTATCTCTTTTCCTAATTAAATTCCTGTTTATTGTTCTTCAGTTCTACTATATGATCAATATGATCGAAAAGCTTCATTGCAATGAAATCTTGATGTCAGAATCTGATGTATGATATTTCACAATGATAGGGTGGCTCGGTCACCCTGTTAGAATGTGACAGAAGCGAATAACTGAGCTGTCCCGAACAGAAAGTTATGTTATTTACTGTAGAAATGATGTGATAAATCAGTTTCACTTGCCTTTTTTGATATAATCAGCTTTAACAATTGTCGCTACGGAAGATCCTGTAAGCAACCTAGGATGTTTATGAACAAAATTTAACTGGCTTATTGGCTTCTTTTGTGGAATATATATATTTTCCTTTTAAAGTCAAAGATGAGATTAAAGTGATACCTCCTGAAGACTTCAATAAGTACCGCTGCTGCAGTTAGGTGGAACTTAGCTATTAGTTCTTCAGATGGTCATTGACAACTGTTTAGGAACTTTGTATTTCAGAAAACCGAAATCTATTTCTTTGCTTCCCACCAAATTAAATAAAGAGAATTCGATACCTGAGCATGCCTTTTTTGTTCTTTGAATCTTCCTAAAGTCATTACTCTCTAGACTTTAGACTCACGAGGGAATCACCACGTTATGAAGATATTCACACTGAACTTTGTTTCTTAGACCTTTCATTATATTCATAGGATTGCGATATTCAAAAATGGATTTGTGTCGTATTCGATGTTCACCTCTCAAATGTCTATCGAATTAACATTCTTGGATACCTGCTAGAATTTTTCATTATTTCGTTCCAGCCTCCAAGTAGACATTTGATATTATGAAAACTTATAATCTGGAATAGCAAACACAAAAGCTGATGCTTCTAAAGGCAAGACTTCTAAGCAAGACAAGACTCCCGAGAAACTCAAGCGAAAGAGTCCTAGTACCGATAAACAGGTAAAGAATAAAGCGGACGGGCAATCAAGGGTCCAGAAGAAACAAAGGACAAATGACCAAACTGCAGAGAAAAAGAAGCCAAATAGTAGAAGCGCCAAGGAAAAGCCCAAGAGTTCAACTTCGAAGCAAGGCAAGGAGCAGAAAAAGTCGAAGCCAAATAGCCCGAGAACATCCAAAGGGAAAAATCTGTTAAAGGAGGAGACTGGCAGCCAAAGCTCTGTGAGTATACAGTTGTTTGTTCCCCCCCCCCCACCCCCCCCAAAAAAAAAAAAAATCCTACAGGTTCTTAATATCTCCCAGCAAAATCTTAGTTCTTAAACTAAATTGCATTCCTCAGGAAGGAACTTCACCCGGAGATTCTCCCAAGACCAGTACCCGAAGAACAAGAGTGATGCAAGGTCTGGGTTTGATTGCACCCCTGGGTTCACCATTCGACAAGAACGGAGTCGTATAGCCAAGTTTTTCATAACAAGTTGCCCGTGGAATGGTACTATTCAAGTCAATTTGTGAACTGTGATGGCTTAAATGACATAGCTAGCAACTGTACACCTAAAAAATTTAGTTCTGCAATGGAAGCAGAGCAGCTTATGCCATTTGAATCCTAGAATACTCTTGACACTTAATCTCTTAAATTTCTAGAACTCCTATAGGATAAAATAGCCATGGGCAACAATTGGGAGTATGCCGATATCTAAATCCGAATTTCATATATACTCAAAAGACTGCATATTTCCAGCTAAATGGGCAAAATGTTCTTATAGTGTCTAAACTCATCCCAATTATTGGTCTTTCACAATGTCTCTTTTGCTCTACATGTTGTCAACAGAAGTGAAAGAACTGGTCGTAAAGTAACCAAAGTTGAAAAAGCTTAGAGGGGCATTGCCTGCTCAAAAGCTACAGATGTTGGGCTGCTTTTAGGGACATCCTTGAGACTGAACAGTGTTTGAAGTTCCTTTTGCCTTTAAAGGACCTTCCATTTTGCTGTGTAAGGGACACAAATGGGGTAGTTCTGTTGCACGATAGGTTAAAGTGCGGCTAATATATGACATGATCGTTTTTTTTACTCGATTACCAATATAAAATGTTATATATATTAATAACAATTTCAGTTGCAACTTAAATTGTTATGATTTTAAGTAATATTTTAGGTTTAGGTTTTCAAATTAAAATATTATATGTATTGGTAACAATTTAGGTTGAAACCTAAATTTGTAACATTTTAGGTCCTAACTTAAATTGTTATAATTTTATATAACATTTTAGGTTGTAACTTTACTAAATGTTATGATTTTGAGTAATATTTCAGGTTTAGGTTTCAAAACTAAAATGTTATTTGTATTGGTAATATTTTATGTTGCAACTTAAGTTGGTAACATTTTAGGTTGCAACTTAAATTTTTATAATTTTGTATAACATTTTAGGTTGAAACTTAAAATTTTACTCGTTTCAACCTAAATTGTTATATGAGATTTGACCGTCCAAGAATGAAAATATTTCACGACAAGTATCGAAATTTTGCTCTAAGTTTTACTGAAATTCAAGAATTCTAACTTAAAAGTAATATTACAATTTCCATCAATAATCAAATTATGGGTTTAAATTGTTAAAATCAAGTTTAGATTACTAATATACTCTAAGAAATCTTCATTGCCCAATACAAAATCTTAGTTTTAGGCTGGAATTAACAAAATCGCTATTAAAAAGTTAAAAAAAACTTGAAGATAAGCTATTTCTTTCATCAATTGCCTAATTCCAAGTTTAATTTGTTAAAATCAAGTTTACATTATTCATATACTCTAAGAAATCTACATTACCCAATAGAAAATCTTAGCTTTAGTTCGAAATTACAAAATCACTATTAAAAAGTTAAAGAACTTGAAAAATAAGTTATTTCTTCAAATACTTATTTTTGAGTTTAATTTGTTAAAATCAAGTTTAGATTACTTATATACTTTAAGAAATCTTTATTACCCAATAGAAAATTTTAGCTTTAATTCGGAATTAACAAAATCACGATTAAAGAGTTAAAGAACTTGAAACTCGGCTAGACTCACAACAAGTATTGAAATAGTCGAAAGTTTCGAAACTTACAAAAAAATGTATCATTCCAACTGTTGAGTTGATCAAAGAATGACAATTGGCCAAGAGGGGGTGAATTGGCTATTTAAAAGTTGAAGGGTGCAAGATAGAAATGTAAAAATTGGACACAAACAATTTTAGAGTGGTTCAAGCTTAGAACAAGCTCTACATCCACTACCTCAGCACCTTACTGAGGATTTCAACAATTCACTCACTGAATTCGTCCCCTTCTCTCGGTTTAGGAGGAAACCGTTACAATCAATCAAAACTTTCTACCTAAAGCTTGATCAAAGACACTCTTACAAAGAGAAATTGTGGTAAACAGAAAAATGCCTCTCAAAGGTAGATAAGTTTACTCAATTACAAGTTCACACAAACCCAAATTTGAATAAAAATGAATACAATAAAATCTCTCAAGAGGGTTACAAGAATTTAACTCTATAAGGCTCAAAAGGATTGGATTTATGCTTGAATGTGCTTGACTTGTTCAATTGTTGTTGTTGTAGCTTTTTAGGCTTGCTTTTATACCCTTTCATTGATTTCTATCCGCTTGGGTAGTTGGCATCATCAATAGAGCCGTTGGGCTCCATTTTTCCCACCATTAATGCATTTATGCAATCTACCGTATCGGTACATGAACAACCGTATCAATACCTGTCTCAAAATAGAAAGAGCCGTTGTGCACAAAATATAGGAGCGTATCGATATGTGGGAAGGCGTATCGGTACGGTATCAGTGTAAAACAAGGGGCGTATCAAAACAGGCAATGCCATATCGATACAATTTTGCTCACTTGGGCAACTGCCAAAACCTGTTTCGGTACGCCACGTAGGCGTATTGATATGGGTTAACTGATTTTCAAAATCACGTATTCCTAATAACTGACAAGGCAACGCTCGAATAATAAATAAAAATATTGAAAAATCTTAACCCCCGTATCGATACGGTGGTAGCTGTATCGGTACGTTGTTTTTTAAATCTTAAACTCAATATGAAGGTCGTATCGAAACAGATGACACTGTATCGAAATGCCTGAGTAAAAACCTTAGCCCATATGAAGGCCGTATCGAAACAGGCTTGCCTGTATCGAACGGATTCTTATAGTGGCATTTTAAGTTAAGCCAGTATCAAAACACTCGATGGCGCATCGATATGCCTGGGCGTAAAAGTTGAATTTGGCTTTAAAAACACTTAAAAAAATTTATAGGGTTTAAGTTTTTGACTTTGAATAATTTTGTACTTGAAAAATCCTTGTCAATTGTGAGTCTTTGAGATACTTAAATTTATTTTCTTTTACAAATAGGTCGTTAAACAATTTGTCATATCAAAATTAAACTTTAGTTTTACAATCTCCCACTTTTTGATATAACAAAACCAAGTTAAAATTTTAAGTCTTTTTGAAAAACTCCCCATTACTTTAAGATAGGTTTTAAAAACGTTTTTGAAAATTTAAGCTATTTTACTTATTCCCCTTTTTGTTAGATCAAAATCAATGATAGATCAATAGATAAGCAAGAGTAAAGCAAAAACATCATAATATTCATTGAAGCATAAAGCAATAATCAAGCAACATAAGAAAAATCCAAACTTAAAATCCTTAAAACATAAACATAGGTTCAATTATTAAATAACATAGGTGCATAAAATAGAAATCCTAATATGACATGTATGCTATGATTGTCTAGGGAGCATCCTCATTGTCCTCTTCATCTTTATCTTCATCATGGGTTTGAGTAGCTTGAGATTGTCTCCATTCCCCATGAAAAGCCGTGAGAGAGATATCCATTGATCCTTGTTGGCTCTCAATTGCTTTAACCCGTTCCTCCAAGGAAATAAATCGAGTGTCAATGGCAGCAAACCCTTCATTCATGGTTGTCTTCAATGAGGTCATAGAGGTGTTTAATGTAGTGAATTGCTTATTGAGATAAGCCATGAGAGCATCCATAGCCGATGGAGCTATCAGAGCTATTGGAGCGGCTTGTGGAGGAGCTTCTGGTTCTTCGAGGATAGCATCATGTGGAAGTTCAGCAAGACGAAGCCACTCTCCATTGAAAATAATGGAGTTTGGCTCGAGTAAGGGAGCGCTCATCAATGGGATCTATGAGAGGCTCGAGAAAGTCGTGAAAACAATCGATCTTCAATTGAGTAAACAAATAACTCAATTCTGTCCCATAGGTGAATGATGAAACTAGAGAGGTGGGGCGATGTTGGATGAGATAAACTAGCTCCGCGAACATAATTTGAGCAAGGTTGGGTTGTTTCTCTTCACAAAAACATCTAATCCGAAATTCGTCCACTTGTCGGATAGTGAAAACTTATCACCGAATGGCCAAAACCACCAAGTGATCATGAGATGCAAGAAGGGATCATGAGCATCAAGAATAGTGAAAAATCCACTAAGAACATGTCCCATGGAGTCCTCATCGTTGATTCCCTCATCTTCTATCCCAAAAACATTGACTAGAGTTTGAACATCAATACGAAATTTCTTCCCCATTAAGAATGATTCAATAGCAATGACCTTAGAACAGTCTTGGTTAAGGATGCACCGGGCGTTAGCAAAGAAAATCAAGACAAGATTACGGTATAAAATCTCGAGGATAGCCAAAAATTGAATAAAATTCCAACGTCTCAAAAGATAAAGATATTTAAACTTGAAACGTTCAGAGTTTAAGAATGGAAGAGATGTTACTCTTTTACGGAAAATTTTGTAGTTTTGGTATTGCTTGAAGTGATTTAAAGCCGCCGAAGTCGAAAAACTCTTTTGTAAATAAAGCTGAGGTTGGGACGAGCTGAGTTGTCTTCGGTTGAAGACTCGCCAACCTCGGTTGTTCTAGCTCTCTTTCTCAGTGCCATAGATAATCTGAAAAACAATTTTAAGGCACAAAAACAATGTATGCATAAATCATCACATTCAATCCAATAAGTCAAGGTATTGTTTAAAAATATATATTTTAAAAACATATACAAGTATAAAATATAATTTTGGTAAAAATATTTTTGAAAAATGGTTTAGAATAATATACGGTATAATTTTATATTCGAATAAAAAATTTCAATTTTTGAAAGTTTTTTACAAAAACTTGAAAAACTATAGTATGTATATGTTTAAAATGCAAAAACTAAGTAAAAAAAGTATAGAAATCAAAACGAAATTAAAAAGAAAAAGAAAATAGTTTTACACCTTGAGTTTGGGATTATGGATGAATGAGGATGAAGCAATGCACAATCTTTGATGAAAAGAGCTTGGGATGATGTTTAGAGTAAAACCTCTCAAAATATTTGATGAATTGATATGAAAAAACTTAGAATTGGGTGTAAATTTAAAGGGAAAATCAGCTAGGGTTTGTAAAAAAGTTTTGGTTAAATTAAACCCATTTAATGACTCATTTAAGGACAGATGGCTTCGCGTACCGATACGCCACATAGCGTATCGAAACAAGTGTACCAAAACACGAGTCCTGTATCAGTATAGACTAGACTGTATTGAAATGCGTTGTTAAACCAGTATCGATACGGTTGGACTTGTATCAATACACTTGTGCTGAGAAATGCAATCTGAGTTGAGTCAAGAATGGTGTATCGAAACACCTTTACCTGTTTCGATACGGATAACCCAGAATATGCATTTTGGGCCACAAGTTGCTCAAAAGTTTGATTTTATTCGAACCAAAATACATGCTGATGATGTGTGAACAACATGTATGGTCTAACATGGACACATACTCCCTCTAGCAACAACCATAGATGAATCAAGAAGCAAAATCACACATGCATATGAATCAATTGAATTCAAGCAAAATTTTGACCTTAAAGGGCTCTAAAGGGTCAAGAGAGGCTGGTTAAACCTAACTCTCTCATAAGTGTCCAAAATTGCTCTTTATCTAAAGGTTTGGTAAATATATCCGCTAATTGGTGTAAGGTGTCAACATACTCTAGAACTACATCATTTTTCAAGACATGATCTCTAATGAAATGATGTCTAATTTCTATGTGTTTGGTTCTAGAATGTTGAATGGGATTCTTAGTGAGACAAATGGCACTAGTGTTGTCACACTTAAGGGATGTGGTACCTACATTGACTCTGTAATCTAAGAGTTGTTGCTTCATCTAAAAGACTTGAGCACAACAACTCCTGGCCGATATATACTCCGCTTCGGTGGTAGATAAAGCTATACTATTTTGTTTCTTAGAGAACCAAGATATGAGCATACTACCTAAGAATTGGCAAGTTTTGGAGGTACTCTTTCTATCTATCTTAAATCCCCCACAATTCGCATCTGAGAAAGCATGAAGATCAAAGGATGAATCTCTAAGATACCAAATACCTAAACTAGGTGTATCTCCAAGGTATCTAAAGATTATCTTAACGGCTATAAGGTATTGTTTTCTTGATGGCTACTTAGGTTATAACTAAATTGCCATAGCACCGGATGATCAGGCAAAGACAACCTTCACATTGTTGTATGGCACATATACTTTTCGAAGGATGCCGTTTGGATTATGCAATGCTCCGGCAACTTTCCAGAGATGTATGATGGCAATTTTCTCTGACATGGTAGAAGATTTCCTAGAAATCTTCATGGACATTTTTTCGGTATTCGGAGACAACTTCGACAATTGCCTCGACAATTTAGATAAAGTGCTAACACGATGTGAAAAAATTGATCTAGTGCTCAATTGGGAGAAGTGCCACTTTATGGTAGATGAAGGCATAATGCTCGGTCACATTATCTCCTCCAAAGGAATTGAAGTCGACAGAGCCAAGGTTGAAGTAATCAAAAAATTGCCACCACCAAATTCGGTCAAAGGAATCTGAAGCTTCCTCGAACATACAGGTTTTTACAGAAGGTTTATTTATAATTTTTCTAAAATCTCTAAACCTTTGTGTAACTTGCTTGAACAGGACAGAGCTTTTAATTTTGATGACTCGTGTATCCAAGCATTCAAAGCCTTGAAGAAGCAACTTGCCTCAGTACCCATTGTCGTTCCGCCCGTTTGAACCTTACCTTTTGAACTCATGTGTGACGCAAGTGATTTCGCGAAAGGAGTTGTTCTAGGGCAGCGCACAGGTAAGACTTTTCATATAATTTACTACGCTAGTAAAACTCTAAACGGTGCACAACCAAATTACACCACGATAGAGAAAGAATTACTACCTGTAGTTTTCGCATTTGATAAGTTTCGCTCCTACTTGATTGGTACTAAGGTAATCGTTTATACTGAATACTCGGTAATTAAGTACATTATCGCTAAAAAAATGTCAAACCTCATTTGATTCGTTGGATTTTACTTTTAAAAGAGTTTGACATCAAAATTAAGGATAGTAAAGGAACAGAAAACCAAGTTACCGATTATTTATCAAGGTTGGAAAATGGCGATTAAGATCAGACTCTTTGAAGGTCTATGACACATTCCCGGATGAGCAGTTGTTAGTTGCCTCGGCAACTCCTTGGTATGTCGATTTGGTTAATTTCTTGGTTAGTGGTATTTTGCCTTATAACCTTACTCATCAAGGAAAGAAGCGGTTCCAACATGATGCTAAGCATTATTATTGGGATGAGCCTCTTTTATTTAAACAATCTGCAGATCAGGTGAAAAGACGATGTGTTCCTGAGGGGGAGCAAGACAATGTGCTTCAACAATGCCATTCTTCACCCTATGGAGGCCATTTTGGAGGAACTTGCACCGCAGACAAAGTCTTACAATCTGGCTTGTATTGGCCAACTTTTTACAAAGATGCTCAAGAATTCTACAAGATGTGTGATCGTTATCAGCGAACAGGGAATATTTCACGCTAACACGAGATGCCACTATAGTATATCCTTGAGGTCGAGTTGTTTGATGTGTAGGGGATTGATTTCATGGGACCCTTCCCATCCTCATTCGGCAATGTGTATATCTTACCTGCCATGGACTATGTGTCTAAATGGATAGAGGCAGCTGCAGTTCCTAGTAACGATTCCAAGACTGTGCAGAAATTCTTGTAGAAAAACATATTCACGCAATTTGGAACACCAATGGCAATTATCAGCGATGGTTGCACACACTTCGACAATAGGCTAATTGCCAAAATGTTGGAGCAATTTGGAGTGACGCACAAAATTGCCACGGTATATCATTCACAGACAAACGGGCAAGCCGAAATTTCTAATAGTGAATTGAAGGTTATCCTTGAAAATGTTGTCAATCCTTCTCGAAATGATTGGTCGACAAGAATTGACGAAGCACTATGGGCCTATCGAACAACATTCAAGACGTATTTAGGCATGTCACCTTACAGACTTGTCTACGACAAGACTTGCCACCTTCCGGTAGATATCGAACACAATGCTTATTGGGCAAGCAAAACTGTCAACATGGATTAGGAGAATGTTGGGCAAAAGCGACTATTGGACCTTAACAAAATTAAAGAATTTCGTGCCTTAGCTTATGACAACGCAAGAATCTACAAGGAAAAAATGAAGCGTTGGCATGATAAGAACATATTACGGCGGCAATTTTTGCCCGGGCAATTACTACTCCTCTTCAACCCTCGGCTGAAACTATTCCCGAGAAAACTGAAATCGAAATGGTCTGAGCCCTTCGAAGTTTTAAAACCTTTCTCCCATGGTGTCTTGATAATCAAGTCCACCATTGACGGACATGAGTTCAAAGTTAACGGACAAAGATTAAAGCATGGTCATATTCTTATTTAATTTAACGTTCAAAGTCCACCATTGCCGTGATAATCACGCCTCCTTTAGTATTTCTTATTTAATTTCAGTTTTATATTTTTAGACTTATTTTATTTTTGGATTTATATTTAGGATAAAAGTATGTTTTTAGTTTAATTTTTATTCTTTTTATCTTTATCTTTCCACATATTCTTTTTCTTTGTTTGTTTTTGATTCCACAACCACAATCACCATGGCCAAGAACATCAAGACAATTCCTCACCGGCTAAGGAACAAGAAGTGCCAAAGAAAGCCCCAACAGCGGAACTTGCCCGGGCAACCAAAATTGCCTCGATAATTCTCGATGCCTCAGCAAGTCTTGATGCCCAGGCAGCCGAACCCTACTCCGGTGAACATGGATCGAATTGAAAAGGAACCACCAGCCACACGCACTCAAACATCACGAATCGGCAAAAAAATCATGCAATTGGCACGAATGAAACTCCTCATTCAAGGTGACGACCTTCCGACTAACTCATTTGCATTTTATTTTAATTTTTGCATGCATTGAGGATAATGCTTCTCTCGAGTTTGGGGTATTTGTTTCTAGTTAGTTTCATGGTTAGTTGCATTCATCTTTAGTAATAGCATATAGGTCGCATATGTTACTTGTCATGCCTTTGATTGGATTTAATTGCTTGAACTTGTTGAATATCCGATGATGAATTTTTTCCATTACACTTAATTGAAAGAACCTTTAAATTTTAGGATTTCATGAAAAGAACTTAGAACTTTACTATGATGCTAAATATTATGAACACGGTTGTGGCTTGTTGATTGAAAGAAACTTGGTGAATTTAGGTTGCTTAAAATTTGGGTAAATTTAAAATTAAAAGTTAATTTCTTGCTAGAGGTGCCCGAAGCTGGCTCTAGTAGTTGCACATTAAAGATATCGCTAGATGTGCCCAAAATTGGCTCTAATCGACACAAAAAATAATTAAAATAAGAAATTGCTTGCTTTACTAGAGGTGCCCGAAATTGGCTCTAGTAAAAAGATGAAAAAATACCCCGGTAATTAAATTAATAAAGTCCTATTGTTTACATAGAATCTTGAAAATCAACTTGTACACAACTACGCACACACATTGTCACGAGCATTATAGTTTGGTTCCGGGAAATTTTTTTGCTATCCGAAAAATTCAAAAGGTGATCATACTTTCTGCCACGGTTCTGAGGTTTGAAGGCAAATTTAAAGCATGTATTTGATAATTGAAGTCTTGGCAGATAATTATTAGATTTGCATTGCTTGAGGACAAGTAATAGTTCGAGTTTGGGGTGTGTTAAGTGTTCAAAAGTACTATTTTTATAACCCTTTTTACTCATATTATTGTTAGACTTAGGCTCATTTTAGTTGCATTATTAGGCATTCATGCATGTTTTCATTATTTCCTTCACCGTCATGCTTGATTTCATGATTCAGTTGATTTTGTTGAAAAAGGTACTGCTGGTGTGTGTTTTTGTATGTGCAGAATCAAATTGACCAAGCAATCAGGAATTGTCGTGGCAATTAAGGAAGAAAACTAAAAGGTCTGCCAAGGCAATCGAATCTGATTTCTAAAAGCAATGCCGAGCGGATTGTCGAGGCAATTGAGGATAAGATGAAGTGGCAGCCGATTTGATGACTTGATAGATCCAACATGTTCGAGATAAATGGCGTGAAGCAAAGAAGTTGGAATTCCATACAGAGATCAAAAGGAGATTAAATTCTAAGAGTTTTAGGAGAATTTTTTGAGGAATAAAAATATATAATAAAAGGAATTTATTTCTTTTATTGTATTTAATTCCAACTTAACTTCCTCCTTAAGAAAGACTTTGACCTAGTCATCTCCTATATAAAGCCCTAGCCGCCAACTACAAGGGGGTGCGATTAGAGAGAGAAAATTGGGGGTTGTTTCGATTTCTTCTTCTTTTCCTCTTTGTTCGATTAGATTCATGCTAGGGAATTTTTATCTTGTGTTTATTTTGCACTCGGCCATGAACTAATTTTATCTGGCTTGGGTTATTGTGTTTTTGTGGTTGTGAGAACGATTGGATTTGTTTAGATATTTGAGTTTGCAATTTTAATTCAAAGTTTGTTCATTCTTGATTTTTAAATTCTTCGAGTGAATTGGGAGAGGATATCGTGAATTCATCCATTTATCTAATATCAGAAGAGTTAGATTCAAGAAACGAATGAGCGTGGTTTTTATTCAATCAATCGATGCTAAAGACTAATTCGACTTAGGGATAAGTTGCGAATTTCAACAGCTAAAAGGAGCGCAAGATAGGTTGTTGTCCACGCTTGGTTTACACAGGGATGTATTATCAAGGCATGCACAATTAACAGTGTTTCGAGTATAACGAGAAACCATTGAAGAACTCTTCGCCGAACTTTGAAGGTTGTCGCCCAATTGCCCAGGCAATCGCAGACTTGCCCAGGCAATCGTAGAATTGCCCAGGCAATCCGACTGGATTCAATTGTAGAAGCAATTGGGCTACTCTAGCACTCAATTACCACGACGGTCCATTCAACTATCACGTCTCGATTCACAATAACTCGGCGTACTCTCTCTTATTCGACTACATCTTCCTTTTATTTAATTGCTCTTTTGTTTTACTTGTTGATTAGAACTCCTACAATCACCTACTTGAGTTTTTATTTTCAGTGCGAGAAGTTAGATTCCCGAAATAGCATCAATCCATGTGGAGACAATATATATACTATACTATAACTTGCGACGTGTACACTTACACCAATTGCGAAGCACTAAATACGCGCAACATTAGACAAATCTGAACAAATGTCCCATCTATTTACCATCTTTTGGTTTTCATTTCTTTCCTTTAACTTTGTGCATCAGCTTTTGGTTTCACAAGAAGAGGAGAGAGAGAGTGGAGAGTATTTTCCAAGTACGTTTCTTAAAACTGTCGTTTTCTGATGTTGGTCCCCTCACAGCCTTGCGTCTTGACAGTCGAATATGGGAAGGAATTCGCCAGAGCTTTGCCTGGTATCACTTGGGTCTTCACTTGTTTTTTGCTTCTACGTAGAGTTACTTTCATTAAATAACTCAAATTATACCTTCTCTTGTCCGTATTTTACTGCTTATATTTGAATGTATTGATTTCTTTAGTAGATTTTAAATATCGTGATAAGTAATTTGAGCCGGCACAATCTGAATTATTATTTTAACTTAAATTTAATTATATAAACATGTACACATTAACATCATTTTTTTGTCAATACTTATGGGCTGTGTCGGTAGAAATAGAAAAATTATTAAATGGTTCCAGCCCACCAGGTCATTTATGGTCTATTCTACTAAAAATTAGCCACATAATTTTTTTCATGTTATTTTTTCGAAGATGTATCTTCACCTTTTTAAGCAATGTAAATAGGGAGTGGGTGGTTACATATAAGTTGATTATGAATGGATTAGTGACATGAAAAAAAAAAGAAATTATATGGCTTATTTTTAGTGAACGAGGACCATGGATGACATGGTGGGCCAGGACCATGTAATAATTTCTCGTAGAAATAGGGGGTAACAATGAGCTTGCCCAGGTTCGGCTCGGAAATAGTATTATTGAGCTCGGCTCGAACTCGAAATTTTAGGCTCAAGCTTGAGCTCGAATTGGATAGCTTGAGCTCGGCTTGGAGAGGGTCAAGGCTCGAGCTCAGCTTGTTGGTTTCCTCGCATTGCTTTTAAATATATATATTTTTAAGTATTAAAAAATATTATGTGAAAACCTTAGATAATATTTATTTTTGAAGTTCGCAAGTAACCATAGTACATTTTTTAAATTAGATAAGTCCACAAGTAGAAGGGGATATAAAGTATTTAACCAAGTTAACAACACTAAAACGTACAAGTGTATAAGTATATGGCAAAAGGTCAAAAGTAGCCCCCAACGTTTGACCTTTTGGTCACTTTGGCCCCTATTTTTTTGTCCAAACAACTACTTAATGTTTCATTTTTGTTCAATTTTCACCCTATTGGATGGAAACAGTTAGTCAACTAACGGTCAACGCCTAAGGCTGACATGGCATGGGGAGAAGACGTGGTAATGCCACATGGAATTTTGCTGACGTGGAATTTTAAAAATTAAAAAAATATTTTTTAAATATTTTAAACCAATCGAATAATGTCATGTGGCACTTTGCTGATGTGGCATCATTTGATTGGTTAAAAATATATATTTTAAAAATAATTTTTTAAAAAAACAGCCCCAAATTTTCCAGATTTCACAAAATAGCCCCCAAATTTCGAAATCTCTAACTCCCTCAAACCCAAATTCCGATTTGAGCCGATTGCCACGCCGTCGCCCACCATATCGGTTGTCGGACTATCACGATCATTTAACCCAACATCTCGACGCCGAAAGTCGGTCGACGCCGTGCGAAACGCCGGACGAAGGCAAAATCGTCGAATGGTTCATTTCAACGATTCACGACGAACGGCGGCATAACGAACGACAAACGATGTGTGAGTCATTTGGCGTGAGAAGGGTGCTTTATTCCGTCGCCGGCAATGCGGCCAACACCGACGGGAGTGGCTGAATTTGGGAATTTAAGATTTTGAGGACTATTTTAAAAATATTTGAGAATTTTAAGAATTTTTAATATATATATATATAATAATTATTTTTAAAAAATATATTTTTAATCAATTAGATGATGCCACGTCAGCAAAGTGTCGCGTGGCATCATCCGATTGGTTACAAATATTTTAAAAAATATTTTTTAATTTTTTAAAATTCCACATCAGCAAAATGCCACGTGACATTGTCACGTCATCCCCTATGCCATGCAGACATGTCATGTCAGGCTCAGGCGTTAACCCTTAGTTGATTAACGGTTTCCATTCAACGGGAGTGAAAATTAAACGAAAATGAAACTTTAGGTGGTTGTTTGGACTAAAAAAAGAATAGGGGCCAAAGTAACCAAAAGGTCAAACGTTGGGATACTTTTGACCTTTTGACTAAATGTATGTATATATAATTATTTTGAGCATGTTCACGAGTTTTTTTAGTCGAACTTGAATCGATTCGGTTTGACTTGTTAAGATCTCGAGCCAAGTACGAACTTGAGCCAAACTTTAACCCAATCAAACCCGAATAACTTAGGAGCGGATCGGGCTCATTATCACCCCTACGTAGAAATAATGCGGTTTAATGAAGGCGGAGGAAAGCATGAGCCATGAGACACAAGTAGAGTTGGGTGTGAAAACATGCCCGATGGATACAAAGGAAATGTCATTTTCATAGAAAGGGCGGGGAGGTTTTAACTTTAAGCTGGTAAGAAACCAAAAGGAAATCATTTTACTAATGTTGTCGGGAGGGGTCAGTGCCATTAGATGTTGATCTCACTTCTCCACAGTGTTCAATATCTAGTGGGGTCCACCCGACACTCCCACATGCAATTTCCACACCGTGTCACCCTCTTTCTTTTTATCCTGGTTAAATAATAAACTAAAATAAAAATCCCATTTTCTGAGGCTTTTACAAGACCAAATTATTGTAAGCAAAGTTAAAGGAAGTTGCAGTTTGCAATAAAACGATGACATCAGGCAGACATGAATCATCATAACAATGACTAGTATATCGTGTTGAAGTAACCAATATTAATATATACACACATATGCAGGTAATGGCAGCCAGAGACGATGTCGATCAATATATAAAAAGAGAAAACAAGGGCAGCATCACCATTTTCATGATAAGGTCCTGCCCTGCTGGGACAAAAGCTGTCGGCGCCAGCCACCGTCATTCTTGCCCGCCGTGACGCTTTTACCTTTCAAAATGATTGCATTCCTTCACGTCCCGTTTTCCTTCCATCGTTTCATTCAAAGTTAATTTATATAACAATGACAGTCAAAATTACCACCGAATCAATGGTGACTTACTAGTTAATGGAGTTTTGACCATTATTCTGTTTTTTACTTGTTCGTTTATTTTAATTTCCTTTTTGCACTCTAACCAAGTCCCACCTCGGATAACGATTATTCACCTTTTACTTAAGTCATTATCAACAGCAGCGGTAAAAAGAAAAGAAAGAAGAAACCAAGTGCTTGTCTAAGTACTTCTTTTACTCTGTAATTCCTAAACTACAGTTCTCGTCTCGCTTCATTCTATTCTTCTTCTTTTACTCTAACATCGTATGGGAAAAATGTTTCCTCTGAAAAGTTTCTGCGGTGTTGAGGACGACAACGGCCCCGTCACGTTAATGGAGGGAGACGATTCCATCAAGGCTTTATCAGAGAGAAAACCAATGGAAGCCTGTAAGAGTCATAAGGAAGCTGAAAGGAGGCGCAGGCAGCGTATCAATTCCCACTTCTCCACTCTCCGCTCTCTCCTTCCCAACATCACCAAGGTTCTTAACAAAACAAAATTAGTATAGTATGTTCCTGTTTAAGGTTAATGTTATGTTTAATTTGTTTGTCTTTTTTGGGGGACAGACGGATAAGGCTTCGTTGCTGGCGGAGGTTGTCCATCACGTAAGGGAGCTAAAGAGGCAAGTTGAAGACGTAGTGCGGCGCGACATTGACGGTTGTTGCAGTGACAGCCAACCGGAGCTCGAGACGTCGTGGCCGTTTCCCGGGGAATGCGACGAGGCGGCTTTGAGCATTTGCGATGAAGAAGGGAAGCTGTTGAAGGCGACGGTTTGCTGCGAGGATAGGGCGGGTTTGAACCACGATTTGAGTCGGGTGATCAGGTCGATCCAGGCTAAGGTGATTCGGGCTGAGATGACGACTGTTGGTGGGCGGACCAAGAGCGTTGTGATGATGCAATGGAGCGGTGACGAGGAGCAGATTGGACTGTTGAAACGGGCTTTGAAGGATGTAGTGGAGAACCGGGTTTCTAGGTTGGCCCAAGAGACGGGAAGTAAACGGGCTCGGATTCTTGGGTCGAATAATGAAACTGGTCATGGTTTTTGGTTGGCTTGAGGCAGTATTTGGTTTTGTTAGTGATAAATTAGCAAATTTAAATATTATAAGGTTAAATTGAATGAATATATAATATATATACTCTCAGTTTCTGATAAAAAAATATCCTAGTATTATTTAATGTTGAGTCATTTCGGATATTATATTAGAGCTGTACATATAAGAGAGGCGTCCTTAAGTATTGCTAATTGGTTTAGAACTGGTTTTTCCTTATATTTGATTTTTAATTATTTTTCAACTATTTATATTTGTAACAAAGAATGCATGCATATTTTCCCTGTTAAACATGATAATTAAGTATTAGCAATGTATATGCGTGCGTTTTCACTGTTAAGCATGATAATTAAGAACTAACAAACAAAGTTAATTTGAGCAACAATGGGTTTCGAGGGAAATCTTTGGGGGGTATTATATATTAGGCAATATATTTATTCTCTCCATACATCAAAATTTATCAATTGCATGTATTTTAAAAACATTTTTTATAAAATAATTTAATCAAATTAATATATATTAGAAAAATATTTTGATATACAAGCTTGTGTAAATTTTACACAAGACTTTTAATTTTAGGGTTTATGAATTTAGGTTATAGAGTTTAGGATTTATTATTAGAATTTAGAGTTTGAGTTAAGGTTTTAAGTTTTAGAATGTTAATGTTAAGAATTTAAATTTTATAATTTAAATATGAAGAACTGTGTTACAGAACTTGTGTATCAAAATATAACCTTATATATTAACATAATTTGTTAATAAAATTTATAAAAACTTAACCTCTCACCTCGTAGACCCTACCATGATAATATGCTTGTTTAAAGACAATATTTATCGGACACACATTATGCAAAACTACACACATTTGATTTTTAATTATTTTCAACTATTTATATTTGTAACAAAGAATGGATGCATGTTTTCCCTGTTTAACATGATAATTAAGTCTTAGCAATATATATGCGTGTGTTTCACTGTTAAGGATGATAATTAAGTACTAACAAACAAAATTTAATAGGCAATATATTCTCTCCATACATCAAAATTTTATCAATTGCATGTATTTTAAAAACATTTTTATAAAATAATTTAATCAAATTAATATATATCAAGAGAATTTGTTAATAAAATTTATAAAAAAAAACTTAACCTCTCACCTTGTAGACCCCATCATGATAATATGATTGTTCACAGACAATATATTAAGGCCATGAGAGGGCTCGTGCCCCTCCTAATTTGTTTTTGTCTAATAATAATTTTAATTATTATTAATTTAAATACTTATCAAATTAAATCTTAACCTCAGAATTTAATATTGTCCCTCTTAAAATAAGTCTTATTTCTGTTAATTTTAAAATTTTGCGAATTTACCCCTCACATTGTCTAATTCTAATTTCGTGTGGGAAAATATGGAAACAAACAAGAGTTCTTAAATGATTATGTTTATCGGACGCATCACTGTGCAAAACTACACACATTTGAACATTGATGTGAACTTGAGAACCAAATAAACAAATTAAAATATAAAAGGAAAATCTTTTATATTATAATATTGTTTGATAAACACGTCTTCTCTTTTTATTGAACAAGAAAGAAAAGGATAAAGCAAAAAAGGCAGCCATTTTGTAGCTTTGCATGACAATTGATTTTGAATAATTAGAAGAGTGGAAGGGGACCATCTTTTAAATATTTGAAAGTGGAAAAAGAATGGGTTTTTGCTTGTTCAGATCCCATAAGGATTGGATAACTATTGGTGTTTCATTTGCTTGGATAAGCTTCACTTGGCTGTCCTTGTCACCATCTCAATTATGCCAACAATCCTGGAAAGAAAAGAAAAGAAAACAAATTGAAAACTTTACGTGATGATATGGAGTACTGATCCGGCAGACTCGTTACGTAGCAAATGCAAAGGTGGGAAGAAAAATGGTCTGGTTTATCCGTAAGTATAATCATCTTTCATAATCGTATATATACTGAAAGTTATAATTTTATGGAACGTGGATTTGAATCCAGGCTTTAAAGCTCGATCTCTTGTATCGGCGACGACAAGGCCACCGCACGATGCACTCGACTCTTTTCACGGCTCGCAATCACACTTCTCCGATTGCAGTGTTCGCAGTTTTCCAAGGAAATGGCTTCGTTCGAAGGCTGTGCGTTTTGCTAAAAAAATTCTCTTTTTTTTGCCACTATATTTCTTCTGATAAATGTTTTATTGGATAGATGAGATTGAATGAAGTCGACGATATCCAATCAGGGTCATCGTCTTCACCGGAGATCACTAGGTACATGGCCATCAAATTCTGTTTTTTCTTTCTTTCTAGAAGATACTTGGTAGATTGTAGTGAAAATTTAATACCCATTTCCCTCTTTAAAATAGAAAATCAGTAGGATGATCGCAATCAATGAAATTCCATAACCAGAGACCATTTCATTACATATTTTGCCTTGGATTTTCTGGCATTTGTACTGTTGCATTAGCTTCTTGGGTCATAACTTTCTCCATACACAGGAGGCCCTCGGTTTCAGCTTTGAAGGCTTCAAGCAATCCCCTTGGACTTGAAGAATTTCCACATGTGAATGATCCTGGTGAAAAGCTAAACTTGTTTGATGAGTTGAAACAGAGGTTTCTGAGTTTTAAAAAGCACAAATATTTGTAAGTCCAACATATGACCTGAAAAATGAATAAAATTGTTTGTTTTGTACGAGTAGTGAATTTTCCTTTTTGAGCAGGGAAGAGTTTGAGCATTTTCAAGCCCTTAAAGAAGCTCAAACACCCAAGGTTATATAAACCAAACCCAGTTCTTCTCTTTCCCATCATGTTTTTTCCATGTATGTATAGAACCTGACAAATCCAGAAACAGTTTATGGTAATTGCTTGTGCAGATTCCAGGGTGTGTCCTTCTACAATCCTTGGATTTCGACCGGGAGAAGCCTTCATGATCCGTAATGTGGCAAATCTTGTTCCTCCACTCGAGGTATTTAGCAATGGTGCTTCGACTGAAGCTGATCACTAAAGCATGGAAAAACATATTAATAGATTTAATAATTTTCTCTTTCTCGCAGAATGGACCATCGGAAACCAATGCTGCCCTTGAGTTTGCAGTAAAAACTCTTGAAGTAAGTGACTGCAAATGTAGATCAGAACTTGGAAAGTGAAACTTTCTAATATGAATGTACAAAATGTGTTTTCTTTTTGTCATCACCAGGTTGAGAACATATTAATCATCGGTCACAGTTGCTGGGAGGAATTCAAACACTTATGAGCATGCAAGATAATGGCGATTCCAGGTAATGATGGTCTCCGTTTTAGCCTAATGAAGCCATTTCGAAATTTTCAGCCTCAGCCTTCTCATTGCACCTATTTTTTCTTTTGCGCAGTTTTATCAAAACTTGGGTTACTAATGGGAACATTGCCAAGAACAGAACAGAATATGCGGCAAACCACCTTAGTTTCGATAAAAAAATGCCGGATCTGTGAGAAAGTCAGCACTCTTTTTCTAGAGTTCGGCACCGGAAACTTAATAGTATAGGCTATTGATTTTTTTTTTTTTGACATGATGATTTCATTGAATTTGCTGCAGGAGTCTATAAACCGGTCGCTATTGAACCTGCTAACATATCCATGGATAGAAGAGAGGGTGAAGAAAGAGTTGCTTTTTGTTCACAGTGGATACTATGATTTTCTAAACTGTACGTTTGAGAAATGGACGCTTGATTTCAAGGGAAGCAGCGATGAAGAAAGGGGAAGGATTTTAGTCAAGGACCAACAACTTTGGTGCTGACGGCTGCCTTCTTACTGAATACTGATTTTGCCAGAACTGATGCGATTTTACATGTTTCTACCCTTGGATCTTCGACACTGTACAGCTTTTTAATGTTGCATTTGAATATATTTTAAAGTGTATATGCAAAGTAAATAATATACTATATTTGAGATTTATTAATTGATTGAGTGGTCAATAATGCTAATGTTATCTAGAGGTGTTCGCGGTTAACTAAAATACTATAACGGTTAACCTATAAAATATGTTCTTAGTACAACAGTTATATATTCTTAGTGCAATTAGAGGGGAAATGCATAGAAAATTAAAGATTATTTCTTAATAGTTAACCATAAACACCCCTAATGTTATCCATCTTATATGAAATTCAAATTCCAACATTTATTTTCTTAATATAAATATTTCTATACTTAATAAAAACGACATTCAAGATTTAATTGGGCCCAATATGCAGGGTCAAAGTGGGGAGGCGAGTAGGGTTGGGCGTTTGATCAAGTCGAGTCAAAAAATTTTGAGTTATTCAAGTTTGCAAGACATATTTTACGATTCAAACTTTATTTTAAATTTTTTCGAATCGAGTCGAGCTTATTAAATTTGAGTCGAGTTTTCAAATTTCTTTACAAATTTAATTGTACATATATATTTCTATATGCATATATGTAGTGGTGCACGTATATATTTCTACATGCATATACTTAGGGCTGGACGATGCACATATTAATTCCAATTTTAATGGTTTTTTATATACATATACGATATACATATATATTTCTTCATATTTTCATATTTGATATACATAATATATCATACATACATAATATATCATACAGAATTGAGAGACTCAACTCGAATGTGAAAATTGATAAACTAATTACTAAAAATTTCGAGTTATTCGAATTTATATTTCATAACTCAAACTTTATTTGATTTTTTTAATCGAGTCGAGTTTATGAAATTACGAGTTGAGTCAAAATAAGTCGATTTTTTTGCCTTGAGTCGAATCAAATAATTCAATTTTTTCAAATCGAGTTTTACTCACTCCTAGAGGCGAGGGCCTTTTCCCTTGTTTAAATGATCTAATTTGATTTGTAATCTCTTAAAAATTTTAATAAAAGCCCTTAGTTTAATAGAAAAAAATGTTATTTGAGCCCTCCTAAAATAGTAATAATCAATTTTGGATATCTTCACACTAAAGTTTTTAATTTTATTCTTCCCTAAGACCAACTAGAATCGACACTTGAACTTTAAAACTTTCATTAAATTGATATTTGAACTTAGAAGAAAATCGCAACTTGATAATTGTATTAACTTCGCGTCTCAACAGCGAAAAGTTATATCATAGGTTACTTCCGTCACGTTATTCATGGAACCAATTAATTAAAATTATTCATCTCATTATTTTTTTATATTATATTTTTACTAAGTGAATCTCCACTTAGTAAAAACTATTTTTAAAATTGATTTACAGCATATATGAATGAATATTCACTTGATAAAAATATGACATGTAAAAAATAATAAAATGAATGATTTTTATTGGTTGGTTCCATGGATGACGTGGCATGAATGATCCATTATATAATTTTGCCTCAACAACTAATTAAGGTTTTGTTTGGTTGGGTAAAAAAATAGAGAGAAAAATAAAAATAAAATAAATTTTGAGTGTGCTTGTTTAGCAAGAAGAGTGAAAGAACTTTATAAAAAAAAAGTGGACGGAAAGAAAACTAAATGAATGATCATTTTTAATGTTCGTGTGTAAAAATAAATCATCTCAAAATTAAAATAAAAAGAGGAGAAAAAACATCAAAGAGATGTGAGTTAGTTCAAAATACGAAAATTTTAAAGCTTAATTTTTTTACTTCCAATTTTTACCACCACTAAGCAATAAATAGAATGAAAATACATTTTTTTTTTAATTTTTCCATCTTTTCTGCCAAACACACAAATATAAAGAAAAATAATGACATTTTCTTATATTTTTACTTTTTATCTCTTTAATTTTTCATCATACCAAGTAAAGTTTAAATGCCACATGTAACAACTTGATTGGTCAATGAAATTTTTCATCATCACCGAAAAATTATATCATGGGTCTGGCTTACCATATCAGTGATAGTCTCAACAAATGAATACTTACTACTACACCATTTTTTATCCATGTAATTTTTTATTATATAATAACTTTAAAAATAACTGCTTTTTAAATGGCATGTAAAAAATATTAGTGAAGATTACTAGTTGAAAAAAATAATGTAGTGGTAGTTTTTATTGGTTGAGACTATGGTTGATGTGGTAAGCCAAACCCATGATATAATTTTTCCATCATCACCATATATCAGTTAGAGAAAATTTCCAAACTTAGGTACCAATTTGAGAATTATTTCGTTTTGGATACTAATTTGAGAAACGTTATTAAGTTCATGTACCAATTTGAGAAATTATATTAAGTTCATGTACCAATTTGAGAAACTTTACTAAGTTCATGTACCGATTTGTATAATAAGCCTAAAAATCAAGGCAGTGGAAAGAAGCAGAAGAAACAAAACCAGAAGTTAAAAAGAAACATCGAGGCAACATTGCACGCAAAAAATCATAGCCCAATTTACAGAGGGAAGCAAATCGGAGGAGACTAGTCGAAAGCCGAAGATGATGATCTCCCAGTTCTTCGTTCTCTCTCAGCGAGGCGATAACATTGTTTTTCGCGATTGTCAGTTCCCCTTCTTATCTCTCTTTCTTATTTTTCTCTTTGGATCTAAATTTCATTTTCTGCTTTTTTTTAATGTTTTGTTCTCATTGGAATCTCGCCGTATATGGACTGGAATGAGATCCTTGTTTTTGAACTTCTGTTCTCAATAATTTGTGTGATAATTGATCTTTTAGATCTGAATCATTTCATATTTGATTATTGCTCCGTTCAGTTGGATAGATAATATTTCATGTAAAATAGTATAATTGATGCTAACTTAGCTTTCAAATTTTCTTTCTTTTTCAACATTGGTTCTCGAATTCATCTAGATCAGCTTCCAGTATTTTCTTTTTGGATAAGTTTTGCTCTTTTATTTATCCAAGTATGTATGATCTGCTTCAATCATGCAAAACTGTTTCAAAGAACTATACAAGTATGCTCCAGTCTAGACAGTTTGTCTAATTCCCCATGCTATACAAGTCTATGTTGATTTTTAGCATCTTTCAATATCATCATCACCATTTCCTTTAGCTTTCCAATCAGCTCTTACTCAGTTCTCTGCTTGTTGCTAAATTCCCTTTTATTCCTCTCCCTCTATCCCAACGGGAAACTGTAAAATAATGGTAATGAGAGCGTTCCCTATCAGTTTTGTAATTGCCCAATTCAACTCCTGCTGCCACGAGGAAGGGTGCCTTTGCAAAGAGGATAATTGCAGCACTTCCTTCCATGCCACCCTTTAGTATGAGCTTCCAGTTCTTCTTTACGGATAAACTAATGACTCTTTGAATTGATTGCATTTTATGTTTCCGTAAAGTCAAAAGGAACAGCTGGCTTGGAAAGCTATATAGCTATTTCTGGATATTGAAATTCATGAGGCCTATGTAAATTTATTGACCTTTAATTGCATTCACATTTGACACTTAAGCATGAACCTAATGCAAGATAATTATTGAATACATATAATTTTGATTTATACTTGTGGTTTGATTCTATTGAATGCAAATATCTTTACAGCCCAAGAAATGACACTGACCGAATGATTGTTACTGCAGATCGAAGTGAAGTAGCAAAAGGAAGTGCAGAGATTTTCTTCCGGAAAGTGAAGTTCTGGAAAGAGGATGGACAAGAGGAGGCACCCCCTGTCTTTGTAGGTATTATATTACTAAAGAATGTAATATCAGGCCATTTGCTTTTATACAGGCTGAACAAATTGTATGCAGAAATGGATATACTCAGTTTTTAGATTGATTTAATCACCTATTTTTTTAACCAATGTTTGGTATAATCCAATGCACATTTTACTTGATTGTTACAGCATACAAGCTGGTGCAGTGCTTTAATACTTTGTATATTTTTTTTCCTCAATAGAACGTGGATGGTGTGAACTACTTCCATGTGAAGGTTGTTGGGCTGTTGTTTGTTGCAACCACAAGAGTTAACGTGTCACCATCTCTTGTCCTGGAACTTCTTCAAAGGATTGCTCGTGTCATTAAAGATTATTTAGGGGTTTTAAGTGAAGATTCACTGCGGAAAAACTTTGTTCTTGTATATGAGTTGCTGGACGAAGTCATTGTAAGTTCTTTTCATACTAAACTTTTCAGTTTGTATATATATTTTTGGTTAAAGGCTTGTTATTCTTATCCAACCACCAAGGGATTACTGCTTTATGGCTTTGCTCAAGAAGTCAATATGAGATTATGATAGACTGCATTTTAGAATCATATTGTGCATCATAAATTTTAACATTTCTCTCAATGAAATATGCTTAAGCCTTTTTTTAACTCAGGTAGATTATTTACAGTAAGATATGCAATTGTTCTTATGGAAAGATTTTAACAGATCCTGCTATTTTTTTCCCTTTTTCACTAGGACTTTGGTTATGTGCAAACAACCTCTACTGAAGTTTTGAAGTCATATGTTTTTAATGAGCCAATTGTGGTTGACGCTGCACGTTTGCAGCCTCTTGGCCCTGCTGCCATCTTTATGGTATGATGGGACTACCTGGTTATCAACCTTCATATAAAGGGCATTCTCTTATCTTATCAAAATGCATTTGTGAAGTAATTTATTTGTCAATGTTGGATGCATGCAGCAAGGAACCAAAAGAATGCCAGGAACAGCTGTTACTAAGTCTGTTGTAGCAAATGAGCCTGGAGGTCGTAAAAGAGAGGAAATTTTTGTGGATATAATTGAGAAAATCAGTGTCACATTTAGCTCTAGTGTAAGTAACTATATTTTTATTTTAATTTGTAAATATTTAAAGTGTTAAATTTGTAGTTGTTAGACATTTTATAATCTAACACATACAATTATTGTTCATTGGTTGAGTTGGTGTTATGACAAATTGGGTCTCATTAACCTTTTTGTGGATTAGTTAAACTATTATCTTTTTCCCCTTAAAACCTTTTTTTTTACCTATGTGTTCGTTCACTTCCTATCTTTTTGAACAAAATAAAGTGAAATAACTACAATTTTGTTCTTTCTCTCCCTCACCAGTTGTTCATTTTCAGTTAATGTTTTTTTCTTAAAAAAACTTGCAGTCCATACATGTATTCCATAATGTTGTGCACAATTAAATGAACTACTGTTAACCAATTCAACAATATTTGTAAACAGGGTATATACTGACTTCCGAGATTGATGGCACTATTCAAATGAAAAGTTATTTGTCAGGAAATCCAGAAATTCGACTAGCTCTTAATGAAGACCTGAGCATAGGAAGAGGAGGGGGATCAATCTATGGTACTGGCGTACTGCCTTCACCTATTTGTATATCTTTTATTTTATATCATATGTATATTATATTGAGAACTGTCTTTCCATAGAGGTGCTGCCTTCGAGTTTTCATTGCAAACAGATGAACAGATATGTGGGAAAGTATAATTTTACCAATAAGCACTATTTCCATATGGATTTATATCCAATACTCCATTACTTTTTGGTTTAGACTTAAATTTTTTTAGAGTTTGTTTTTAGGGTTTAGTGTAATAGAGGATTTAGGTTTTAACCTATGAAATTCTAACACTAAACCCTAAATTCCATGATTCCCTAAACCCTAAAAATGAAGGTGCAACTAAACTTTTATTTTCTATATTAAAATAATTATCCTTTCTATATACTCAATTACTTTTTGGTTGATGAAATTTTTTCTCTGTTTCAAGAGGATTAGTTGTATATGATACTTCGCCATGATTCTCAATTGCAACTATTATTTCTATATTAATGTTCTTGGGAATGTTGGTTTACCTACTATTTTGTATGCACCTTTCTCTATTTCAAACCAATGATTTATCATTCTGCTGGGTCTGCTTGTTGTGGCAGATTATAGGGTTCGTCTGGTTCAGGCGCTGTGATACTCGATGATTGTAATTTTCATGAATCAGTGCGTCTTGATAGTTTTGACATGGACAGGACTCTATCTCTGGTAAGTGAAATTAAGATGATAGCGGATAGAAAATTTTGCTGACTGAAGAGATATATTTGCATTATTTAGTCTCATGTTTCATTATTGTGGTTCAGGTACCACCAGACGGTGAATTTCCTGTCATGAACTACCGCATGACTCAGGAATTTAAGCCTCCTTTTCGTATTAACTGTTTAATTGAAGAAGCAGGACAACTTAAAGTGAGCTTGTCTTTCTTGACTTCCATGCATTATGTTGGTTTCATTATATGTTTTCCTCATAATCCATAAGCATGTAATATTTTCTGAAATAATAAGATATAAGAACCTATTCGAGTAAAATAATTCATTTGGTACTGATATAAATATGAAATTCTAGAACATTTGTTTTTGGTTCCTATCTTTATTCTTTGCTATTGAAATTTTTAGGCTGAAGTGATTATTAAGGTACGTGCTGAGTTCCCTTCGAACATTACTGCAAACACAGTTGTTGTTCAGATGCCAGTTCCTGAATATACTGCCAGGTATTTTACTTTTCTATGGACAATGTCTTGTATGGTGGGACAGATACATTTCTGTGGGTTACATCTTTTAGACTTGGTTTTTCAGAGCTAGCTTTGAGTTGGAACCTGGAGCTGTTGGGCAAATAACAGATTTCAAAGAATCAAACAAGAAACTTGAATGGGGGTTGAAGAAGGTAAATTTTTTACAGATGCCTTGAGAAGATTTCACTCCCAAATTATTCAATTATATGGTAGACTTTTCCTTTCGATCTAATTGTGATTTTGTGTTGCTTGATAGATCGTTGGTGGATCTGAACATACACTTCGTGCAAAGCTGATATTTTCACAGGAATCACATGGTATGCGTTATCCATATTTTAGTTGTTGAAAGAATCCTTTTCTAATTTTTTTTTTTCTTTTTCAACATGATCCGTTCAATTTTGAAAATGTGTTAAGTTCATTTCTCATTGATGGTATATTTATGGTTTAATTTAGCTAACATCACAAAGGAAGCTGGACCAGTTAGCATGACTTTCACAATACCGATGTATAATGTTTCAAGGCTACAGGTATTGATTCTCTTATCAATAGTTTCCTAGAGGATTCAAATTTCTATATTTTGGCTGATAAAAGCAAAATGTTTAATGAATCTATGATAAAGCCTGGAATAGAAGAGACTTAAAATGAAGCAGCAGCCCCTGAACTAGATTTTTCTTTGTATATCATGTTATTGAAATATTATCAATGCCTGTGGATCAATTATTCATCCAGGCTGATCAATTGTCTGTCGTTTTGGCGGATAATGCCTGTTTGGACTACTGTTGGGACCTTGTTTAGGATAATAAGGCCGGCCCGGAGCAGCCCTCTCTGTCTCTCTCTTCGTAGTAACAAAAGTGAATTTGCATGTTTGTAAATTTATCCACTTAGATCAGGGTTTACTACTCTTCTGAATAGTAAAACCAGCTCTCAAGCATTTTTAACAGCACATAAGGGTTCAAGTCTCAGCAATGTTTCTAACCCTAATTCACTTTTTGAAAAGATTTCTGATATTAATAACGCTCTGCTGCTGCCAGGTGAAATACTTGCAGATAGCAAAGAAATCCAGCTCCTATAACCCATATCGATGGGTCAGATATGTCACTCAGGCCAATTCATATGTTGCTCGAATATGATACAATGGAACCTCTCTTTTTTTCATGTGTCGTATTTGTTGGCTTCCATATGGTACTCCCCCCCTCCCTTTAACTGGTTTAAACATTATTGTCGTAATGTAGTCAAATCTACCTGATTTCTACGTTAGTGGTCTTTGTATTGACAATCTAGTACAATTTTTTTTATGTTGTGGTTTAAACTAATTCGATTATGACTGGAACCGGCACCGATACAAGCATGATAATTCTTGTGTTAGAAAAGAGAAACAAGCATTCCATGCCTGCATTTCTGTTGCCTTGTATACAGCCTATTCAGATTTTCCTAGCAATGAAATTTCACCTTCCGTCAACTTTGCTTATATTAGTAGCTTTGCCTGCTCCAAAGGTTATAGAAAAGGCTTCTCTTTCAAAGTCTGAATATATATGTTTAAACATTTAATACTCTGAAATTCTAGTATTAACCTTTATACTATTCGTAAGTTATGGATTTAAAATTTGAAATGTGGCACATATCAAATTTTATATGTTAATTTTGTAAAATCAAATTTTTTATAAGCTTTTTACTATGTATAAATTATAATTTAGTTTAGGGTAAACTACATAAATGGTCACCGAACTTTTAGGATAGATTCATTTTGGTCTCCGTACTTTTAAAATATTCGATAAGCTCACCCAATTTTTAGTTTGATTTCAATATAGTCATCGAGTTTTTAGGGCGGATTCATTTTGGTCATCATACTTTTAAAATATTCGATAAGGTCATCCAACTTTTAGTTCAATTTCAATATAGTTTAAACTTTTAGTTACTCTTATGGTCCCTCCCGTTAAATTCTAGTATTTTTTTTTTTTACTAATAACAAAACGGGTAAACCATGGATTTAAAAGCGTTCGCGATCGCTTTTTGGCGGTGTGGTTCACTGATCAAATTATGTCATTATTAATGTTTGTGATTTTTTTTTAAATTCACAAACTTTTGTAAAATATAATAAATGTAAGTTTTAAAAAAATCACTTTTGATGATTTTAGAATGTTTTGCAATGTTTATTTTTTTTATTTTGAGAACACAATTTTTACAATCATTAATTATTATTATTATATTTATTTACAAATTTTCCGAAAAATATTGTATTAACTATAACAAAAATAAAACAAGAAATATTAAACATTCAACATATTTAATAAGTTTGAAAACTTTTATAAATAAAATAATTAAAAATCCATATATGAGACTTGAGATAGATTTTCAATGTTTCCTGAAAAATATATGGTCAAATTATTCGTTTTCATTGTTATTATTTGTAAAATTCACACAAATTATTATAAAACATAATAATTATAATTATAAAAGTTACTTTTTATGATTTTTAGAGGGTTTTCCAAGTTCCAACACTTATGAAAGGGTTTAATTGAAAGGAAATAAGACTTAGTGGCTCAATTGGAAGTTTCATTATGGATTTAAAGACTTAATTGAAATAAAACAAAACATCCTAATTAAACTAAAAATCTGAAAGGATTAAATTGTAAGCGGAGTGAAACTTTTAAGTCTCTCCAAAAAATCACTAAAACTTGAACCCTCCACCCGCAATTTATCCTTTTTTATTTTTCATCTTCTCACTCCCGCTCGCGAGCTTTGCAACTTTTTTCCTTTCTATTTTTATCTCCCCACCACGGTGGTGTCTGCGATTGTTCTAATAACGGGGATAAGCGTTAATGTTACGTTGCCACCGCGAATTTCACCAAATGAGGTTTTGGACTTTCACGTCCAATCGCGTTAGCGCCCGATTTAGAACATCCAAACTAACAATAGTCACTCAACATTCTTCTCATTTTTTTGGTCATTTGAAAAAATTTCAATTTAATAACTTAACTTTTGAATCGCATATTTTGGTCACTCTCAAATGACATGGTTATACATATAGAAAAATTCATTAATCCTTAAAAAAATTGTCAGGTTTTTACTTTGCTTTAAATTTATCATATTACCATATTTGATATTTTAATAAGCAAAGTAAAAAAAAATTATTACTCAAATCAAATATTCCAATTAACCGGTCAATCGATTATCCGATTTAATTGGTACAATATACGATTGAGAATTGAATAGTTTGAATTTAGCAATTAACCAAAATAATTTTTAAGGATTAATTAAACCCGATTCAATACAAATTTTTAAAATAAATTATTTCGATTCGATTACGGTTCACAGTTTTAAGAAAAATTGATTAACTGATATGATCTAGTATATACAATATTTCTAAATTTTATGCATTACAATATCTTATAGTCTAATGATTTTGATACCCTTCTGATTTTTTAAAAGTTTTGGCTCTGGGTATAATTAATAGGTGTGAACTTTCAATTTTTGACTTTCTAGTTATTTTTACACTTTTATCACAACCGAAAATTTATTAAATTTACCATATTATCATATTTGATACTTTACTAAAAAAAGTAAAAAACTATTTCCAGAATCAAATATTTCAGTTAACTAGTTAATATCTGATTTAATTAATACAATATAAGATCCTAAATTTACCAATTAACCAAAATAAATCTTTTAAGGATTAATCGAATTTTTCTATTTGTATAAACATGTCATTTGAGAGTGGCCAAAATATGAACAATTCGAAAGTTAAGTTATTAAATTGAATTTTTTTAACTCTAGTGACCAAAATAGGAGTGAGAAGAATGTTGAGTGAAGATTGATGTAGTTTACCCATTTTTTATTAAGGAAAATGAAAACTAACAACATCTTTTAACGGAAGATAACGGGAGGGACCATATTGAAAGTGAACTAAAAGTTCGGTGACTATATTGAATTTGAACTAAAAGTTTGGTGGCCTTATCGAATATTTCAAAAGTACGGTGACCAAAATGAATCCGCCCTAAAAGTTCGGTGACTATGTTGAAATTGAACTAAAAATTGGGTGACGTTATCGAATATTTTAAAAGTAAGGTGACCAAAATAAAATTGCCCTAAAAATTCGGTGACCATTTATGTAGTTTACCCTTTAGTTTATTTTCTAATTTTGGTATTTTTAGTCCATATAATTTAATTATATTTTTCATATATTGTTTAGATCAATACAAAAATTTTAAAATTCGAAAAAGTACAAATATGAATTTCAATAGATTAGATATCAATATTAAATCTACCGGTTCCATATATTTGAAAGATTGTATTCTCACTTATTTATGAATAAATGTATTAAACACGTGTACTTAGAATTTCAAAATGAACGTAAGCCTAAAACATCAAGACAACGACACCGTGCGAGTTTCCCACAGCTGAAATGTTAGAATTTGGGCTTCATTACTGGACCCATCCCCTGGCTGGCATTGTGTTAATGTTACGAACTTTGGGGTGTTAGTCCACAAGTGCCCATCATCCATAATTATCATGCTTTTCATTTTATTTTCTTCTTCGTGGAGCTTTGCCTTTGTCTTCATTTAGATAAAGCCGGGTGCTTTTTTTGTTTAATTACTGGTCGATTAATTCTGATTGGTTTTACAAAGGCTAGTTATAGAGACAACCATCCTAATTTTTTTTCATTCAGAACGTCAAGATTCGAACCATTAACATTGCTTAAGGAATTTAATGCCTCTTCCCACTAGTTGTTGGTAAAAACAGGTGCTTTTAATTACATCCAATAATCCTATAAAGATCTTACTACTTCTGTTACCTTTAATTACATCCAGTAAGTTCGGTTTCCAGCAACTAAAGTTTAGCACCAATACAGTTGTCTTTCATAGAATGTTTTAGGTTCAACACCCTTTGACAGCATTATGTTGTCGCGGCCAAAGCTTTGAAAAACAAAGCCATGATAGTAAATTATAAAATTAGACACTTTTTGAAACGCGAAATAACAAATAATATAAAAACTCGAGGATTTATTTCACTTTCAAGAGTTAGAATATCAAACATAATCGGACCAAAGTGAAAAAAGAAAAATAATTCATTTTGTCTCGCTATTAACCTTAGATTATATTATATTCTATGACAGTATAAAAGATAAGAATATATAGTAAATTTCAACATAATATTGTAAATCTCAACGCAATCATAACACAATTTCTGGCTAATAATAATCATTAAGGTTCAAATGACATTAGTTTTATTTATAATATTTGATTTTTCAATATTCATTTCTTATTCTTAAAAAATTCAGTTAAAAGAAATAATAATATAAATAAGTTATAAGCTAACCTGCATGCACTTGGTTCTATATATACCAATATGTAAGCAGGAGCCAAAGTAGAAGTGAAGCTTCACCTTTTGGCTTTTGCTTTGTCTTAAAATCTGTTGTCTGATACCAACATTTTCCATACTAATGTAAATGCTTTTACTTTCCTATGCTGTTCCAAAAAGTTCCTTACTCTGTTTCAGTTGCTCAAATTAGCAATTCATTCTTTTAAACATCCTTTCATTCCTTTGTCATTTCTAAAGTTATCCCATGCTTTGATCTAAAGCTTTGCTATAAATTTTTATGTCATGTCCCAAAGCACTTTCGCTCACTACTTCATTGTTTTTGTATAAATTCCCTTGATATGAAATCTAATGGTCCCCTATTTCTTTCAAGGGATTAACAAAAAATTTATAACAATTTATTCTATTTATATTTTTGTATTTTATACTATTATTCAAGATAGATAATCAAAGAAAATAACCTTTTAAAATTCCATTTTAGATATGACAGCAAAAAATGTCATTGAGAATTACTATAGCAACTTAACAAACACACTATAATTTTCATGATACCAACAAACTAAATAATAAGTGAAAAAGAACTATAAAAAATACCCTATCCCTCAAAATTAAAATATTTAGGTATTAGTAAAAATTAAAAAATACATGGTCCCCTATGGTTCTTTTTTATATATATAAATTATCAAATACATATTGCTGCATGACAATGAATTAATGCTGCCTGTGAAATTTTGAAAATTATATATATTACCATTGTATCAAATAAAAATCTTATATATCTGATAATTCAAACCTAGAAATGTTTTAATTATATTTTTTACTCCAAAAATTATAATTATATTCCGGCTGAACTGAAACCAGCCCTGAATTTACTATTTTATACCCTCATTGAGTGGCTTTGACATTTCTTTTATTAAACCTTTCGAAAATGTAATGAGCGTTGAAAGTTGAAACTTAAATAATTATCCACACTGAAACAAAGAATATTGATGATCTGATTGTTGAATTACTCATTCGAAAATTAGATAAATAAAGTCTCATTAAATAGTTAAGTTATTATAGCGCTGTTTATGAAAATAGATCGAATTGCAACTGACCTCAAGATGTTATCTCAATTAGGGGTGAGCAAAACTTGATTCGACTTGAAAAAATCAAAATTTTTTACTCGACTAGAGGTGAAAAAACTCGACTTGTCTTTACTCAACTTGGCTCGATAAAATTTCAAATAAAGTTTGAGTTGTAAAATAAAAATTCGAATAACTCGGAATTTTTAGTAATTAGTAGGTTGAGTTTTAAGTTTGAGTTGAGTCCCTTAATTTTTCTATAATATGTATATATATATATAAGAAATATATATGCATATCTTATATGATTAGAGAAAGTCATTTAAATTGGAATCAAACTGCACTATAACATGATAAATAATTACAATTAAATTTATATAGGAAGAAAAAAATTTAAATTAAATTTGAGTTATAAAATATGATGCGTGAACTCGAATAACTCGAAATTTTTTGACTCGACTCGATCGAATGCTCACTCCAACCTATTTTAGTTGCTTTTGGGTACTTTTAAGACAAAGTCTAATAAAAAACTGTCTTCATATATAACGATATTCAATCATGCTCATAAATAGGAATAAAATGATCAACAATTAGTTAGAGAAAATCTAATTTGATGAAGAAGAAGAAGTACATTCTAAGGATTCTTCCTCATAAATCATAGTAACGAAATCTCTCTCTTAAAAGAAACAAAATTATTTGATACATAAGTGGGTAAATTTTAGTTTATTGTTAACATAAGTTTGTCTATTTTCGGGTTTAAGAGTTTATTTCATTATTTAGAATTTAAAGTTTGAAATTTATGATTTAGATTTTAGAGCTTACAGTATTCAATATAAAAAAATATTTTGATCAACATGCTATGTAAACTTTAATATACATAAATATATTATTTTTGGGGTTTGGAGGTTTTATTTAAGTTTTTAGTGTATGAGTTTAGATTTTATTGTTTAGAATTTAAAGTTTAAAATTTTGAAAGTTCAAAATTTTAGATGTTAAAATTTAAGGTTAAAATAGATATATTTTATAAAGTAAAGTTTATACAATATGTACATCGAGAAAAATACTCTTAATATAACGTTATATTAAATAACATCAGAAAGACAAATGTTAGTAGAAGCCTATTTTAAATAAATTAAGAAGATTGGTTGGGGGCATGTAGGTAAGACTGTTGACCTAACATGTCAAATAATGGCATTGCCATGCAATATTAGGAATAGTGGCGGTGGAACCCATAAAAGGGGTAAGTTTCAACTAAGATTCTTTGACAATCAGCTTTCAACTTGTTATGCAATCCTTATCTTTCAACAATGAACCGGCATCTACCAACCTTTATTTATTTCTAATGGAAATTCCCCAGACTATTATATCTAACGACTCTGCACTCAATCGAATAAAATGAACTATTTATCTTCGACCAATCTATGTGTACATTAACATAATCAATATTTGAAATTAAGTTTACAATGAAATATCTTAAATAACATATATTATTAAGTAAATTGAATAATATAGAACATTAAAACTCAACTTACACTCCATTTTATGAATTACTAAAAAGTAAATAGAAAATGATAATTTTTTATTCGCCTTTATCATAGCATGGGATCACTTTGATCTTTTTACAGCATTTACTTGTACTTTTCTTTATTAAATCATTTCAGACATTTTGGTTTGATCATATCGTTTCAAAAGGAATATTAATTGCAAATCTTCTCAGACATTTTGGAATAAAAATGTGCTTCTCAACCAAAATGATTTTTCCCAAAACTAAAATATTTTTTAAGAAAATGGAAAGAAAGTATAGAATGTCGTCCCTGAAAACCTGACCACTTGAAAAATACAAACCTAATTATTTGTCAAAGCTAGTGAACGAGACTAGTTATGTAAAAAAAAAACAAAGTGTACGAGACTAAAATCTATATACTTTAAAGCTTAAATTAAATTGTAATTCTTAGAATAAAAAAAATTTGTAATCTTTAAACTACATAACATGTGTATTGAATAATTATATATATTAATTTTATGAATTAGAGTTCACTTGATACAGTGTAAAACATAAAATTTTGACATATTTTTTTATTATTGGATAAAAATGATTGATTAGATTAAAACTTTTAAATTTATGGCTATTCACTTTTTTTTGATAAAAATCTTTTCATTTACTAGCGGCAAAAGGTAATGAGGATTTGAGGGGGTCATGGCACAATTTTTTTAAAGTATATTTTTTCAAATTTTTTTAAAATTTTAATTTGAGTTTTGATTTATTTTAGATTTATATTAAACTTTAATATTTTTGAATGTTTTAAATTAAATTTCATTCAATAACTTTTAAAAGTACTCACTAAGGCTCTTAAAAACATTAAAAAAATTAGCAAGAGCCAATTCTTTTTAAAAAATGTAAATTAAATCTTCAATATTTTTTAAATATTTTTAATTTAAACTTCTAAATATTCTTTCACCAAGTTTTGTCCTTGTCATTTATTACTATTAATTTTAATCATTCTTTTTCACTTACTCACTAATCTAAAGAAAAAAGTTTTATATTTTGTCAAGAGATCTACATCTATTTTTATTGGGATAACTGCATATTTAGTACCACACCTTTACTCGTTTTTCTATTTTGGTACTCCACCTATTTTTTTGGCAAAATGGTACCTAACGTTATATTTTGTTTCTATTTTGGTACCCCGCCGATAAAAAATTAACGACAGACTGACTAGGAAAAAAATCACACGTGGTAGGTTGCCACATCATTTTCAGTCTCATAGTCAGCATGTCACGTTGACTAAAATCATAAAAAGTACATGTGGTATATTGACTACGAGAGAAAAAATGATGTGACAGTCTGCCACGTGTGATTTTCTCCCTCCTTGTTAGTATGCTACATATACTTTTCTCTCTCTTAGTCAGCGTGCTGTTAATTTTTTAACGGTAGGTACCAAAATAGAAACATAATGTAACGTTATGTACCATTTTGCCAAAAAATAGGCGACGTACCAAAATAGAAAAATAGGTAAAGGTGGGATACCGTGTAACCCCCTTGACCCGGTCTAGACGCAAGACCGAACCGAGCAAGCTACATTGGGTTTGTCGAAACAAACCCGAAAAGATTTAACTCAAAACACATCCATTTTTATTCTTATATCTTATCTAGATGCAACATTATAACCTATGGTGTGAATACTGGCAGTGGGTGAAATTTCAACCCAATCGGGCGTCGAATCAACATCTAATTGCACGCAATTGTAATTTAGGGACTAAATTGAAATTATGGAACATTACATGGACTTAATCCATTTTAAAGTTACCAGTCCTTAATTAGTCAAGTTCCATGCTCACATGTCAAATTTCAGCTTAAAACGACCATCTGAACTCATTTAATTGCATGTATAACAATCAGAGACCAAAACAGAAGAATCTAAAACCTTTAATATCCATAACAACAGACATAACGACCAGACGTACATATACGATCTCAAAGTGTACAGATACACGGGGGCGTATCGATATGCGGGTTACAAATCATTATCCCACAATTCCAGTAGCTCAAAACTGTATCGATACACCTCTATCTGTACCGATACTCAGGCCAAAAAATACACCTACTCGTATCGATACACCTCTACCTGGACCTGAAATGTCCAATTTTGCTAGTTTTTGTACAATCAAGGTTCCAGACATGTTTTATCAAACCTCATACATATACACAACAATTCTAAAAATCAAACTATGTTAAAACATGACATCATACTTCAAACGGAAATCTAGAGACATGCTTCCTAGAAAACAACCAACCACCATACGAAGCATAAATTCAAAGCAACAACCAAACGTATAAGGCCAATTACTACTCCAAAACAACATAGCAAACTTGCTCAAGCAAGGAGTTTAGCAAAAACCCTCCCAAAACAACAATGAAACCCAATTGTCTTTATTACTACTAGTTTAGTTTGAAACCATACTCTCGAATAGTCGAAGTTCTTGGATTCCCTTCGCTTGCTTGCTGCCTCCAAACCTTTAATTCTCTGCATTGATGGACAAAGAGATCCTAAGCACACTAGGCTTAGTGAGGAGTGCTCAAACAACACATCATCAATGCATTTTAAAACCATTTTCCAAAACCATATTGAAATCGCCATTTCAATCATCTTATAAAACATCATGCCTTGAAAACCATGCACTTAACACTTTCAAAAACAACATATTAAACCATATGCTACATGTATCATGGATCAACAGCAAATCCCATTGCTAACCCTCAATTTCAGCCTTCCCCTACATAACAATCCATATGCAAAACTTAAAGAGTAAACATGTATAAACCAACATTATACATCAACATCCATAAACATGATACATTAACAATTGTATTCTCAAGTGATCATAAACCAAGTTCCAATTTCACAAAATAGTTCATCAGATACACGAATTCAACAAGTGTCTTCTCAATACTTCATGTCATCTCAATCGGAATTATGGTACGCTTACAACCGGGTACAACCCATCTAATCAGTTAGACGCATAATCCACTAACAGAAGTTTTTGGTACCATATAACCCCTCGACCGTTAGGGTACTCGTGGTGGAGTATTTGGTACGCATAAACCCCTTCAACACCTAAGACAACTTATTTATAGTGGCACTATCAATCGTATGGCCGACCAACTATATCCGATAACATTTTAAACCATATCACTTGCCAATATAATTCATTATTACCCATGTACCTCACTGTTTTATATGCATCAAGTCAAAACCATTTCTGTAACACCCTGAAATCTGGCCTAGTCGGAATTGGGTTTCGGCGATCGGAAACCCTATATCAGAAATATTCAAATAATGAATTGATGCTAACCACAAGGTCAATTGTATCGATATTGGACTCTAATTGAGTTGAATTACCGTTTAAGGACCTTATTGAAAGTATTGAAAATCTTTTAGTGACTAAAATAGATAAATTAAAAAGGTTTGGGGGGAAATTATAAGAATCTTACGATTAACCCCTTCTCAAATTAACTATCCCATACGTGGGATTACCGGGAGAGGTTCCTTCAATAAATGGAAACCCATTGCTATTAACACAAGGTAAATAGCTAAGGAAAAGAGAAAACTTACCCGATTCAAGCAAGCAAACACCTCATTTTTATCATCTTCTTCCTTAAAGCACACACCTCCATTGGTGTTCACCGAAAAGTTTGCGTTCTTTCGATTTATCGATATCGGATCATTGCAATCGGTCAGGTAAGCTATAATCCCCAAACTATTGATGAAATCCATGAATGAATCGAGCTTAATCACAAAGCTGGGGTTTGGCCACCCATGGAATTTGATAGCTAATAGCTATTCTAAGCTTCGATATTAATTTTGATATCGTTATATTGTTTACGATATCGTGTTAATGATTCTAACACAATCCTATTGTGTTTACCTAGCTCAAGAAGTTGGTAGAGATCATCCACTGTCACCGACAAAAGTTAAGGACAAGGGGATTGCTATCCGAGAGCCTTGAAAGCTTTGGATTGTCAAGGTGAGTGTAGTCGAAGTCTCGGTATTAGGCTAGGTGCCTTTCCCGATTTTATTGTTATTGTAAATTTCCATTGCTAAGGATTATTGCATCGAACAACTTATCAGATGTCGTGGTAAGTATTGGTAAGTTATCGCATCGAGTATAGAACATTGCCAATGTCATCGTTATCGTTATTGAACATCGAACATAGATATCGTTGTTGTCATTGAGTATTGATATTGTTATTATCATCGCCATCATCATTGAATCATGGAAATATAGGATATTGATATAGAGCATTAATGTAGCCATTGTTATATCCATTGTCATTGATCATTGATATCAACATCGTTATTGTTATCGAAACATTGAATATGAACCATCGGCTATTAATATTGTCATTGAGATAATTGAAATATTGTTATCGACATTGATACTATTATTGGACATTGATATTGAATCATTGCTTATTGATAAAGCTATCGAATACATTGAATATTGTCATTGCTATTGAACACCGATCATTGATATTGTCACCGGATATTGGATTTAAAGGACATTGGATATAATTGGCATGCCATAGAATTCATGAACTCAGTGTATGAGTGGGATACGGTCTTAGGGCTACAGCCTATATTGATTTAGCGAGGTGGAGAAATGTGTTGTGATATTGGTCATATTGGCGAGGCGGAGGGACTAAACCATTCATTGATTTGGTGAGGCATAGGAATTCGCGTATCCACTATCCCAAATCGATCCAAGGGTTATTGATGAACTATGGATGTTTTGTTATTGAACAAGTTCATTGCATTGCTTCCATTGATCTATTGCATTGTTATTGTCAAGATGTGTATTGGAATGTATTTCATTGATATAGTGTTTATTTGTGACTACCTCACTAGGCAAAGTATGCCTAATGCATTTCATTTTATACATTTTAGGTTAAGGATTTTGTCTCTGAAGATCAGAAGTTTTGTCGTTGTTGACAAGTCACCTCAAGTCTCAAGTAATGTGTTTTGTCCCTATGAACTCCTAGAATGGTGGCAAAGTAGGCGAACTAGTCTTTTGTGACCCTTTTGGTATGTATGTGTTCAACATGGTTTGTGGAAGTGACTAAGGCCCTAAATGACCTTTTGGCATATTGAAAATATAACTAAGAATGCATATTTGGCACTAAAAGGTAAAAACCTAGTAAACGGATTCAAACGACCCTAAAATTTGGCATGCAAGTAGATTATAGTATTGTAATACTGTTGGAAAAGTTTCATTGTGTTTGGACATTATTTACTATGTCAAATGGACTAAAACCAGATAAAAATTGACATTACAGTGCATGGTGTACCGATACAGGTCATGTCATATCGATACGGCCTTGCCTATTCGGCCTGGGAAAGTGCAAGTTCATCATAGGGTATCGATACAGGTCTAAGGGTATCGATACGGATCCTGGCAGTGAGGTCTGTGAAATTAATTGCATCGATACGGCCTCAGGGCGTATCGAAACAGGTCTAAGGGTATCGATATGGATCCTGGCAGTGAGGTCTGTGAAATTAATTGCATCGATACAGCTTCAGGGCATATCGAAACAGGTCATGGTCAAAGTCAATGTTAGTCAACCCGTATCGATAAAGGCAAGCGGTACCGATACGATTTCTTGAATTACTGAGAATTGGATTGTCGTCCTTGAATGCGGTATCGATACGACCCTAAATGTATCGATACGAGTTGGATGATTCCATTTAGACCTCAGACTCATGTACACCCGTATCAATACGGCCCCAAGGTGTATTGGTACGGTGGTAGTTGATTATGTTAAAAGTCATTGAACCCAGTTTTGAAACATTTATAGAATGATCACTAAATATTGTAAGGCCTAATTGGATAGGTAATTGACATCAGAAATGCCTGAAAATTTATAAGGACATTGTTATTGTATTGAATTCCATCGTTGTTTAGTTAATTGCATGAAAGGACTCCTAAATTATTAAATTCACAGATTAGTCTTTAAAGCTAGTAAAAGTCATAAATTGGTCCTAATTGACGAATTACTGTTGCACATTGGACAATTGGACTAATGTTTATTTTGGCAATGTTTATAAAGCAAAATATCATTTAATTATCGATTATTGATTGAAATTTATTACACCGATCATCGTTTTGCACACCGGTAGCATTCTCCGACCCGGTTCTCGACTAGGCTGGGAGGGGGTGTTACAATTTCCAAAGCAACAAACCATTCTTTAAACAAGTATTCCACATAATTATATGAATCATTTACCAAATGCATCCATCATCATTATATGATCAAAAACAGTATAAAACACACTTTAAATCATGCTTAAACAGTAGGTAGCATGTAATTCAAAACAAGTGCATAAAATCCATTTCGTAAAAGCACGATCGAAGGAGAAATCTCTTATACTTATTTCCAAGTTTAAAACAGTGTTTCAAGCTGGTTTAAACTTCCAAAAACAACCTTTAAACCATTTCAAAGCTGAAATTCACGTTCTCACTCACCGACAACACAAAGTTTTACTCGTCGATGCGAATCACTCCTCCAAAGCTTTCGTAACAACTCTACAAGCTTGAAGATCAATTGCCCCTAATTTTACCACACAAAAATAGAGGATTCAATGCATCAAAATGCATTCACAGCCCAGTAACATCAACTCATAACGATCTTCTTCAAACTCTAACCGAAACCTTCCCAAAACTATCGAAAACAACATCAAAAACCTTCCACATTTAACCCATCCAAAATCTAAAGGTTTAATCTATCAATTATCTTCAATTGACATCCAAAAACAACCTAACACTATTCTTATACTTCCAGCATACAATAAACAACCACAACACCTCAAAACACCCAACTAGCAACCTAGAAAATTAGAGATTCACATAACTTCGGGATTCTAATGCTAAAACCAATCTATTAACATTATATAACATCAAAATCATGATTAAAATCAATCAAGAACTCAGCAAAACAGATCCAATTCGAAAATCACCAAATCTTATCAATTAAAGCTTGATTTAACCAATTTTCCATAATCTAATCATTAAAACTCATTAGAAAACATATATAAAGGATCAAATACTTGAGAATTTTAGTAACAAACCATTCATTAGAGGAGAAGAACGAATCTTACTTCTAATGGATGAATTTTCCCTCAATTGGATGTTTACTCTTGAAAAGCAAAGGAAAAACAATGAGATTTTGGAAATCAAGATTGAAGATCCATTAGAATTCAATAGTTTAGAAAATCAAGGTCATTGACTGAAATTTTTGATAAACAAAAGAGTGTTTGGATGAAGGGATTTTGAGAGAAATAAAGTTACGTCAAAATTGGTTTTTAAGAAATAGCCTCCTAATCCTAATTAATCCTCTTTTAATCTTTAATTAAAATCATTAAAATAATTCCAATTGAGAGAAAATTCCGATAAAAACATTTAGGTAAAATAGCTCCTTAAATATTCTAATATTTGACCATTTTACAAAGCAATCACTAAAAACGGTTTTACATTCTTTATATTTTGGTCACTAGCCAAAATGTCAACTTTCCAAATTTCAGTTTTTAAAATTGACTTTACCAAAAATATCCATATATTAAATAATGATTTTTAGATATTTTCCCATATTTTTCTCGCACCAAAATATTTATTCAGATTTAAATCCCGAATCTGATTTGAATCTCTAATTCCGGTCCGTCGGACAATCTAAACAACCCAAAAACTCTTAGGCCCAAAATCGGTGTGTTACATACCAAATATGTAGTTATCTCATTTTTATTATACATATTTACATTATTTTGTATTATTTATTATTATAATAAATTTTAAATTTTTATGCGTGGATTAATGATAATAAGAAAACATCAATATAAAACTTCGAAGGCTACTAAGAATACCATACATCTTGCATGGCAGCATGGGTGGGTTTGATACTTATATCACAAATGTTGAAATGCATGCAGAGATGTACCTCCCAAACTAAAAATTTGAGATTTATATATGATTTATAATCTTTTTAAAAAATATTTATATATTTTTATTAAAAAATTATTTTTTTCCCTCTAAAATTTTATAAATCTGCCCCCTTAGAAATTTTATAAGTTCGTCCCAACATAAAATTTTGTGTCTGTCCCCTGAATGCATGGGTACCACTCTATTTCAATGAGCAATGTTAAACGCGACTCAAAAATTGATTTTTTATTTAATTTAACGTGAAAAAATTCGATTTGCCCTTAGAAATTTTATAAGTTCGTCCCCAACATAAAATTTTGTGTCTGTCCCCTAAATGCATGGGTACCACTCTATTTCAATGAGCAATGTTAAACGCGACTCAAAAATTGATTTTTTATTTAATTTAACGTGAAAAAATTCGATTTGTCTTAACTTGACTAATAATTTATTAAATCTAACTTGAAATGATTTTAAAAAATGAGTTATAAAATAAAAATTCGAATAACTCAAAATTTGTAATAATTAGTAGATTGATTTTCAAGTTTTAATCAAGTTATTCAATTCCGCCTTATATATATATATATAGTTGTAAAAATTGTTTAAACTGAAACTAATTAATACCATAATATTATAAAAGTTTACAATTAAATTTAAACAAAAACTCAAATAACACGACTCAACTTGATTTAACTAGAATTTTATAAACTTAATTTAAGAAATTTTCAAATAACATTTGAGTTGAGAATAAAATTAATTAACTCATAATTTTTTTAACTAGATTACATCAAAAGTATACCCTAATTACGACAAGCAACTAAAGTCTAATATGGTATGCAGTCTTACGCTATCCTTTGTGTCTCAATTGTCATGCTTTCTCCACTCGTAGTTTCCTATTCTACTTCGTAGAAAGAAGAAACCAAAGGTGGTGCAAATCCAATGCCGGTGCCGTGCTCAAATTCTAATCATTCCCCCATTTTTCTTGTCTCTCATGGTGGACCCTACTTTACCTCCAACCAGCGGCGCCATTAGTCTTAACTTGGTTTCAAAGTTCACCCACCTCCCTCTCGAACTTTCCATCCCCATTTATTTATTATTCACCCTTCTTACCAATCCATGTTAGAATTAAACCATAACTAAATATGAAATCTAAACCCAAGATCTATCATGTCAAATCATCAAGAACAATAAACTGAATGAACTGAATTGCGGAAGCGTACCTGAATTAATCGATAGACTGAAAACCTTGAATCTTGATGTTGAAATCCAAATCTTTGGTATTGATCTTCCAAGAAGATAGGTTTTCTCTTGACGTAAAACTCTCTGACGGGGAAGGAGAGAAAAACAAGTTAACCTATTTCTTGGGGACCACTACCTCTTTATATAGTTGATTATTAAATCAACTATTAAGTATTTATAACTCTGCCCCTCATCGAATTATAAATACATCTTATGGTATCTACACTTTTATTTCCATGACATTTTAATACCCATGACACGCCTAACATAATTGGTCACTTAATTTTGTGTCATACTTTAAAATAGCAATATACATTATACATATGTGCCCACTATTACGGATTTTAATCCAACAATCTCCCACTTGGGCAACATATGTTTCCTGACAAATGTATAACCTTATGAGCTCAAAAAATTTGCTATTATATAATAGGTATTCTGTAATAATCTCGTCCATAAACTATATCCATATAGGATCAAAGCAGCCTTTGTCGTATCAATCATGACAAGACCCATCAATGGTCACGTATACAAATATAGTCAAATGACATAGATCAATCATGGATGCGTAGCATGGAAAATTACATGAAATGTGAACCAAACATGTCTATTTCCAACTGGTCCTCCTAAACCTTAGCGAGATCAAACTTTCTTCAATTCAGAGTGTGCATAAACCAAAAGAACTTTATTTCTCAGAAAAATAATCTTAAAATATCCTTAAACTGAAGTAACCGAAATTGTGTCTAAAACGAATAAGCATTTTTCAAAATTACAAATTCCCACTAAAACTGAATATCTTTATATAACATTACACCCACATGAGTAGTGTGCTCATGAAAGACCTAGGGTGATAGTTTCTTAATAAGCGCAAATATGGAGTTTGTACCAACATGCTCTATAGACACACAATCACTCAAATTTTCTTTAACAACTAGGAACTTAATATTTATGTGCTTCAAATTTAAAGTGTTCCTATTGTTTATAGAATAAATGAATGCATATTTATTGTCACAAAATAACCGAAGTGATCTTTCTATTCAATCTATAATTAGCAGCCCATGTGACAAAATTCTTTTGCATCAATATTCTAATAGAATCGAAGTCTGTAAACTTAATGATCTCTAATTTACCAGAACTCCGATATGTGAGCATGTAATTTTTTTTTGTTCTCTAAACATATCTCATAACCCTATTGGTTGCTATCTAATGGTTCAAACTAGAATTGCTTAAATATCTGTCTAACATTCTAACAATGTACGCAATATCCGAACGCATACATACTTGAGCATAAATTAAATTCTCAATAGATTATGAACTTGGAATCTTTTGTATTTTTTTTTTTAATTTCAAGGTTGCTTTTAGGGCATTGAGTAAGACTAAATTTGTCGTCTTTAGTAATATGAGTATCACTTGGTTTACTCCCACTGAACTGTAGTATATAGAATTGTGAACCAAATTTATCTCAAAACCAAATGAGATAAACAATATGAAATTTATAATTTCGTTAATGAGAGTCCAACTTAAGCTCATAGATGAATTTCTTTAATTTACATATCATTGATTTTGTATCATTAGACACAAATCTATGATTGTACCATATAATTTGTTTCTTCAATGTCACCATTGAAAAACACAAGCGTAACATCCATCTTATGTAGCTCAAGATTAAAATAAGCAATAAGCGTCATGATTATCTTAAAAGATTCTTTCAATAAAACTCGAGAGAAAGTCTCCACAAAATCAATGTCTTCTTTTAGAGTATATCATTTAGATACAAGACATGCCTTATACTTGTCCACATTATCATTTGCATCCCTCTTGGTTTTAAATATCCATTTACAACCAATTGGTTTGCACCTTCACATAATGAGACAAGTTCCTAAACTTTATTGTCTTGCATAAAATTATACTATTCTTAAATGACATCAATCCACTTTTGAGAGTTAGAACTTTTATGATTTGATAAAAAATGATTGAATCATTTTCTATCATTCCATTATTATCCTTATTTTCTTGAATAAATACAAAGTAATAATCTAGAATAGTATTTCTCCTTCCTCTCGTGGATATCTTTAATGACACTTATTTTTTAAGGTTGTTGAGTTTGTTCTTCTGAAACAATTACCTTATCTTGAATGAGAGTTGTTCAACATTGTTTTGCTGAGGTACTTGATCCACTTCTTGATTAATGATAGGTGTAAAAACCTAAACATCATTAAAAGTGATAGTATGAATTAAATTATAATTCAACTTCCCTCAATAGCAATGTATCTAACCTTATTTCTCCTCCAAACTCAACATCCTAAAAATGTTAAACCTCCCTTAAAATAATCCTTATTGTGGGATCATAAAATTTACAGCCCATGGATCACTTTTCAAAATAACCAAAGTAGTTGCTCACTTTTGAAGTTTAATTTCTTCACATGTGTCCTAACTTATACAAAAGAATCAATACTTTGTAACTTATTGTTGTTTCTTTTGATTAGGACCTTTAGCAACTTTATTCTAATATATTTTTTTATTGCCCTTATTCTTAGAGACACTAACTAAATGAGCACTAACCGAATGAGTACTTTTACACTTATAATGCTTCAACTTTTCTTCCTCTTTAACACAATTAGAAATAAGCTCATTTAAAGTCTATTTCTCCTTTTGACAGATTGTAACTAATTTTGAATTGGTTAAATCAGTATAGGAAGCGATACCAAAATCATAAGAACAAACAATTGTTAGAAAGTTTGATCTTATGTGCCTTAAATTTTGAAGCAATATTAAACATTTTTCATAATGTACTTCCTCACATTTCCTTGACCCTTATACTTCATAGACTTCAAAGAAGGCATAAGTGATGTTATCTTAACCTTAATGTTTTGGGTAAATCATTTCTTAATTTCGTCAAGAAAACCCTTAATATGAGTAATCTCTTTAGATTTGTGCTCCTAAAGACTTATAGAATGTTGTTCTTTATGATCATTAGACTCGTACAATTTGAACAATTTCTCCTCTCAAAATCCCTTTTTATGGGTGCTTACCATGTGAAAGGTGAAAGTTATTCTCCCTTAGTGCAAAGTCTGTGTTCATACAACCAAATACTATATGTAAGTGTCTTTTCTATTCCTTGAAACTAGTTTTACTAAACATGAGTGTAGAATGTATTTAATGATATTGTGACAAAGAAAGATAAATTACCTAAATATAGAACAAAAATAAATAAATAAAATAAAAACAAGCTCACATAAATATTCATAAGTAAACAAATAAATTCAAAATAATGGCTAGTTCCCCTCAAGATACCAAGCACAACATTAATATCAAGTCTTTGGACAAGAATATTAATCAGTAAGCGATACTCTTGTTATAGCAATCAAACATTGACAATAAACTATGTCAAACAATAGATTAATCTTTGGACTAACATATTGTTCACATAAAATACCTTATAATTGTCACACATTTATCACCACAGTTTGTCGTTGTAATTCGCCAAATATTAACTTTCCTTTGGGCCAATTAATAAACGCATGAATTACAAAAACCCATAATTATCTTAATATTTTAAATAAACTAATCTACACAAAAGTGGTCACTTTGGTGACATTATGTTTCAATTAATCCATTAAAATATTAGACATTCAAGCCAAAATATGAATTTAATTGTTTCAAAATATTTTTCTTAATTTTATCTTTCAATCAAATTAAAAGATAACCAAAATAATAATAAATTTGAATAAAGGTAAACCTCATATCAAGATACTAGGACATTCCATTAATATTTCATCTTTGGACAAAACATTAACTTGCAAGTGATATCTTGGTACAAAGAATCAAACATTGATAATAAGCACATGTCAAATGTAAATCTTCCTTTGGGCGATTTATTGCTCACATATAAAATCAATAATTATCTCATGTTTATTACCACAATTGCACATGTAATAACGTTAATTATTAACCTTCCTTTGGGCCGATTAATATTAACATAATCCGACTTACATGCATAAAACCTTTTATATTTTAAAATAAATAATTTCCACAAAGAGATCACTTTGGTGACTTAATGTTTCAATTAATTTATCTTAAAATATATAACATAAAGTACCGATATCCAAATTTAAAATTATGTAAAAGTCAAAACTGAAATTTCTGATAACACTTTAGTTTCCAAAATAACCCAACATAAGATTGTCTGAATAGGGCTATCAGAAATCGAAAAACCAAAATCTTTGACTGTTACTCAAAAAATTCCTTAAACATGCATTTACCAAAATTAAAGTCGGATTCAAAATAATCAATCTTTAACTAAAAGTCAAAAAACAGAAATATTATGTAAATGAATAATTCCTATATTGATCGCATGAAACTTTAATGTGCATAATAATCTAGCGATCAAAAGAAATGAATTATTGATCAAACTGAATCGAATATGAATTCCATAAGATTAATGACATGCTTTCCATAACCAAAACTAAATGTATATTCCGTAGATAACATTAATGGCATAATTAAGCATAGTGTGAAATAAATTTAAGCCAAAGGTTCTGTTCAAAACTAAACAAGATCTAATAAATTCAACCGTAATTTATTAGACTAATCTGAATATAAAGCTTTGAGAGCTAACATGATTATAAAGTTTCCAAGTCACGGTAAATTTACCACGACAAAGCCCAAGTCAAACTTTTTTTTAATAACTAACGATCAAAACTAAAATTTTGATCAAACCGAATTAATATATATTTTAAATCAAATACATATTTCACGACTTGAGTTATCATATACAATTACGAAAAGTAAAAGCAATATCATAATTAAAGGCATATTTATATTCTGGAAATAGTATATCAGAATGAATTTCCTAATAAATTATGATACGATACATGAGTATACATAAGTATTAAAACTTTAAATTCAATAGAAATCGGACAATGTATAGGATTGGTTCTAAAGCTTCCAATCCACAATTGCCGATTACTAATACAACACAAGATTTTCACATATAACAAACCAAATGGGAAAATTAATATATTAACAATCGGCGATTCCAAAACATATTAAAAATAAACAAACCCTAATCATGCGAGAAAGAAAAAAATATAACTTTATAATCTCCATCGTACAATAGAAATATCGAAACATAATATTTTATCGTTAAACTTAGGGTTTTGTTTTAAAGAGATCTAAAAACGAATCATACAAAATAAATATACATTAGATTCTTAATGATTCAACATGACGAGGCGCTGATGCCACTTGTTAGAATTAAACCATAACTAAATATGAAATCTAAACCCAAGATCTATCATGTCAAATCATCAAGAACAATAAACTGAATGAACTGAATTGCGGAAGCGTACCTGAATTAATCGATAGACTGAAAACCTTGAATCTTGATGTTGAAATCCAAATCTTTGGTATTGATCTTCCAAGAAGATAGGTTTTCTCTTGACGTAAAACTCTCTGACGGGGAAGGAGAGAAAAACAAGTTAACCTATTTCTTGGGGACCACTACCTCTTTATATAGTTGATTATTAAATCAACTATTAAGTATTTATAACTCTGCCCCTCATCGAATTATAAATACATCTTATGGTATCTACACTTTTATTTCCATGACATTTTAATACCCATGACACGCCTAACATAATTGGTCACTTAATTTTGTGTCATACTTTAAAATAGCAATATACATTATACATATGTGCCCACTATTACGGATTTTAATCCAACAATCTCCCACTTGGGCAACATATGTTTCCTGACAAATGTATAACCTTATGAGCTAAAAAATTTGCTATTATATAATAGGTATTCTGTAACAATCTCGTCCATAAACTATATCCATATAGGATCAAAGCAGCCTTTGTCGTATCAATCATGACAAGACCCATCAATGGTCACGTATACAAATATAGTCAAATGACATAGATCAATCATGGATGCGTAGCATGGAAAATTACATGAAATGTGAACCAAACATGTCTATTTCCAACTGGTCCTCCTAAACCTTAGCGAGATCAAACTTTACTGAATTCAGAGTGTGCATAAACCAAAAGAACTTTATTTCTGCAGAAAATAATCTTAAAATATCCTTAAACTGAAGTAACCGAAATTGTGTCTAAAACGAATAAGCATTTTTCAAAATTACAAATTCCCACTAAAACTGAATATCTTTATATAACATTACACCCACATGAGTAGTGTGCTCATGAAAGACCTAGGGTGATAGTTTCTTAATAAGCGCGCAAATATGGAGTTTGTACCAACATGCTCTATAGACACACAATCACTCTGAATTTTCTTTAACAACTAGGAACTTAATATTTATGTGCTTCAAATTTAAAGTGTTCCTATTGTTTATAGAATAAATGAATGCATATTTATTGTCACAAAATAACCGAAGTGATCTTTCTATTCAATCTATAATTAGCAGCCCATGTGACAAAATTCTTTTGCATCAATATTCTAATAGAATCGAAGTCTGTAAACTTAATGATCTCTAATTTACCAGAACTCCGATATGTGAGCATGTAATTTTTTTTGTTCTCTAAACATATCTCATAACCCTATTGGTTGCTATCTAATGGTTCAAACTAGAATTGCTTAAATATCTGTCTAACATTCTAACAATGTACGCAATATCCGAACGCATACATACTTGAGCATAAATTAAATTCTCAATAGATTATGAACTTGGAATCTTTTGTATTTTTTTTTAATTTCAAGGTTGCTTTTAGGGCATTGAGTAAGACTAAATTTGTCGTCTTTAGTAATATGAGTATCACTTGGTTTACTCCCACTGAACTGTAGTATATAGAATTGTGAACCAAATTTATCTCAAAACCAAATGAGATAAACAATATGAAATTTATAATTTCGTTAATGAGAGTCCAACTTAAGCTCATAGATGAATTTCTTTAATTTACATATCATTGATTTTGTATCATTAGACACAAATCTATGATTGTACCATATAATTTGTTTCTTCAATGTCACCATTGAAAAACACAAGCGTAACATCCATCTTATGTAGCTCAAGATTAAAATAAGCAATAAGCGTCATGATTATCTTAAAAGATTCTTTCAATAAAACTCGAGAGAAAGTCTCCACAAAATCAATGTCTTCTTTTAGAGTATATCATTTAGATACAAGACATGCCTTATACTTGTCCACATTATCATTTGCATCCCTCTTGGTTTTAAATATCCATTTACAACCAATTGGTTTGCACCTTCACATAATGAGACAAGTTCCTAAACTTTATTGTCTTGCATAAAATTATACTATTCTTAAATGACATCAATCCACTTTTGAGAGTTAGAACTTTTATGATTTGATAAAAAATGATTGAATCATTTTCTATCATTCCATTATTATCCTTATTTTCTTGAATAAATACAAAGTAATAATCTAGAATAGTATTTCTCCTTCCTCTCGTGGATATCTTTAATGACACTTATTTTTTAAGGTTGTTGAGTTTGTTCTTCTGAAACAATTACCTTATCTTGAATGAGAGTTGTTCAACATTGTTTTGCTGAGGTACTTGATCCACTTCTTGATTAATGATAGGTGTAAAAACCTAAACATCATTAAAAGTGATAGTATGAATTAAATTATAATTCAACTTCCCCTCAATAGCAATGTATCTAACCTTATTTCTCCTCCAAACTCAACATCCTAAAAATGTTAAACCTCCCCTAAAATAATCCTTATTGTGGGATCATAAAATTTACAGCCCATGGATCACTCAAAATAACCGAAGTAGTTGCTCACTTTTGAAGTTTAATTTCTTCACATGTGTCCTAACTTATACAAAAGAATCAATACTTTGTAACTTATTGTTGTTTCTTTTGATTAGGACCTTTAGCAACTTTATTCTAATATATTTTTTTATTGCCCTTATTCTTAGAGACACTAACTAAATGAGCACTAACCGAATGAGTACTTTTACACTTATAATGCTTCAACTTTTCTTCCTCTTTAACACAATTAGAAATAAGCTCATTTAAAGTCTATTTCTCCTTTTGACAGTTGTAACTAATTTTGAATTGGTTAAACTGTATAGGAAGCGATACCAAAATCATAAGAACAAACAATTGTTAGAAAGTTTGATCTTATGTGCCTTAAATTTTGAAGCAATATTAAACATTTTTCATAATGTACTTCCTCACATTTCCTTGACCCTTATACTTCATAGACTTCAAAGAAGGCATAAGTGATGTTATCTTAACCTTAATGTTTTGGGTAAATCATTTCTTAATTTCGTCAAGAAAACCCTTAATATGAGTAATCTCTTTAGATTTGTGCTCCTAAAGACTTATAGAATGTTGTTCTTTATGATCATTAGACTCGTACAATTTGAACAATTTCTCCTCTCAAAATCCCTTTTTATGGGTGCTTACCATGTGAAAGGTGAAAGTTATTCTCCCTTAGTGCAAAGTCTGTGTTCATACAACCAAATACTATATGTAAGTGTCTTTTCTATTCCTTGAAACTAGTTTTACTAAACATGAGTGTAGAATGTATTTAATGAGATATTGTGACAAAGAAAGATAAATTACCTAAATATAGAACAAAAATAAATAAATAAAATAAAAACAAGCTCACATAAATATTCATAAGTAAACAAATAAATTCAAAATAATGGCTAGTTCCCCTCAAGATACCAAGCACAACATTAATATCAAGTCTTTGGACAAGAATATTAATCTGTAAGCGATACTCTTTGTTATAGCAATCAAACATTGACAATAAACTATGTCAAACAATAGATTAATCTTTGGACTAACATATTGTTCACATAAAATACCTTATAATTGTCACACATTTATCACCACAGTTGTCGTTGTAATTCGCCAAATATTAACTTTCCTTTGGGCCAATTAATAAACGCATGAATTACAAAAACCCATAATTATCTTAATATTTTAAATAAACTAATCTACACAAAAGTGGTCACTTTGGTGACATTATGTTTCAATTAATCCATTAAAATATTAGACATTCGAAGCCAAAATATGAATTTAATTGTTTCAAAATATTTTTCTTAATTTTATCTTTCAATCAAATTAAAAGATAACCAAAATAATAATAAATTTGAATAAAGGTAAACCTCATATCAAGATACCGGACATTCCATTAATATTTCATCTTTGGACAAAACATTAACTTGCAAGTGATATCTTGGTACAGTAATCAAACATTGATAATAAGCACATGTCAAACAGAAATCTTCCTTTGGGCCGATTTATTGCTCACATATAAAACTGAATAATTATCTCATGTTTATTACCACAATTGCACATGTAATAACGTTAATTATTAACCTTCCTTTGGGCCGATTAATATTAACATAATCCGACTTACATGCATAAAACCTTTTATATTTTAAAATAAATAATTTCCACAAAGAGATCACTTTGGTGACTTAATGTTTCAATTAATTTATCTTAAAATATATAACATAAAGTACCGATATCCAAATTTAAAATTATGTAACAATAAAAAACAAATTTACGATAACACTTTAGTTTCCAAAATAACCCAACATAAGATTGTCTGAATAGGGCTATCAAAATCGAAAAACCAAAATCTTTGATCATACTCAAAAAATTCCTTAAACATGCATTTACCAAAATTAAAGTCGGATTCAAAATAATCAATCTTTAACTAAAAGTCAAAAAATGTAAATATTATGTAAATGAATAATTCCTATATTGATCGCATGAAACTTTAATGTGCATAATAATCTAGCGATCAAAAGAAATGAATTATTGATCAAATCAATCGAATATGAATTCCATAAGATTAATGACATGCTTTCCATAACCAAAACTAAATGTATATTCCGTAGATAACATTAATGGCATAATTAAGCATAGTGTGAAATAAATTTAAGCCAAAGGTTCTGTTTCAAAACTAAACAAGATCTAATAAATTCAACCGTAATTTATTAGACTAATCAATATAAAGCTTTGAGAGCTAACATGATTATAAAGTTTCCAAGTCACGGTAAATTTACCACGACAAAGCCCAAGTCAAACTTTTTTAATAACTAACGATCAAAACTAAAATTTTGATCAAACCGAATTAATATATATTTTAAATCAAATACATATTTCACGACTTGAGTTATCATATACAATTACGAAAAAGTAAAAGCAATATCATAATTAAAGGCATATTTATATTCGAAATAGTATCTCAGAATGAATTTCCTAATAAATTATGATACGATACATGAGTATACATAAGTATTAAAACTTTAAATTCAATAGAAACTGGACAATGTATAGGATTGGTTCTAAAGCTTCCAATCCACAATTGCCGATTACTAATACAACACAAGATTTTCACATATAACAAACCAAATGGGAAAATTAATATATTAACAATCGGCGATTCCAAAACATATTAAAAATAAACAAACCCTAATCATGCGAGAAAGAAAAAAATATAACTTTATAATCTCCATCGTACAATAGAAATATCGAAACATAATATTTTATCGTTAAACTTAGGGTTTTGTTTTAAAGAGATCTAAAAACGAATCATACAAAATAAATATACATTAGATTCTTAATGATTCAACATGACGAGGCGCTGATGCCACTTGTTAGAATTAAACCATAACTAAATATGAAATCTAAACCCAAGATCTATCATGTCAAATCATCAAGAACAATAAACTGAATGAACTGAATTGCGGAAGCGTCAATTAATCGATAGATCAAAACCTTGAATCTTGATGTTGAAATCCAAATCTTTGGTATTGATCTTCCAAGAAGATAGGTTTTCTCTTGACGTAAAACTCTCTGACGGGGAAGGAGAGAAAAACAAGTTAACCTATTTCTTGGGGACCACTACCTCTTTATATAGTTGATTATTAAATCAACTATTAAGTATTTATAACTCTGCCCCTCATCGAATTATAAATACATCTTATGGTATCTACACTTTTATTTCCATGACATTTTAATACCCATGACACGCCTAACATAATTGGTCACTTAATTTTGTGTCATACTTTAAAATAGCAATATACATTATACATATGTGCTCACTATTACGGATTTTAATCCAACAATCCAAACTTCCTAAACCCTCTCCATTTCCATCTCTTTTCTCCTCCCCTGTTCTTACAAGATTTTCATCTTATTTTATTACTAAAATCTGACAAATTGTTTGTTTCTGTCTCTTTTATGTTATTTCAAATAAAATAAAAGTTTTCAATTCCAAACATGAGGGGTGAATATGTAGAACCCAAGAATCAAAACCCCAACGACGTGTTCTCTAAGCTCCACCACCACCAAACTCACCCTTTCACTCATCACTTCCAGCACTCCCGCGATTCTCAAACCCCCGACTCCGATGACACCACCCGCACCCCTAACCACGCTCCCAAAGATCTTTCCACCGCCACGCGCAGCCCTTCTCTGCCCAGCGGTGCGACTCGTGGCGGTGCTAACAGTGGTGGAGACGGAGCAAGCATCGAAATCGTTCGTAGACCGAGGGGTCGTCCTCCGGGTTCCAAGAACAAGAACAAGCCCAAGCCGCCCGTCCTCATCACTCACGAGCCCGACCCGGCAATGAGTCCTTACATTCTGGAAATCCATGGTGGAAACGACATCGTAGAAGCTGTCTCTTGTTTTGCTCGTCGCAAGAACATTGGAATCTGCGTACTCACGGGATCCGGGACCGTTTCCAACGTTACTCTACGTCAACCTTCCTCGGCCTCTCCAGGAGCCACCATAACTTTCCATGGCAGATTCGACATCTTATCCATCTCCGCCACGTTTCTATCCCAAACGACGTCGTGCCACGTGTCCGACACGATTTCCATATCTTTAGCCGGTCCTCAAGGGCAGATCGTTGGAGGGTTCGTAGTTGGTCCGCTTGTAGCAGCTGACAACGTGTTTATAGTAGCTGCCACGTTCAACAATCCTACGTATCATCGGTTATCCGGAGAAGAAGGGAGGAATACGGTGTCGTCTGGTGGTGCAGGTGGGCAGTCGCCGCCTTTGTCTGGTGGCGGTGGAGATAGTAGCCACGGTGGTGGGGCAGATTCTTGTGGGGTTTCGATGTATAATAGTCATTTGGGCGGATCAGATGTCATTTGGGCTCCGACTGCTAGAACACCACCACCTTACCAATGAGTTCAAAGCTTTAGCTTTCTTTTAAAAGTTTCATCTTTGAAAGTACTGTGAATTAACGAAGGTTTAGATCCCCCCCCCCCCCTAACGAGTTTGTTTAAATTTTAATTATTGTATTTCTTCGTTCTTTTCCTTATTTATAGAAAAAAGCGAACTTAAAAAATCCTGCTTTGAAGAAGCTTCAAAAGCAAAGTCCTCATCTTTTCCCCACGTTTGATAGGCCAAGACAAGCCTAGAAAATCTTGGACATAATTCATTGTTATTGCCTGTAAGATAATTGACAGATTCTCTTAAATACTTGGCGGATAAAAAAATAGGAGAATCTGAGCCTGAGCAGAGCAGAGCATCGCTGTACTGTGCTTTGCTTTGAAGTTTGAAACTTTATCATGCAGCAGGAGCAGCAGCGCTGGCTAAAAGTTAATGCTGATGATCCGATTCATTGCTTTTTACGCGGCTTCTTCGGTTAGATAAAAGCGTGTGGCAGAAGAAAGCATGGCTAGGGTTATGCCTGCCAGTTTAGGCCTCGTTCAGCAGGGATCGCTCAACGTAAATTTCTTGGCAAACGGTCGTCGAAGAAAAAGCTGAAAAAATTAGTCCGTGAAACTCCCGTTTAAGAATTTTTAAATAAAAGTAAACGCTAATACTGTTGATACTGCTTTTCCGTTAGGCATTTCAACGCTCGTTAAATAAACAATGGTAAACGGGCCCTTAATCTTACACCACTTTGCTAATTTGCATTATATCTTTCTATTCATATCTATATTGTACTTTGATTTGTCTTTTTCTAAATTGTATCGTTTTTTTATGGAAAAGAAGAAGACAGTGATGAAAGCAAAGACTAGGAGTTGGGGAATTAAAAAAAAAAAGCTTTGGTTCTTGAGCTGCTGGTGCTGGATGGATACTGGGTCTGGGTGAGCTACTGCTTTTTTCACCCGAATGAGTTAAATGACAAGTGTGTTTGTCTCTGAGTGGTCACATATTCATGGAGATAAGACATTCATTGCCTGATCCTGTCACCCTCTCACTCTTTGGAGATAAATAATAATTTATCCTTTTAAAAATTTACAATATTACGTATTTATATTATGGGATATTTGGCTGAATATTCCTTTTTGAAAAATTATTTGACTAAATATTCCCTTTAAAAAATATTTAGAAAAATAGTCTTATTTTAAATTCGCGTTTTGCAAAACGCGAGTACTGTGTAATAAAAAATTTAAACTCGCGTTTTGTAAAACGCGAGTTTGAAACTCTCGTTCTGTAGAACGCGAGTTCGCCCTACATGACTCGAATGAGGGCTACTTTTTCAAATATTTTTAAAGGGGTATTTGGCCAAATAATTTCCCAAAAGGGAACATTCATCCAAATACCCCTTTAAATTACACCTTGTTATTTTTGTATATTTTCATATTATTACATAAGATAAGTTTAGAACGGACGATATATTATTGTATTATATTAAAATAATATATAAGATAATTTTTGTTCAAAAATATTTTTAATTTTTTGAATTTAAATTTTATATAATAAATATTATCTACTTTTTTTTATTAAAACTACTTATTAAGTTCACATCACTATACATTATTAATTATTAATAATTTGATAATAAATATTAAAATTCTTAAAAATTTCAAGATAATCTTATTTCAAAACCAAAGTTAAATTTGGAGTTTAAAAACTTTATTTGTCAACACTGATACAATACAAGATAAGAACTACGATTTAGATACTTGTATAGTTCCATAATACAAACCATTGTAGTTGTGGCGGATTATAAAAAAAAAGTTAGAAAATTGTACAAAGACAAACACAAGATCCACGGATTATCCATTCAATATTCAAAACAATAAATAATCTTTAGTTGTGATTAAAGTGCTAAAGTCGTTGCTTTAAGGCATGCTATACACTTTAATTGTAATGTTTGACATTGATTAAAGTGATAAAATATAAATTAATTGTAAGATTTTAACGTTTGATATTGATGTTAATAAATATTTTTTTAAAAAATAAAATGTTTATTTTAAATACGATATTATAAACTAAAAATAAATGAACGTAAGTGATATTTTTATTATTTATATTTTATTTAAAATATTATATTTTAAATATTATTTTAATATTAATATATAATATACTATTTTAATGTATCATTTATCCCAATATAAATATATTATTAATATTTAATATATTAAATAAAAATTGCAATATTAATTAATTTATTACATTTAGTGTATTAATTTAATATTTAATATAATAATTTAATACATTTCATATTTACTATTAATATTATTTAAGTATTTTATTACTATTTTAATGTATTGTTTTAATATACTAATATTATTTTAATATATTAGTATCAATGTTAGTGTTATTTTTATATTATATTAATAATAATATTATTGTTAGTTTAATTTAAAATTAATATTATTTTCATATTATTGTATTAATATAATATTAATATTAAAATAATATATCATTATGCATCAATAAATCTTAGTTTAAAAATTAATTTGAGTTAAATAATTAAGGGTAAAAATATAACTTCACCTCAAAAGTGATTTCTATCACAAAAGCTAGAAATGGTTGTTTTTGAGGTTAGATGGGAAATTTCACATCCAATTTAAGGTGTTTGGCATGATTAAGGGTGGAGAATCATTTTTTTGAGTAAAAACTCTTTTTTAAGCAATGCAAAGAGGTATGTAAACGTTCTTCCTTCCGATCAACTTCGTTTGAGTTGCTGTTGTTTTCGTAAATGAAAAAAAATGCTTTATTCTCACACGTTTTAGAATTAAAGATTTAAATTTTATTTTTAAAAAGTAAATATATAAATTTGTATAAATATTTTCCATACAATATTTATATAAAAAATAGTCATAATAATGATTATCTTGTCTATTTGAAAGGAGATGGACAATGACGGATTTATTACAACCACTCCTAATTTTTTTATTAAAAATATAATAGAAATTTTTATTTATTTTTTGAACAATAAGAGCAACTGGCATTAAGAAACAAGATACAAAAAAAAAAAAAACATAAAGGCCACAAAAGCCAAGGAACCGACCGGCAAACATACGCCGAGGAAGAACAGAAAACACAACAAACAAGCCACAACCAAGAAGGCCAGAACAAAACGAAAGCAAAAGATAAACACAAACAACCAAAAACGACAGAAATAACAGAGGAGGAAAGCACAAGGACAAAACGCCGACCGAAGTCGGTAAAGAACGATGCCAGCAACCATAGCAAATCTGCATGTCGTTCAGGGGGTCACCGGAGGATGAGGAAGATAATGGTGATGCAGAGCAAGAGGCCGAACAGCAACAACGCGTCAGATCTGAAATCTCAAAGGCTGAAGGCGGGAAGGAGCAAAGCCGAAAAGCCGAGCCAATGACTGGACCACCGAAGACTGGACAGAGCCACATCAAGTGCAACTCCACAAGGACAAAGGACCCAACCAACAAAACTAAAAAAAACAGCGAAAAAGAAAGCGAAAGCCATCATCAAAGTGCTGGAAACAAAACATCAGCAAGGGAGGTGCCGTCAAGCCTCCGAACCTGCAGCGAACAACACCACCCAAGAGAGCACCAGACCAACGTTCCACACAGGAACCATTCCCCTCAAAAACCCGGGGCAAGGAGTAGAGAAAGCCATAAGGGCGACGCCATCGACCAATAAAAGTACACGGGGACCTAACAGAAATGGAAAGATGCTTATTTTTTCAGAGAGAAAATTACCCGGACCACCGACGGCTGGTGGTCCGGTAAGAGAGCAGCGCAAATTAGGTTAAACTTAAAAAAAAGAAGAAGAAGTTTTCTTATGGAGAGAGAAGCCAACTTTTAAAGCAACTGGTTTTTTTTAATTACTTAGCCTAATGATTTGTTTTTTTGAATAAAGTCGTTTGATATTATTAACAATCAGAAAAGGAACAAAACGTTGCAAAACCACACAAATCAGAAAAACTAACACAGAGTAGTACAAAAAACTAAAAACAAAGCTGAAACAGACAAAGAAACAAAGAGAACGAAAACATAATGAAACAAAACATAAGCATAAAGACAATGACAGATCAAACGACAACCATCCTCGACTCTTAATTTTTAATTCATTTGAATTGGTCCTCATGTTTAATGGTTTATTATATTAGTTATTCCTCCAAACTTTGATTTGTGACTGCGTCCCTGGAGAAGGGAGGGTATACAACTAACTAAATAGGTCCACCATCTTAATTTACTCCACTAACTATCTTGCACAACATTATCTACCCTTATTATTTTTTAGGGTAAACTAATTAAGTGGCCACCAAACTATTAAGTCTGACCTATTTTGATCACCAATTACAAAAATTTAAAATTCGGTCATTCGGCTATTTAATTAGACTTATTTTAACAATCAACCGTTAAAATCTAACAAAAAGATAATGTGAGAATTAAAGTAAATTTGTATAATTACATATTTAGTCTCTGGTAATTGCATATCATATCAATGACAATTTAAAATTGAATCCCTTCACAGTGACACCGCCGCCATAATCCAATCCTCCATGTTTTCCGGCAAATGTTTCCAGAAAATGATCAGCTCCCTCAGTTCTATTCCAGAAAGGCTATTTTGCTGCTAAACTGATCATCAAATGCCAATACATTATTTTCAAACAGCAACTTAATTATATCTTCAAACAGCAAAGTTTAATTAATATTTTCAAATGCCAATACATTATTTTTATTATTTTTTGCATCAGCAATCACTTCAGAACAACAACTAATTTACAGAAACCACATTTCTGAGGAAAAAAAAAAAGAAACATGGTAACCGAATTACTGTCCAAGTTAGGGGCTTTCAAGCAGAAGAAAGAAGAACAAGTTACAGACATCTAAAACTATAACCAGAATGGATGCCTAGTGTCTTTATGTTGTGTCAAGTTTCTACTTTTGAAACTGTCGCGACCATTTTAAAAATCGAAGTGTAGAAAAATAGCCTGACGATTAATTCTTTTGAAAATCGAGTTTTTATTCATTTTAATTTATTAAATATTGAAAATTAGGATTTTTTCATATTAAATCCTTTATTCAATTTTGAAAACCAATTTGGAGTCGTTACCGGTCACTTTGGTAGACCGGACACCATAAAAATAACTAGAAATTCATTTTAAAATGATTTGGGTTCAAGAGTCGGTTACGTGCGGGGAAGGATTAGCACCCCCACAAGCGCCCGTTATCGGTACCTTATTAATTTCGAGTGACATTTTGACATTTCAAACTATAATTTGAATTTAATTAAATCTTTAATTGTTAATTGAATTTTATTCCGAATGGAGGTCTCCTTTTGTAAGAAAATACATTTTTAACGAATATAAGTTTTGAAATATCCGGTTACTTTATGATACTTCAATTCATATTCAAAAATGTATTTCAACACAAAAGGTTTTTAATGCATGACCAATTATTTTCTTGTCAATTTTAAGTTCAAACCTAATTAGGGCTCAAATTGATTGAATCAATTAAAGAGTCTATAAATATTATCAAATTTTAGGGGGTTTATGCGATAACACCCAAATAATTGGGCACTATCCATATTAAGCCCTAAATTAATAATATTCCTTAATATTTGGTGATTCTAACTATTTAAACCCTATTATTAATTTAATTTTAATTAACTACGTGATTACAATATTTTATGTTTAAATGAAATATTAAATGTTTCACTAAAATGCTCCCTTGATTAACATCTCATTACAATGAGACACTAATCAACTTAGAACATTAAAGTTTCCATTTAATAATCATTTATTTTCTACAATTATCTTCTTATTTTAATTATTTAAATTTAATTAAAGAACCTAAGTTTAAAGGCTCTAATTATTTACACTAAGTGAATTAATCACCTAAACAAAATACTATATGCTTATTTAAATATGCAAACATACATATAATTAAAGTAATTAATTAAAGGGAACTGAAATCAAGTGTCAAATTGAACTAATATTAAAATTTGAGTGTCAAATTACAAAGAAAGTGGCTAAATTGAATGAATTACGAAACTGGAGAGCCAAAACAAATTCAAAAGGGACCCGGGTGATAACTCACGAGTCGAGATCCGACCTGGCTCATGGTGTGCGAACCCCCTCTGACTCGGGGTCCAAAACGTTGCCGTTTTGATCAGCCTATATAAGGCTCGAAACCGAGCCAACTCATACATTCCTCTCCGCCCCACTCTATCTCCTCCCTCATTTCACTCTGACTTCTCCCTAGAAAACACCCAAATTCCCAGATGAACCCCCAAAAACGAATTAAAACTCATCCTTTTGGATGAATGTCCATCCATGTTCATCCAAAAATAGATGAACACTATAACTCCGGCGACTCTCCTCCCTCAAGCCCTGTCGCCAGATCTTGCGTCGCCTCACTCCGATCAAACTCTGGTGTTCGCCGGCCACGGGGATTCGAATCCCGGTCGCTGCAAGGTGATTTTCGACTGTCTTATCTCCGACGCACCGAAACCCTAAACTACCTAAAATTTATCGATTCGAGCCTTATAACCCTAAAACACTACCCAATTCAAGAGAATCACCCTCTTCTCCCCTAGATCTACCTTGTCTGAACCATTTTCAACTCCACCACCCTTAAAAAATCTTCTTCGACGGCTGAGATAAGTATCGGCCAAACTCTGATTTGCTCTTTTCATTTCTATTTTTTATATACTCGAACTGATAATGGTTTTATTTTACAGGATCTAGAGACGGAAAGAATTATACCATCTATCGCGGCGGTCGTTCGTGTCTCAGGCGACGTTCTAGCTTTTTGGTTTCCGATGGTGGGTATAATCCCCAAAATACCCCATCCCTCTATTGTTTTATTATATTTATTATTACTTATGGTAATTATCAAGTGTCATTAATGATCTAACACACACTCTCTCATCAGATATTTATACTAAGTGGGAATTAATGTCATCAGTAATGTCATGGGATTGATGTCAGCTGAGGAAGAAAACCAATATCCAAGTGAAACCATTCGGACTAATAGGAAGCTGACACATGTCCATTTAGACACAATTTTGGGCGGGAAAAGGAGCTATCTGAATTTTTGTGTTTGTTTGGTGTTTTGGATTGATATATAAGATGTATTAAATTGGGCTTTGTAATGAGCTTTTGGGATTGTAAAAGGGATTTATATATGTAAATAGACATTGGATTATTTTTTAGACATTTTGGACCCTTTTAATTTATTTATTTAGGATTTATTTATAGAAATATAGTATATATACGCATACCCAGACAAAATTAGGGTATTACAACTGCCTCTCTTTGCTCATTGTTGTGGAACAAGAATAGGGCAAAGATTGGAAATACATGAATTTTGTCCGAACTTGTCAGCTATTGCTCTGAGCTGCAAAGTCTTATTCTCACGAACTTTCTTTCCTCTTTTCCCCTCTAGAAGCTTGAACAGTTCTTTTCATTCGGAACCTCCCAATCTTCTTGTCAAGGGTAACCGTATGGCCTGAACTAGCTCTTCTCATTAAGGAACTCTATCTTCACTGTGCGAACTCTTCTCATTAAGAATTCTATCTTCGCTGGGTGAACTCTTCTCATTATGAATTCTATCTTCACTAGGTGAACTCTTCACATTAGGAGTTTTATCTTCGCTGGGGACGAACTCTTCTTATTAGGAATTCTTTCTTCACTAGGTGGACTCTTCACATTAGGAGTTCTATCTTCGTTGGGGACGAACTCTTCTCATTAGGAATTCTCACTTTGCTGGGCGAACTCTTCACATTAGAGTTATATCTTCGTTGAACAAACTCTTCACATTAGGAGCTCTATTTTTTGCCAAACAAACTCTTCACATTAGGAGCTCTGTCTTTGCTGAACGAACTCTTCACATTAGGAGCTCTGTCTTTTCTAAACGAACTCTCCTTATTCGGAGCCCTATCTTTGCTGGTGAACTCTTCATATTAGGAGTTCTTCATTCTTTGCTGAGCGAAATCTTCACATTAAGAGCTCCGTTGTGAACTCTTCTTACTGGGAGTTCTTCAGTCTTCTTGAAATATTGATCCTCCTTTCTGTAAAAGTATTGAACCAACGAACTCTTCTCATTAGGAACCCTTCGTTCTTCTTGAGAATGTTAATATGACCTATAAAAGTTGAAACTATCATTAATCTTTCAGTATTAATCCTAAGGAAATATGTGAATAAAACTTTGAAAGCTCATCCGAAAAACGGCGCTTGAAACTTTTGTCTCATTTGAATCTTGAACAAGCTCTTCTTATTATGAACTTGAAAATCTTTCTGCACAAGCTAACTATCAAGTATGAACTGGTTCTTCTTATTATGAACATCATTCATCCTTTTTGGAAATGTTAGACCAAAGCTTGGAGCTATTCTTCTGATTACGAAATTCTCCAATCTTCTGCTAAACCATAGAGTCCGTATATGTTATTCTCTTTATGAAATTTTTCATCTTCTAAAATTTGGTATTGTTCCTTGAAATTCTTCATTTTCTGATGTTTGAAGTTGTTCTTCTCCATTCCTCAATATTTTACCGGTTAATCTCTTAGCGAGTTCTTTTTATTAGGAACCCTGAATCATTTACTGTAAACGCAAATTCACCACTCTTCTAGGGAACATCTCATCTCTTTTGTTTCTCTATTGATCGATTTTGCGCTTGGAATGTGTGTGACTGATGTAATTCATTTTTGTGGTTCATCTCTGTGAAAGAAAGATTTGTTGAAATCTGCCTATGTAAATAAAATGTCTTGAGATCTGCCCATGTAAACGGAATGTCTTAAAATCTACCTCTGCAAACAAAATGTCTTGAGATCTGCCTCTGTAAATGGAACGTCTTGAAATTCGTCTCTGTAAACGAAATATCTTGAGATCTGCCTCTACAAACAGAATGTCTTGACTTCTGGGAATATCATCAATTAATAAGAAATCAAATGGGAGTAGTATGAAACATCTTCAATTCCCATCTTGAAGCACTGAAATCTTTAGAGTCATTACTTTTTTGTCAAACGTATCTCTATCTTTCAATCTGGAACTCGCATAAGGTCTCGTGTTTTCTCTTCCTCTATTGGTTGATCTTCTTCCATGCTTAAAATATATATGATCAATTAAACTGTGATTCCTCCTCATTTGGGCCCGAAGTTGATCTGTCTTGTTTTAATCCTAGTAACATGAACCATTTTATTTTTTTCTCTTCTTTTTATTTTTCTCTCTCTTTTCTCTATCTTTCTTCTTTTTTTCTTCTTCGTTTTTTGAAGCTGAGGTCTCAAAAGATTAACATATTTGTCAATATCATTCCCTAACTATCTTATTGTGACGCCATCCAAGAAGTTCTCGTCATTTTTGAAGGTTTCGTTCTAAAGATTTTAACGTCATGCCCGAAGAACTTACTGATGACCCGAAGGCTTTAGAATTGCGATGCACTTCCTTTCCTGTGTGGAAAACAAAATTTTTACATCACTCCCAAAGGTGATGGCCTGAATGACTTAACATCATGCCCGATAGATTTAGAATTATAATGCACTTCATTCCATGTGCAAACAATCACTTCACTCCCGAAGGTGACGGCCCGAAAGACTTATCATCATGCCCAAAGGACTTATCATCATGCCCGAAGGACTTACTGATGACCCGAAGGATTTAGAATTGTAATGCACTTTTTTCCTGTGCAAACATCCACATCACCCCAAAGGCGATGGCCCGAAGGACTTAACATCATGCCCGACGGACTTACTGATGACCCGAAGGATTTAACATCACGCCCGAAGGACTTACTAATGTCCCGAAGAATTTAGGATTGCAATGCACTATCTATCTTGTATATGCAATTAGAAAGTCTTGCTGCAATCTGCCTCTGTAGACGAACTGGTAAACTTTGTTGAAATTCGCTTCTTCAAACGGGTTAGAAAATTTGTTAAAATCCGCCTCTTCAAACGGGTTGATGTCTTTGCAATTCTTTGTCGAATCTTTTTCCTAAATCTTGAAGTTGTAGATTGAAATTTGGCTCGTTCCTTGTTGGTTTCTGTAAATTCCTGCAAAAATGTATAAAAATGCTTTAAATGCATGAGTTAGTATGCTCCTATCTTACGGATGCCTCACTATATGATACATGAATTGTGATGACTGAGGACCACTTGAATGAGTTCTGATTTTCTTTGTTTTTCCACTGAATTTTTTGCTTCTGGTGCAACGGTACCTCATCTCTTGAGACTGTTCTTATCGGATCTTTCTTAACCCGATCTTTCCGAGATTTGCCTTTTGCACCTCATTTCTTGATATTCTCTTTATCAAATCTTGCTTGATCTTCTTGCATTATGTCTTGAGCTCTTACTGTCTTCATGCTGCAACAAACCTTGCCCCATGGTTTTATTGCTGGGCTTTTCCTCTTCTTATAAGCTAATTTTGACTTCTTTAGAAATTGAAATCTTTCAAGCTTTGTATCCCTTCTTTTCTATTTTGATTTGAACTCTTGAGCACAACGATGCCCCACTAATCTTTTTATTTCTGGCATCGATACATAGAATATAGCCTTCACTCATTAATCAACTTTCCTTTTGCTTGGAACATATGTGTTTGGGTCTATCTCTCCAATTCTAAAGTTGTAAGTTGAGATCTTTCCTCATTTCTTGTTGATTCTGCTAATTCGCTCAAGTTCAATCTTCAGGATCTCCACAATTTTGCTCCGAGGCTCCTTTTCATGTTTTCATTATGAATTGCTTTTCTCAAGGCACCCTCTCAAGTTTTCACTTTGTTTTTCTCCTTCTTCATTTTCTTCATTTTCCTTTTCTTTTTCTTTTTAACCAAGCCGATCACTTCAAAAATGATTCAAATTTCCTTTCTCAATAGAAGAATATGGGGTTGGAATATTCTCACTCATTCCGGGAGACTGAGGGGCAGCAATGACTCCAGGTGACGTAACTCCACTATTGCTTGACGATAACTCGGAAGCATTTTCAAACTTCACAAACTGTCCCAACTGAGATATTGCCAAGTAGATGCAGCAAATAGAAGCAACGACAGAGACAACTGGTACTCATTTGATACACGTAAGACAAAGAATGGACTAGTTCCTGCAAGACATCTGTTGAAAAGCCAACCTGATCCAAGAATGCATGATAATGTGTTGCCCATATGGTTCCAATCATATCAACATGAGTGCAAAGATAAAAATCATTATTCTTTGGGTTGCAGACTTTTGTTGTCAATAATAGTCCCAAGTTGCACCTTGTTTTGGGTTTCACCGATCTAATTACAACTTCATCCCCAAAAATGGTCCATGTTCTTTCTTTGCCTCGAGATTTTACTGTTGAGTTTATATTCCCCTTAAGTCAATCTTGACTTCTTGTTTATTCTGATTTGAACTCCTATGTACCATGATACCTTACTAATCTCTTCGTTTCTTTCCCCATTAGGTAGGATTTGTCCCTCTTTCATCATTTAGGGCAAACAAATACCATATTCAGTTCCCAGATTCAAATTGAATCTCTTCGCTCATTCTCCTGATGAAATTTTCACATTTCTTGTTTAATTCTTCTTTACTCATCAACCCAAGTTCTCCATCTTCATCTTCCTCGACCGAAACAAGCTCATTCAATCTTTCTTCTTCGTCTTCATCTTCTACAACCAAGGGCAGATCCTCTTTATGACCAACTTCTGCCTTCAAAATAGACCCTTTTTAGCTATGATGATGATTCAACCTCTAATTCTCTTTCACCACCTCCCTTGTTGTTCCTTGGAGCCTTATCGGGTTTAATATCGAACTCCACTCGAAAACAAGCGATCAAACTGAAGTTGGTGGCAATGAAAATAAGAAGTTCGTTGCACAGCAGAAACATGTAATTACAGCAAAGTATCCTTTATGGAATAGAACTGAAGGAGCTGATCATTTTCTGGAAACATCTTTCGGAAAACAAACCCAAAGAGCAAGACATGAAGGATTGGATTATGGCGTTTTCGTTGCTTAATAACAACGACAACAATAGTGGCGGTATGACTCTCAAGGGATTCAATTTTAAACTGTCATTGATATAATATGCAACTAACAGAGACTAAATGTGTAATTATACAAATTTACTTTAAGTGTCATGTCACCTCTCTGTTAGATTTCAACGGCTGGTAGTCAAAATAGGTCCAATTAAATAGTTGGGTGGTCAAATTTTAAATTTGTATAGTTCGGTGGCCAAAATAGATCAAACCCAATAGTTAAGTGGTCACCTAAGTAATTCACCTTTTTTTAATGCTTAACTAATGTCTAGATATTTTCATCTTGCTATTGCTTACATAGTCCATTATCAATTGCATTTTAAATACTATTAAAATACAAGGAGCTATTAACCAGTGAAACTAGAATATTAAAAGAAAAAAGAACATGTGGTGCAATTGACAAACAAACATGGAATGGAATGTCGTGATGAACATATTTTGAATGTCTTGGAAATTTCAGGTGTGTTCTTAACCAAGTGGGTGCTCAATGCCCTGAGACCAAAGTTTTATTTGATTTTATTACATTCCAAGTTGGCAACCAATCTAATTCCCTGTCTGCGATTGGAAATCTAAATGTGTCATAATATGGGGCGCCACTTTCTTTGACCATGCTCTTACTTTTGATTAATTACCCCAGCTGTGCCATGCTTATTTTCCTCTCCTGTAGGCACTAGGCTGTAACGCCACACAGCGGTCATCCGATGATGATTGTAATGAAATTTTTTTCAGTAAATCAGAATATTATAATTTTAGTTTAGTTGGTTGATTAAATTATTTTTTTTAAATTTTGATATTTTTTTATAAATTTATTTTTATTTAACTCTTGAGTTTTCATCATTTGTGATAGTTGCTCAAATTTGACTTAAATTACCTTTTGTTGCGGAAAATTTACAAAATTCTGATTATTTGTCGAATTATTTTATTTACAACACAAAAATTAGTTGACAAAATTATTTTTGACACACATATATATACATTCTTTTGAGTTTAACAACGAGATAATGCACCAATTATACTGTTTTTTGTACCATTTATCTAATGTGAATTCTAACTTTGAAAATACAATTAAATAGGGATTTAAAATCACAAAGCATATCCGGTGACAAAAATACTGTATTTTGGTGATTAAACCTTTCTTTTCCATTTATTCCTGAAATCTTATAGGCCCCAATTAATCAAAGCTGACATTCTTCTACCCATTCGTTTGCTTATTTTCAGTGCTTACTTTGAGAACAGTGTGTGTATATATATAAAGATTGCTATTATTTTCTAGGTACATATAAAGGATTATTACTTATATATAAAACAAAGCAAGCATCTATCATTGCCTTTCAGCCGAAAATAAGACTTATTTTAACAGACAAAAAAGGGTGACAAATATATCTTTTGACAAATCCACCCAATGCATGATTCGTTGTCTCCTGCTTCTTTGCCTCGACATCTCCGAAACATAAGGGATTTGGAGAGGCTGGTGCGTGGAGATAACTTTTCGGCCGTATAATATTCAACATTTTTTTTCCTGGGGAAAAAGCAATGTAAAATCAGAAGAGTGCAAAGTTAGCTATGAATGCACGGGTACTTTTGTATAAAGACCGAACAGAAATTAATTAATAAAACAAGGCATGGACATGAATGAACAAGTTGGGGCCGCTGAGCTGAAGGTGATCCCATGCTTATTACCTCCAACTTGCTACGAAGTTCTCATTGATGAACACGGAGCAGTGGCCTTCTCGATGGCAGACAATTGTTAGCTTTCAGTGTCAGCCAGAATTAAATTAGTCGACTAATAAATTAGATACTACTGATTTAAAAAAATCACGCAACCCTGGCATGCACCAAGCCAAGCTTGGGAAGAGCATTTGGTACTTTGTTGGACGTGAAGCTTGGGAAGTCGAGTTTCAATATTTCCACAGAATAATCAAAGGCAAGATGTTTGTTTTTGTTTAATTTGAGATGATATGACTGGTATAAATCTTTCTGTTTTCAAATGACATGTTTTAATCACTTTGGACACAAGTTTTCTATTTTCTTTCACATGGGTTGACTAATGAACCCAAAATGTTTGACTTTTGGATTATGCTTAGCGTTCGGTTTGGATATCATGAATGCTATAGAAAGTATGGTAGCTTTTTCCCCAGTGAAACTGTAATTCGACAAAACACGCACACTTTCGAATAGAAATCTTCTGTCCTTATTTATATTTTTACATTAAAAATTTAAATTTAAAATTTATAATTAAAATTTAGAGTTATAATTTAGAGTTAGTGTTTAAAGAATTAGAGGTAAAATGTATTTTTAAGCTTTAAAATTTAAAATTAATTTTTTTATTGTTGAGTCATAAAAAGGTATATCGAAAAGAGTCTCGCACTTTCTTCCTAACACCCAAACCAATACACTTCATTTACTACTATTTCTTTTAACCAAAGAAGCCGACAACATGAGATAATGTTAATTCAAATTTGTTTTCGAAGTAGAGTAAAGTTGGAATTCTTCTTGATGTTATGAATTTTCATTTTTCAAATATTTATGATGCATACTTAATATGAAATATTATTTTTTTTGAAATGTATACCAATATATTAAAAATTATGTTCAAAACTGGATAATACCTTACTCATTAAAAAATGTTTTAGGGTTTTTTTCTCAAACTTTAGAGAGTTTTTTTAGCACAGCAACGTCTCTTTCTTTTTAATTGATTTTATTGTCGACGACGACACCAGCTTCAATGTTGGTTGTCGACCGTCATTATTCTCTCATAAATATATATATATATTAGTTTTTAATAAAAATAACTCTGTCTTTATAACTAATTTTTTCTGCCTTGTGGTACGTTTTCATCTGTCTTTTGGCACGTTTTTTGTTCTTTGATTTTTATTTTTCTGATTTTTATTTTTCTCAAGTTTGGATTTGACATCCCCTCGACTGATCAAGATGACGCTTATTTGGTTATCTTGTTGATCTTTCCTGCTTTGGACCATCAGATTGGATTTGGATACACAATTTGCGTTCGTGGATAATCTTCCCACGACGCTCGGCTCTGACGGTTGTCGGTGGTCTTTCAGCAGCTTGATCCCCTTTTGTGGTTCATTTGCCTATGCAATCAGATCTATTCGTATCTATATTTTGTTCAAGTCTTTTGGTTGGAGTTTAACCTTTTCCATTTATGATCTTTGTATGATCTCAAGTGGCTAGTTTATTGTGTTTTTGGTTATAGAAAAATGTCTAAATTATGTGTTAATTTACAATTGTGATCGTAAGTCCTCATTGTAATTCTAGATACTTTTTTAATAAAACTAGCGGTTTTCTATATAAAAAAGTAACTATATTTGTTTTTAATTGTAACAGTCAGATTTGAGTAAAATAGTTTAAAGCGTGTAGATTTAAATGTCACAGAACTAGCACATTTGGCTTGTTGACCAAAATTACCCATCTTTGTTCCCTCGTTTTCCCTTAGGTCATGGGTTTCTAAAATTATTAGGAGCACCCCTTCCTTTTCTTAGAGTTCTAATTTTCCTCCCTTTAGGTAAAATTAAGATTAAAATTAGGATTTGTTCAAAAAATGTCACAATCACGGGGACAAATGCTACTATCTTCAAAGACAAGATATTCACTCACTTCACATCATTAGATTTAAGAAATATTAAACATGAAAAAAGATAATTTCGTTTGTCCTAATGATAAGATTTAACAACTCTTTTGACTTCAAAAGATTTTTGAATAAAAATCTTTGTATCATATGTTATGATTAAATTGGTTGAATATTCTCTTTTGGGAAAAAATTGGAAAAACACTCCCCTTTTGAAATTATTTGAAAAATACCCCCATTTGGTACACGAAAGAACGAATCGCGTTCTACCAAGCGCGAATTCAAAACTCGCATTCAGCCAGATGCGTGTTCTATCTAATGTGGCGTGTCTTATCTGTTGGCATCTTTTAAATATTTAATTAAAGGAACTCGCGCTTATCAGGGCGCGAGTTCAGCGAGATAATCAGACGAAATGACGTGAATTTATTGCAGTGAATATGAACGGTTGAAAAATAAATGACCGCATTGAAAATACACAAAACTCGTGCTACACGAAACGCGAGTTCCTGGGTAATTACAGAACCCGCATCGCGAGTTTCCTTCAATACTCGCATTTGAACCGATGCAAGTTCTGCTATACATATACTCCATACCCTACCCCCTTTATTCACACCAAAAAATTCTCTCTCAATTCCCTCTATAATTTGTCTTATTCGTGAAAATATCTCGGTTAATATCTCTAGTTTGAAGTAATGGCGGGGCTGATAAGGTTGGATCAGAAACACGTTTTTGATTATTGACGGAGAAAAGTAAGCTTCATTTATTTATTTTAAATTTGTATTTTTAATTTTTATTTAGTTGTATTTTATAAAAAATAGTATGGTAGTTTGAAATTGAAATTAATTTGTGGTTGTTTAATTTTTTAGGGTGGCATGAAACACCGTCTAGAAGTTTTTATCAATCGAATGACGAATGGACCTGACCCGCATCTAGAAAATTATATCTCGAGGGCCAAATTTCTGCACATATCCAAAATCATTGGAGGTGCGAAATTGGATGTTGATTTGATCAAAGCAGTTATAGAGAGCTGGAGGTCGGAGACACACACATTCCACATTCCGTGCGGTGAGGCGACTATAACCTTGGAGGATGTGTCATGTATTCTCGGTCTGTCGATTGACAGAGAGGCTATTACCGGTCACAACAGTGGTGATTGGCGTGGCATGTGTTTTGAGTATCTAGGGGTTGCTCCAGACAGGATGGATGACGGCTATGTGTCTCTAAGGTGGCAATGGGAAAATTATAGCCATTTACCGGATGCCGCGAACGAAGAAGTTAAGATGGTAAAAATATTATTTTTTGTAAATTTTAATGAACTAATTAAATTTCTATATGTTAATATATTTTTTCATATTGTAGGCATATGCTCACGCTCATATTCTACAAATAATCAGCCGGATATTGGTGTCCAACAAATCTCGCAATAATGTTCACATGTTGTGGTTGCGGCATTTGCGGGCGCAATAAAGTTCACATGTTGTAGTTGCGGCATTTGCGGGATTTTAATGATGCCGGTAGATTGAGCTGGGGATCGACAATACTTACATTTCTCTTTAAGGAGATGTGCAAGACCACCAATCCAGAGAAGCACGACATTGGAGGTTGTCTTCTATTGCTGTAGTTTGGGGCGTGGTTCAGAATACCGCTTTTACGCCCTGAACTGAACGTGCTGAGTCCATATATTTTTTCACAATGCCAGAAGTAAGCAAAAAAGTAAATATTTTTTTAATATACATTTTTTAATATTAAAGTGATGTTTTTTGTTATGTAGGTAGAGCGATAATTTAAGCCATGTTGGTCTAGCCAAAGGTTTGAAGGCTATCAGACAGGATATTGAGAATGAATTCGGGAATCAGGTAAATATTTGGAGTTTGAATTTAATATTGAATTTGATGTATTTATTTAAAATAAATTTTATTAATTTAGTTATAATTGTATATTGTACAGTTTTTGTGGACACCGTACGCAGATTCGAGTATCCATGAATGCCTGCCAGAATTTTCAAACGGGACGAAGATTGCTTGGACGACGAAGATACCATTCATCTTCTACGCTACAGTTGAGTGGCATCCGAGCGATCGCGTCTTACGACAGTTTGGTTGTGTCTTAAGAATCCCAGAGAACCCTCCAAATTTTGACGAATTACATAGGCTAACTCGACAAGGAAAGCTCGAGGTAAAATAATTTTAATTGGTTTAATGTTTTATCAATTTGAACGTAGTTTATATTTATAAAGAAAAATAAAAATTTTGATATTGCGTGGTTGGTGGATTGGTCGGTGAGGCACGTAGAGTGAATTGTTCAGTGAAGGGTAATAGATCTTCCACGACGGCAGCCCATTCGTGACTACGTAATGTTTGATACGATGGCCAGCCACTATTACTTTGCATGTTACTTGGTGAATGAGAAGCAAAATATTTTGACTCTAGAGGAACAGGCGGTCATCATTAAGCATGTGCAATGCAACCGCCCACGGGCTGAACGTACGAGGGGAGAACGTACGACTTCTGGTGCTGCTTCGTCATTGAGGAAAAATGTTTCTGCCTCCTCAGCATCAGGACCATCTCAGGCCACCCACCCTATCCGACCACAACCTTTTTCCCACTCGATGCACTCTTCATTTCATCCACCACCGAGTTCGGAGGAAGGTTTTTCACGCCTGTTGTGGCCAACCCCTACAGTTTATTTTCGGCCCTAATGAGTAAGACGTCGAGTGTTCCTACAACTTTCGTACCTTTGTATCTGTTTCAATCGCTGGCAACCGATTTTGGGACTGGGTTTGTTTAGCAAACACCGTCGTAGTCTCTATTCTTCACAGGTGGGATAGTTGGAAAGAGTGGTACTGCTGGACATGGAACCATGAATGAGAATGATGATGAACAACCAATTGATCACGTTCATCATCGACGCAATCCCGATTGACCTCGTCATCTACCAGGGTGTGGTATCGGTGGATATAGGCACCATTAGTTATATTTTTTCCTTTTTTATAAATTTAGTTGTACATTACTTTTTTTGAAATGCAATATTTCTTAATTTATAATTTTTTTGAGTATTAAATATTTCACATTTATTTTTTCTAACGATTCTGGCGAAATAGTTCTTAATTGCATCAATAACAAAAGCGACCTGGTCTAAATTGTTATTCTTTTCGTTTTGATATCAGTATTTAAATTTTGTATATTCAGACTAAACTCGCATCTTTCCAAACGTAAATTTTTCTGTGCCTGACACGTAAGAACTAACAGGTCATCAGGAACTCGCGTCCAGATGAACATGAGTTCAACTGACACGTCAGGAATCCTGGGCCAAATTTGCTATTGCCCAAACGCGAGTTTCATGATATAAATACCATCGCGGTGAACCATACGCCACGCGGTAAAAGTAAAAAAATAAACTACATTGTAGTGCTTTAAGTTTTCGATTATATTGTATCTACTAATGGCAACAAACCATGTATCTAGAAAATTCTTTTACAAAGAAATTTCCCAGATATTGTGGTTTGTCGGTATTTGTAGTTGCATCTATATGATGAGTAGATATTGGTGGGTTACCAGTTCTGGTGAGATGACTATTCGGTGTTTTTGTTCATGAGGAACGACAACGACAAATCATAATATTTAGAAATCTGAGGTCTTTTTGAATGGCATGCAGGGTCTTGACCTTTATTCGAGGCCGCGGGTAACTTATTTTTATGCCTCAATATTGGAGGCTAGGTTAAGACCCCCGCATGTAACCAGAGTCAAAGCCCCAACCATGGTCATAGTACACGATCAATGGGTAGAATTGGCCGTCTGACTAGGCTCACAAAATCTATGAAGCTTGGTCATCTTCCCACTTTATGAAAGCATGTTTAGGGGTACAACACTTGGCTCCAATAGACCTCTGAGCTTGAAGACGAGGACTGGTTCTCTACTCAGCTTTAGTAGTAAGCCGAGGGTATGTTAACACCTGACTTCGCAAAATGCATACCTCAAGGTTTTAAACTTGTTGGACTACTCAGGCCTTCAGAAGAAGAGCACCGATTCCCTACTGAGCTCTGGTTGATGAACTGGGGTATGTTAACAAGGAAGACTACAAGTAAAGCATACCCCAAGGATTTAAACTTACTGGACTATTCAGCCTTGGAAGTAAGCCGATGGTAGCCTCAAATTCTGGTCTAGGCTTGAAGAAGAGAATCGAGTGTTTAAGGGTAAAATTGCACAACTTGAATAAGGATGAGACCAAGAGAGCAAAACAAGTCGAGGATCTTGTATGTTTGTAGAATGTCTGCTATAAATACTATAATAATCTACGTGTGTTTCTTTCTTTTATAAACTTTTTTGTTAGCATGTTTAAGGGTTCATTTTATGTGTTTAGAGTAAAACTAACACAAACACCTTCAAAAATAAATAAATTGTAGATGATTTACACCCCTATAAATAGTTTCTAAAATAATTGAATGAACACCTTGAAAATTAAATGAACGAACACTTTCTAAAATAAATGAACGCATACCTTCATTTTACATGTTTAGAGCAAAGCTGACACGAACAATTTCTAAAATAAATGAACGAACAATTTCTAAAATAAATGAATGAACAAACACCTATTCATTTACACCATATAAATAGACCATTTCGCATCCTCAAAAACTCATACCTTTTTCCTTTCATACTAATTCACTCAATATTTCTCTTAGTCCATTTCATTCATTCAAGCTCTATAATGGCTGCAAATGTAGATGATTTACCATCTATTGGGAGACAGTCGTGTGATGATGCTGTCGATAGTGACGGTGAACTAGAATTTGGGATGATATTTACGACTAAGAAAATTGCGGAGGATGCAATTAAGAACTACAACATACGCTGATCAGTTGTTTCGATAGTGAAGAAAACGAGTGTTGACTACTATATTGCAGAATGTGTCCAAAAGGACCACAGCTGTAACTAGAGGATTCGTGTATCACAAAGGAAGAAGCTGAACAACGTGTAGTAGATAACAAGATACGACATACCTCAATACATGCTAATTGTTCCAATGTAATTGAATGACATGTAAAGTTTTCTAATTACATATTTTGTGATTGTTAATGGTTTGAAAATGTAATTGGATGATTCATACATTATTTATGATGTGATAAAAAAGTATGTAACGTAAGAAAGCAATTTAAATCAGATAGTTGCAGAAAATTATATTAACGATACGTATTATAGGATATTTAATTGAAATAACTACACCAACATTAAATTACTAAGCCTAATTAAAATGAATAGAAGATGAATTTGATTTGATATCGTTGTAGTTGGTACTTATGTCAGATGTTAAGTTTAGTTCTTCAATTATTTGTTCTTTCTCCTGTCGTCTCCTATAATTTCGTGTAGAGACTGCGTCCTTGTTTGGATAATGGGGGCATGTTGATGCATTGGTTGATGAACTAGAGTCATCATCAAATTTTACATTGATCTCAATGTTCGTATCCCCAACACGTTTGTATGGCCGAAACATCTTCTACATATCTTTCAAATTCGATAGTGTTAGCATGTAGTGTTCTTCTGGTCCGGGCTCATTGACTGGCACTTTGACACGCAAGGCAAAAATTTTTGAGCTTGTAGACTCCCTAACTCATTTTGAAATCAACTCAAACAAATCATCTTTTGTGATTTTGTCGTTGAAAGAAGTGTAGAAGTATGTTTGTTACCTCTCTAAAAGTACTATTTTAATGCCAATTCTACAATGTTTTTGCTTGTTTTTAGGTACATTTAGTTGCATTAGGATATTAAAATCATGCATTTACATAAGGAGTTAGGACTTCTGTCTATGTCAGTATGAAAGGTTGTTTTGTTGGCAATTTTACATGTTTGGCATAGTATTTATCACATGAATGCAGCGCAATAAGGAATGCCAAAGAGAATATCGAGTGTTGTTGGCACAGATGGACCAAACAATGCCAAGCACTGGTTGGCAAAGAAGTGAACTTTATGCTATGCCAAGAAGCTGATGAACCCCAAAAAATAAGACCAGATCAGGCTGTGAAAAAATAGCAGTTGGATCAATCTTCGAAAAATAGCGTCAAGCTCAGATGACAGAATTATGCCAAGCTTGGTTGGCAACGCAGCGGCAGCACGATGACGGTAGCCCTAGTCAAGATGATGTCAGCCCTAGTCAAGATGACATCATGCCTAGTCAAGATGATGTCAGCCCTAGGATACAAAGTGCAACTAAGATGATTACAAGCCTTAGCCCGCCCAAATTCAAACCCTAAGGCTTATCTTAGGGTTTCCCACGCATGCCTATATAAAGGATATCAAGCAAGCACATAAAGGACGACACATTGGAGATCAAATTGAGAAAAGACTGCCTTCTTACACACTCTCTTAGTTTATTTGGTTTTTATTTGATGATGTTAAATGATTTTGGTTTTTGGATGGAAACCCAACCATGAACTAATTTTCTTAAGTTGGTTGGGGGATGTTTCCGATGAACGCTAATTTTAAGTTTGGTTTTTAATAAACTATATGCTTTGGTCTTATTTTTTATCTGGCACGCACTTTAACTATTTTTAAAATCCATTGTTATTCAACAGTTGGTATGATTTTCAGTTTTCTAAATTCTGTGCCATGCGACCACTGGCACTGTATGCTCATTGCACCTTAATATCTTAACAGACTTGAGGGGCAATGATCAGTTGCTAGATACTAAGGTGAGATGCTTCGACAGAAGATGTACAAGTAGATGAACTTACTTCAGGAGTGAGTCTGCCCTTTAGGAGTAAAGATTGACACTTAATCAAATTAATTGATGATAAGCGTCACTATAGACATATAGGGCTTTATTGTGGTTAATTTAGGGATTACCATCGATAGAGGCATTACTAATTTTAATCTGCTCGACAATAAAACCAAGGCAGAACGTTATTAAAGGCTGGCATGAATAGCATGAAATCCAAGCATCCCCTGCCAACGCTCATCATTCATACGAATACCTTTACATTGCCAACGTTGTTTTATTTTCATTTTTTAAACCATTTTCAAAACCAACTTCAAATCAAACAACATTCTTCTTCCATTGACAGGTAAACAAGCAAAGCAAGTGAACTCTTGGCCAATCCATGTGGGATCGATAATCAGCTTACTGCTGTATTACTTGCCGACCATGTATACTTGCACGCAAAAGACTAAATCTTGGCACTGTTTTTATACATTTCCAAAATATTTTCTACCCTTTTGCCAAGCACTCTCACAATCGAACAACGTTCCACGAAAAAAAATAGTAGCAGAAAATCGAGCCATAATTTGTATTTGTGGATTATGCTTGATACGAAGGTAGAAATTGTTTAGGGTGGTGTAAACTTTACTCCAGTTGAATTTATATGTTAGATTAAGGGTTTATAATGTTGGATTTACGTATGTTTCTAATGCCTCTCTTGAATAATTGATATAGAAGGCTAAACGCGAGTTCCACTGACATGTCAGTTTTGCTGAAGAAGATAACATAACTCGTTTTTGGCCAAACTTGAGTTCAACAAATGTGTCAGGCACATCAACTCTTATTATAAGGGATTACTCAACGAAATTATCAAGCACGAGTGTAACGACTAACGATTACGAAGAATCACACTTTCATAAAAAATGATTTTGGGGGATTTTTTTAAAAAAAATTGCATTTTTGGAATAAAACTTGGAGTCGCCACCGGTCACTTGGATAAGGTAGACCGGACACCATAAAACCAGAGATTCGTTTAAAAAGGGTTCGGGAGTTAGTTACGTGTGGGGAAGGATTAGCATCCCATAGCGCCTGAAACCGGTACCAAATCATACGTTGCTTTTTATCGATGGCAATTATTAAAATTTAAGTTGACTTTAAATAAATGTTCTTAATTGAATATAAGTTTTAAACTAAATGGGCTTTAACATTTGAGGTGTTTGAATTAATTAATCCTTAATTAATAAGGGTGACTATACATTCAAACCATAGATTAAACTGACATCAAATAAGATCGACTGTGAGTTAATTTAGGGTTCGAATCAGGTACATCGCATTTATGCATGATGCAAGCAATTAAATATGATGTCATAACTTATCAAAATTTTATTCACTTTTAAATCTACCTTTAGACAATATAAATTAATTCGAATATTTGGTCAATACCCATTAAGTCAAGATATTACGACACAAATACGCGAGTTAATATATACCTCCTTTTTATAGTTAAGATCAATTAATTATCAAGGTGTCCGTTGAATTAAATGAGTCAAATAAATGAAATTTTAAATGCATGTCACAATAAGGCTTAAAGATAACACTTAAAAGACCCACTGAAGTTCAAACCTAAAAAGGCTCAAATTATAGGAAATGTAATTAGTGAACTATTATTATCTAAAATATTCTAATATCAAACCTAAATTAATTAAAGCCTAAAAACCTAAAAAAAACCCCAACGAAATTTTCTTGAACCTCAATAATTAATTTGATTAATTTTAAATTGCACCCCATTAAGTCAAGGAAACTACTTAAAAGGAATCAAAATAATAATCAAGATTTTAAAATTATGATATAAATTAAATACTTTTCATATTCTAATACAATTAAGAGAATGAGATTAACTAATTTCAAATACACCACATTAAGGCAATGACATATTTTAATTTAATTAATTCGACTAAAATCTAACTAGGGGCTTGAACCTAAATTTAATTTTATTAAATTAAACATACACCCCAATAAGACAAGGGCATATTTTAAATTAATTAAATTAAACTCAAACCTAATAAAATATAAACCTAAAAAACGTAAAGACTCAATCTAATTTAAACTAACCTACAACCAAAGCTAAATGTCTAGAAAAAGGAAGGAAAGAAAGAAAGCAATACTATATAAGACGTACTATAAATATAAAGAAAATATACGGTAATATTATATATAATAACTAGGAAAAATATATGTTATAAAATATATCATATATAAGGAAAACATGTGCTATACGTACTATATATATTAGGAAAGATATAAAGTAATATATTATATCTATATATACAATAAAAAAGTATGTTGTAAAGCGTAGTAGATATGTAAGGAAAATATATTACATATTATGTATACAAAGTAAGTATATATATTAAGTTTAAGAGGATCATATTAGGTAATATAAATAATTAAATATTATTAAGTACAACTGTAACTTACGCAAAATTATTATAGTAACATTTAAAAACAAAGTGACTAAAGTAATATATATGTATATTAACGTATATAATAAAATATATTAGGAAAGGTGATATGTATAAATGCATGTAAAAATGTTCCATATAATATATATAGTATAAAATATTATCTTAAAGGTATTTTAGGAAATTATATTATATATTATAATTAATGTATATTATGTATATTAAAGGAAACCGATATCATATATATGTATATAAATACACACATAGGAAAGAAAAGAATTATACTATATATATATACATACTACATATAGGAAACAAAAGGCTATATATATAATGTATAATATACACATATCATACTACGTGCGAACATACACATATAAGAGACCAAAATAAGCTCCCAAACTATAAACATGTAAATATAAACAAATAGACAATAAGGGACTGAAATTAAACAAATTAAAAAATGAAATTTAAATATGCATACGAAGAGGGACCAAATGTGCCCTTTTACCATTAAAAAAAGATTAAATCATGAAAAAGGATCAAATTAATAGAATAAGGCATATTCGAGAGGACTAAAAGAGATATTTGACCATTATTGACCTGATTAGGCTTGAAAAGGGGACGAAATTGAAAGATTCTAAAAATTTTGAGGGACCGCGGGTGTGGTTTAAAACGCGGAAGGCTAGGGGTGTTAATATGAAAATGCATAGGGATTTAGTGAGGGTAAATAACCTATTTTTAAACATGAGTATAAAACCCAAGGATGAGAAACAAATTTCATTTTTTCTCATTTTTAAAACCAGATCAAAATCCTCTATTGAAAATCCCCTTAAATGTTTTTCAGAGTTCTTGAAGAACTCATGAACACCACTACTATTTCCAGAAAGCGGCAGAACTCTGCCACATCGGCCACTTCAGCCCGTCACCGGTTGCCGCTCGTCGGTGCCGACAAACTCAAACCCTACCCGAAACGCTTTTTTTTCTTTTTTAAACTCAGATTTAAAACTTATTTTTGAAATAAAGAATCCCATCCCTATTTGTTTTAAAAAAAATACCCTTCTTTTCATTGGAAGAAAATATATCCCCAAATCCCTAGTTGATTCACCTCATATGATTCCGATGGTCAGGGGTTTGTTATCGAAAAATGAGGCTCGTCCATTATCGGAACCACTAGGACGACCGGAAAACCTAAACAGTGAAAAGGTAAAACCCTTTTAACCGTACTGTTTTATAAACGAGTAGTGAAAAAATACGAGAAAGAAATACCTCAGAAATTTCTTTGCTTTGTATTGCTCAGTAGAAAAACCCAGAATAATCGTTACAAATGGTTGCACTCGTTTTATAAACAAGTTAGAAAATACATAAAAAATTACATATCCATTTTTGATCTAGTCTGTCATGCCTTTTTTACATTGATTTTTATTTTTCCCTTTTTTGGTTTATCTCTGATGATGGGGAAGAGAGTCGGTAGTAGCTTTTGACACAGATGGGATGCTCGGCAAGCCCAAGAAATCACGCGCTCGTCTGATGGCTGACGTGGCGTGAATCCACCAGTTGGAAAAATCTCGAGGCGACTGACGTGGAACATCAAAGATCGTGTGCCATTAATCCTTAAATCCCATGTAGCCATAAATCACCCTTTGATTCCCGCATTTGCATTAATTAGCTAACGGCTAGGGTTTAGGAGATTTGAAAAGTTAGCCAAAATATGATAGTGGGTTGGTCCGTATTGGGCTTGAAGGGGTTTTTTAATATTGTAAGTGGGCTGCTATTTATTTAATAAAGGGTGGACTATTTATTTATTTATTTATTTATTTATGGCTTTATTTAATATTATATATATGTAATGAGTCAGATAAAATCTAGTGATTACAGCTTCCCTCTTTGCTCATTCTAGTAAAACGAGAATAGAGCAAAGATCATAAGCACTAATTTTATCTCACTTTCATGTCTGGAGATTCAGAGTTGCGAGTTCTTCTTTTATGGAACCGTTCACTCTTCCTTTGTCTGAAGCCTTGGAGCCATAAGTTCTCTCTATATAAAACCCTTCGTCTTGCTTGGAAAATTCTTTGAGTTGTAAGTTCTTTCTATATAGAACTTCCATCTTCTCCTCATTTAAAACCTCGGATCTAAAAATTCTTTCTATAAAGACCCCTTTGCTTTCGAGATCATGGGGTTACAAGTCCTTTCTATATAGGACTTTTTGCTCATGAGTTCCTTTTATATAGAACCATTGGCTTTGAATTTCTGGAGCTACGAGTTCTTCCTATATAAAACTTTTTTGCTTTGAAATCTTGAAGCTGCGAGTTCTTCCTATATAGAACCATTTTGTTTGAAACGGTACCCTATTTTCTAATGGCAAGAGTATCAGAAAATTTTTTTATGCTTCCTGAAAGACTGAAGACTGAAAAATATGGAAGTAATGCCTTGCTTTCTTATCTCATTGGCATGAGTAATACCTATAAAAACATACAAAATATTTTGATGATATGAGTCAGCATGCTCCTAACTTAGGGATGTCTAACTATATATGATGCATGAATAGTGGCATCTCAATGTTGCTCAGACGTTTTCACCGTTCCGTTGATTTATCTTGACTGTCATCCTCTTCTTCTTGACATTTGCAATAATGACACCTTATCTCATGTTTGGGTTCAACCATCTTAGCCTTTCTCTCTCGAATTTCTGAACCTTTTGCTCTAAAGCACCTTTTCAGGTTTTCACTTTAGGTTTGCTATTCTCAAAGTGCTCTTTCGAGTTTTCACCTTGTTTTTTTCTCTCTTTTTTTCTTTATCTTTCTTTCTCTTTTTTACTTTTTTTCTCTTTTTCTTTTTGTGTTCCCTTTTGGGTTTTCACCTTGAAAACTGTTAACCTTGCAAAAGGTATACATTTCATGCCCTTTTACTTAGGTTATTGTGTGGATTCAAGCCTATTTCATCTCATTTCATTGCATATATTTGCATATAGTTCATGTTTATGCTTTTGGTGTTGTTTGTTTGGTTATTTCTATTTATTTATGAATTGGTGCTACTTGGGAGAGGTTTGTTTTGGTGTGGTGATGTGCAAGAAAGTTGAGGAGCATTGCATGAGAAAAGAGAAAAATTCCATAGCATTTTGGACGGTGTTTTTGTGCGTACTAAAGGACAAAGGAACGAAGATATTCTGCAGCCCCCATGTGTGATGCCACCAGCCAGCTGTACCCCCACATGTGAAGGGAATATTGCCTAGGAATTAAGGGCACAAAACCCTAGGAGTCCCCACTATATAAGGAAAAGAACACCCACATTAAAGGGAGAGCTGAAAAAAGTATTTGGTGAGCTAAGAAAAAGAGAAAAAGATGGTTACTTTCCTTCATCTTCCTCACCTTGGTGTCCTCTATTGTTGAAGCTCCAAGGGGCAATCTTGCTAGCCTTTGAAAGAAGCAACGAGCTTAGAGTGGTTCACGGCAGTCCAAAGCGGCTTGGGAGTTTTTTTTCTCTTGTTGCTATTTGTCCAACCATGAACAAACTTTAAGTGGCTAGGGATTATTTTGGATGTTTATGTTTTAAGTTTTTAATGGATGTTTGGTTTGCTTTTCAGGTCCTACATGCTTTGTCCATTGTTTATTTACCTTAAGCTTGTAAGAGCTTTCAAGAGTTAGCCCTTGCTTAGGTGTTTGATAGCTTAATGGTCGAGAGAGTTAGGCTTAGATCTACGTGGACAATGGGGTTTGATGCTGAGAGGCAAAACCCTAACTCACCTTAGAGATAAGGATAGATTTTCAATGACTAAAGAGTGTAGAACTTCAAGGATAGTGGTTTGCTAGGGTTCACGTTGAGGGGTATTGCCATAGAATTCTAGCTGTCAGGTTTCTTGCTAGAGATAGTTTAGAAACGCCTTAGTAAACTTTGTCGAGCATGTTATGAGCTGGTTAGTGCTAAACATTCTTGAGGCTTAGGCATATGGGTCCTTGACAAGCCCAGCATGCCATCCCAATTAAGAGTTTCACGCACGTGAGAAGACGTTTAAAGTATTTTCAGTTTAGCCCAGTTTTCATTACAGTTGTTTTCTACATCATTTCTAAACTTGTTCCTCTTGCTATTGCATTTACTTTCAGTTTGTGTTTTGTGTGCTTGAGCTTTACTTGAAATACCTCAAATCCCTATGGAGACGATACTCACTCATCACTTTATTACTTGTTTCAACGTGTATACTTGCACCATTTGCGTATCATTTATAGTACATCACAACATGCAATAAGTTTGTGGCGTCGTTGCTGTGGATTGATAATTGGCTATTTGGAGCTTAGTTTTTAGCACCGTTTTATTTCTTCTTTTGTATAGTTTTATTTTTTGTTTTTGTTTACCCTTTTTCAGGTGATGTGCTGTTGCATGATCCGAGGAAGACCTGAAGAACCATTAACACATATAGTGCCTGAAATCGAGCACTTGTTTCACCAAAAAAGACGTATACAAGAAGTCTTAAGAACCATGTATAGAGGTGGCAACTAAGGGAATCAAGTCGATGAAAATCTGGATGAACCTAATGCTGCAGCAAATCCTGGAGCGATAGTTCGACCTCAAGCTATTAGAGACCACTTGAATCTTATCTTGGATGATCTCAATTCTAGAATTGTAGCTCCCGAGATTCAAATAGCTTATTTTGGACTTAAGCCAGTGATGTTCAACATGTTTAACTCCATTGGACAGTTTGGTGGATCACCTCATGAAGATGCAAGACAACACATTCGTGCATTTTTGGAAGTATATGACTCCTTTAGACAACAAGGTGTGCATGAAGACATGTTGAAGCTCAAGTTATTTCCTTACTGTCCAAAATGTGCCCGGCTCATACAAGTCGGCCAATAGTTTCTTACGTTTGCCAACGGTCATGGACTCAGCACAGTCAAAGTGCTCATCTCCTATATCATTCAAAGAAAATAATGAATTAACATACCCTTCATCAAAAAGCACGCACTTACCTCGAATCATCAAAAATAGAGAATCTTTTGTCACAAGATGAGCATAAAATTCTTGCACAATGGTGGCGTAGATCTCTCCTTTCTGCTGGCAAAAAGAAATCCACTTATGCATATCGACAATGGCCATGAACTCTGATGGGAATCTCATGGTGGTGTCGGTTTGGAAGTTGAAGTGCTTCTCATACATGAATGATCTCGAGGCAAAGCTTATTTCAAACTTCTTGTGGATTTCTTCATTGAAGAAATGTTTGAAAGTGGTAAATGAAGAAGCCATTGAAAAGATAAATGGAAAGAATCGAGTAAAGGGAAGAGGGAGAGAAGACAATCGGTTTCTTGGTGTAAAGAAAAGTGAAAGGTTGGGAGAGTTATGGTTCTTGAAAAATCGACTAAGGTAAGAATGAAAAAAGAAAGAGTGTTTAAATGGGTTTAATGATGATAGCTGATTTATTGTGAAGATAATGATAGAATTCAAAAGGTTTTGATTGGGGTAGGGTTTAAGTTTATAAGGTGAAGTGATAAGGTTTAAAGTGATAGGATAAGGTGATAAGTGATAGTGTTAAGTGATTGGGTAAGAATTTAAAATGATTGGGAGATTAGGTTAAGTTTAAATTCTAACCAAATCTTTGGGTGAAATCTTTGGCGGCTAAGGTTTAATGGTTCAAGAAAATCATCTCTCATCCAATCAACTAGGGTTTCGTCTCTTCCCTTCATCATTGAATCCGTTGTATGCCAAGCTTTATTGGCACGGTGCGTGGCACTACATTTTGGCAAAAATCCTGGCATCCAGTCTGAAATTGTTCCTGGCAGTGTTCCTGGAAATCAACTCTGCACACACTTAAAGGAAATTGTTTAACGCGGTAAGTGAATAAAAATGTCAATTAACATGAATAAAAACATAGAAAAATTCTAAATCCTAAAAACAAATAAAAACAACTAACCTAATTTTTACAAGAAGTTCAAACCTAGCAGTTTTTTCAAGTTATCTATGCCAAGAGGATCACCTCCTTGGCATTGACTTGCTCACTTTACATATAATGCTTTAGACGTTGGCCATTTACCTTGAAAGTCCACAGCTCCATGAACATAGGGTTTTACAACTTCAAAAGGACCTGTCCATCGTGATTTAAGTTTACTTAGAAACAGTTTAAGTCAGGAATTAAACAATAAAATATGCTGGCATATCTCAAATTGCCTCGGTATTATCATACTACCATGACATTGTTTTGTCTTCTCCTTGTAGATCCTAGCATTCTCATAGGCATGTTTCCTAAATTCCTCCAACTCATTAAGGTCGAGTAACCTCTTTTCTCCAGCAACTCTCCATGCCATGTCAAGTTTTCTAATGGCCCAGTAGGCTTTATGTTCAAGTTCAACTAGCAGATGGCATGGTTTACCAAGAACAAGTTAAAACGGTGAAGTACCCAAAAGAGTTTTAAAAGCAGTACTATAAGCCCAAAAGGACTCATCTAGTCTCAGAGACCAGTTTTTCCTTGTTGGATTTATAGTTTTCTCTAGAATGTTCTTGATCTCTTTGTTTGAAATCTCAGCTTGCCCATTTGTTTGTGGGTGGTAAGCTGTGGCAATTCTCTGTTGTATACCATATCATCGCAAACCTTTAGAGATTAGATTACATTTAAAATGGGTACCCTCATCATGAATTATTGCTCTAGGAGCACCAATTCGGGTAAAAATGTGTTTGTGCAAAAACTTGGCAATGAACTTGGCATCATTTTTTGGCAGGGCAACAGCCTCTACCCACTTAGATACATAGTTAACAGCTACAAGAATATATACATTACTGAATGACGGAGGGAAATAACCCATAAAGTCTATCCCTCATACATCAAATAAATCCATAGGCATAATATTCTAAAGTGGCAATTGGTGTCGATTGGAGATGTTTCCTGTTTGTTGGCATTAATCACATGCCTTGGCATACTTATAGGCATCCTTATATAGAGTCGGCCAAAAGAACCTGAATTGCAGCACCTTGGCAGCAGTCTTCATCCTGGAAAAATGGCCTCTATATGGTGCAGCATGGCACGAGAGCAACATGTTATGTTGTTCATCCTCGGGCACACATCGACGAATCACTTGATCAACACATTGTTTGAACAATATTGGTTCATCCCAATAGTATTGCCTAACTTCTCGCACGAACCTTTTCTTGGCATTGTATGCCAAGTTTGGTGGAAGAATATTGCTCACCAAGTAGTTGACAATGTCAGCGTACCATGGCATAGCATTCACTGCAAGCAAGTATTCGTCAGGAAATTCATTTGTAATAACCTTAGTCTTACCATCTTCAATGTGATGCTCTAAACGTGAAAGGTGGTCAGCTACTAAGTTTTCACTGCATTTCATGTCTCTGATCTCTAGGTCAAATCTTGAAGCAAGAACGCCCATCGAATTAGTATGGGCTTGGCATCCTTCTTCGCCAAGAGATATTTTAATGTCGAATGATCTGTATAAACCATAACCTTGTTACCAATTAAATAAGACCTAAATTTATCAAGAGCAAATGCAACATCAAGAAATTCTTTCTCGGTTGTAGAGTAATTAAGTTGTGCTTCACTCAAGGTTCTACTGGCATAGTAGATGGCATGGAAAACCTTGCTATTTCGTTGTCCCAAAACTGCTCTAACAACATGTCGTTGTCCCAAAACTGCTCTAACAACATGCCGTTGTCCCAAAACTGCTCCAACAGCATAGTCACCAGTATCACACATGAGCTCAAATGGCTCATCCCAATTCGGTGCTATGACTATATGGGCATTAATCAATTTCTCTTTAAGTTCCTAAAATGCTCTCAAACAAGAATCATCAAATGCAAAAGTGGCATTATGTTCCAACAACAAGCATAAAGGTTTAACAATTTTTAAAAAATCTTTAATAAACTGCCGATAAAAACCGACATTACCTAGAAAACTCTGTATACCTTTAACTGTTGTCGGAGGTGGCAATTTCTTGATTACCTCAACTTTGGCTGGATCAACTTCTAGTCATCTCTTAGTCACCTTGTGGTTGAGTACAATGTCCTCCTTTACCATGAAGTGGCATTTCTCCCAGTTCAACACTAGGTTTATTTTGATGCATCTCTTTAAAACTTGCTCCAAACTATGAATGCATTCCTCAAATGTTTTACTGAACACTGAGAAATCATCCATGAACACTTCCATGTTGTGCTCAATCATATCGGAAAAAATGGACATTATGCAACGTTGAAATGTTGTGGGCGCATTGCACAGGCCGAATGACATCCTTCTAAAACAAACGTCCCATAAGGGCACGTCAATGTGGTCTTCTCTTGATCATCAGGGGCAATGACAATCTGATTATAACCCGAATAACCATCTAAGAAACAATAGAAAGCTTTACCTACCATCCCGTCTAACATCTGGTAGATGAAAGCTAATGGGAAGTGTTCTTTCCTTGTAGCCTTATTCAGCCTTCTATAATCCATGCAAACTCTCCATCCGGTGATGGTCCTAGAGGGAATCAACTCATCTTCAATGTTTTGTACCACAATCATGCCACCTTTTTTTTGGCACGCATTGCACCGGGCTAACCCATGAGCTATCAGAAATGGGATAAATGATCCCGGCATCAAGCCATTTTATGATCTCTTTCTTAACTACCTCTTTCATGCTCGGGTTTAGCCTTCTTTGGCCTTCAATTGTTCTACCATGGTACTCTTCCAGAATGATTTTGTACATGCAAATGGTTGGGCTAATACCTTGGATATCTGCAAAGGTCCAACCCAACGCTTGCTTATAATTCTTAATATTTCCAGTAATCTCTCCTCCTGATCATTGGTGAGATCAGTGGAAATGATCACTGGTAGGGTTGAGTGTTTACCTAAATAAGCATTCTTCAAGTGATTTGGCAATGGCTTAAGCTCCAACTCAGGTGGTTCCTTAAATGATGGTTTAGGTTCATTTATCTCTCTGTCGGCTAACTATAGTAGCTCAAAATAACTTACATCTTTAGCCTCCAATGCTGATTCCTCATAATCCTCAAACAGTTCAGCTATGCTGTCAAACATGCTGGCATCAAATTCTGTATCCTAGCATAACTGTGCCATGTCCACAGTATAAATGGACTTCATCATCTCATCGGCTTGATATTCATCAAGTTCATCTGCACATTTCAAAGCTTGAAACACATTAAAAGTAAAAGTTGGTCATTCATACGCATTGTTAGTTCCCTTTTATGAACATCAATAAGAGTCCAACCTGTGGCAAGGAATGGCCTACCTAAAATAATCGAAACATTATCACCAGCCTCATAATCCAAAATGATAAAATCAAGTGGAAAGATAAATTTGTCTACACTTACAAACACATCCTCAATCTTACCATTGGGATGCGTATAGGATCGGTCTGCCAGCTGAGTGTCACGATAATAGGTTTTGCTTCAGTGCCAAGCTTCCTAAAAACTGACATTGGCATCAAGTTGATGTTGGCTCCTAAGTCACACAACGCCTTGCCCATAAATTTGTTACAACTTGTGCAGGGAATAGTAAAACTTCTCGGATCTTTCAACTTTAGTGGCAATCAGTTAAGGATCATGGCACTGCATCCTTCAGTGAGAGCAATAGTTTCAAAGTCTTCAAACTTTCTCTTTTTGGACAGAATATCCTTCATGAATTTTACATAGTTGGGTATTTGCTCAAGGGCTTCTACCAATGGAATGTTAATTTGGAATTGCTTAAGAACTTTCAAGAAGCACTTAAATTGCTGGTCTTGCTTGTGTTTTTGAAGTCTTGCTGGAAATGGTGGTGGTGGGTAAACATATGCTGGCACTACTGGCTTTACCGAGGCAGTGATGGCATCTAGTTTGGCCTCAATATGATGTTTAACCTCAGTCTATTTGTTATCAATTTTGGCATCATGTGTGGCATCATTGTTGGCATCGGTTCTGGCACTGGTACTGGCCTTAGCACTAGTATTATCTGTTTTAATTTCCTCATTCTTTACTTCTCTGGGTTTGTCTATCAGTATTGGTTTTTCACTTTGGTAATTAACTGGTTGCTTGGCATCCATCTCTGCCTCACACTTTTTACCACTTCGAAGGGTTATGGCCTTGTATTGCTCATTGTCTTTGTGTCGAGCATCTTTAGTGTCACTTGGCAAAGCTCCTTGAGGTCGATTGCTGAGTGCACTAGCAATCTGCCCAAGCTGGACTTCCAAGTTCATCATTGATGCTGCCAAATTCTGGACTGTGGCATCATTTCTCTCCATGTATTATGCTAGAGTACCTCATTGATTAAGTATTTTCCCTTGCTAAAAATTGTTCTGGGTGTTCTGGGGCATGGCATTTTGATTGAATGCTGCCATCACATTGTTATTCTGCCCCTGGGCATTCTGGCACTGGGCGTTATATTGGTTACCCCCTTGATTTCCCCAAGCTAAGTTAGGGTGCTGTCTCTAACCTACATTGTAAGTATTGGCGTTAGTATTATAATAACGACCAAAATTTCCAATGAGATTTACCCACTCGGGGTTCGCAGGGCATTCATCCCAAGCTAAGTTCTCACCATGCTAGTGAGGGTGGAAATCTCGGCATGGATGAACGTTAGCTCATCAACCTTCAATTTCTCACTGGCTTTGGTTCAGGTCCCAAGCCTAGCAACAGGATATTCAAAGTCATTAATTGAAATCCTCTCAAGAATGCCAACAGCCTCTGTGTAGTTTTTGTCAAGTAATGAACTGGTTGTTGAAGCATCAACAACAGTCATCATTTTTGCATTCAATCCATTGTAGAAGGTCTGTATTTGGGTCTAATTCGAGAATCCATGCATAGGACACCTTCTCAATAGATCTTTAAATCTTTCCCAAGAATCATATAGGGTCTCCACCTCGGCCTACCAAAATGTAATGATCTCATCATGCAGCTTGGAAGTGAGTGTTGGGGTTTAAAACGTGTTAGAAACTTCTGGCAGAGGTCTCCCCATGAGGGGATTGAGCCAGGTGGTAAGAAATTGAACCAAGCCTTGGCTCTATCTCGCAAGGAAAAAGTGAATAACCTTAACTTCAGTGTCTCCGGATACTCTAGTTTGTTGAAATAATTGGCAAATCTCCATGAACTGCTTTAGATGTTGCCTCGGATCTCCAGTAAGTGCTACATCAAATTGGCCTATATTCAAAAGAGTCTGAATCATTATCGGCTTAATTTCAAAATTTGGTTCATTTACCTTTATGCTAACAATTCCTGGCATTAGATTTGCAATGTCAGGTGCTGAATGTTCTCGGATTGGCCTTTCTTCATCCGCATTGACAATTGGGACATTAGGAGGTGGTGGTGCATTAATATTTGGTGGATCTCCATCATTGTTCACCGCACCATTCCTTTGATTACCATGATTCATTTCTTGGTATATTTTCTTTAACCTCCGCAAGGTTCTCTCAATTTCTGGATTGTATGGCCAATCGTCTACCACAGGGTGGTTTCTGGTCATACAATGATGAAAAGAAAAACAAAGTAAAAACTAAAAGAAAACAAGTAAAAATTAAAAACAATCAAATCCATTGTAATCCCCGGCAACGTTGCCAAAAACTTGTAGACTCTGTAGAAGAAGTGTGTTATGAATGCTGGCAAAAGGGGCAAAATGTATGTATTAGTAAAACAGTGCCAATAGTCTTTTGCGTACAAGTATACACGGTCTGCAAGTAATACAATAGTTAAGCTGAGTATCAATCCCATAGAGATTGACTTGGAATTCGATTGCTTGCTTGTTACTTGTCTTGGAAGAAAAAATGTTTGTTTTTAAAATTGGTTTTAAAAGAATTAAGATAAAAGAAATAAAAACAGAGTAAGACGTTGGCAAGGAAGGTTTCTTAATAAGGATGAGTGTTGGCAAGAATGCCTAGTGTCAACGTTTTATACTATGCAGCCTTGATGCCAACCTGTCTTGGCATGGTTTACCGAGCAGATTCAACATTAGCAATGCCTCTCTCGATGGTCATTGCCCTAAACTGATCATGTAAAACCCCATATATCTCTATAGTGTATGCTTTTAAATAAACCGATTTGTTAAAAAAAACCAATCTATACTCCGAAGGGTAAATATCACTCTCGAAGTAAGTTTACCTACTTGAACGACTTCTCTCGAAGTAAGTTTACCTACTTGAACGACTTCTCTCGAAGCTTCTCTCTTTAGTAATCAACAACTCATTTGTTGTCAGCCTAAGTCTGTTAAGATATTGGGAAGCAATAAGCCAACTATGACAGCTCTCGATTGGCAAAGTATTTAGGAAAAATTTAAGTATGCCAAGAAGATAAACAATTGCCAAAAACAGGATTTATTATCAAAACTTAAAACATAACAAAAAAGTTTAAACCAAACATCCTGCACCAACTATGAAATTAGTTCATGGTGAAGGAGTTATCCAACAAACCATTAACCGTTTTCAAATACATCTCCATTAAAAACAAAATAAAATAACTTAAACCAAAGAGAAACGGTGAAAGGGGTCTCTCGATGCAGCCCTCAAATCCAGGCTCTCGGCCAAGTGGTTGAACCAGCTCCCCCGGTCACTCCAAGCCTTTACTCCGATCACGCTAGCCTCTACTCTCTCTCCGTCGATTCCTCCTCTTAAATGCTTGCTTGTGCGGTCTTTAAATAGGAGGGTGTGAGAGAGATGAGACGAACTCTACATTTGAAATTCAAAGCTCAAGGGATAAGAGATAGAATCATATCCTACTCGATCGGTATGATAGCTTATCAGGCTAGGACTGACATCATGTGATAGCTTATCAAGCTAGGGCTGATGTCATTATGTCGATGCTGCCTTGGCCTTCAAATTTGGCATGAACTTGCCATCTAATCTTGGCACAACCCTATCCCTAATTTTTTAGAGATTAATCTAAATACGATTTTTTAGGAGCCTGATCATGTCTTATTTTTTCGGGGTTCAACCTTCTCTTGGCATGGCATCAGATGCACTTCTCTGCCAACAAGTGTTTGGCATGATTGTGCCAACAGAACTTGGCATTCTCCTTGGCATTCCCTATTGTATTGCTTTCTTGCGCCTAATCCTATGCCAAACCTGCAAAATAGCCACAAAAACAATCATTCACTCTGGCATAGACAAAAATACTAAACTTCTTATGCAAATGTATGATTCTAACAACCTAATACAACTAAATGTACCTAAAAACAAGCAAGAGCAATGTAAAATTGTCATTAAAAATAGTACTTTTGGAGAGGTAACACGTACCATCCAACAACTGTATGGGCAGTGGGAGAAATCGTACAGCGAGTTTCGAACGTGGCTGAAGATTATGCAGAAATACAATCCAAGGACGGCTGTGCAACTGGAAACTGTATCGAAATACTATAATGATTGTATCATACTTAGGGAGTGCCAATTTTTTTTCCTTTTCTAGACGATTCCATAATGCATTAAAGTTTTCTGCCACTACAAGCCTATGCTCCAGATCGACGACACATTCTTGTATAGTAGATATAGACAGATCTTACTACTGGCAGTTGCACAAGACGGCAACCAAAAATGCATTCCAGTAGCTTTCGCAATAGTTGAAAAGGAAGATATCCATTTTTGGGAATTTTTTCTCACCAACCTGCGCAAATATGTCTTACGTCGGGTTCTACGAGAAAGAGAAGAAGGGGTATGTATTATTTTAGACAGAGGCGCAGGGATATGGGGAGTAATCTCGCATATGGGGGCATCTTGGCAAACCCTATCTTTACATCACCAGTATTGTTTGCGACACATTGTAGCAAACTACTACCAAAGATATAAGAATGATGATGAACGTATAATGGTTCTTCACATAGGTACGCCTTCCACTATCATTCCATTTTATTATTATTTCTTGTTAACTATTACATCTCTTATTGAATAGGTAACTCACATCGGATATACCAAGTTAAGGAGCTGTTGGAAGAGTTGAGCATAAGAAATTCAGATGGATATGACTATCTTGTTGATATACCGAGGGAGAAATGGCTACGATGTTATGACGGGGGTCATCGATATGTACACATGACAACGAACTTGGCTGAGGCGATCAATTCATCTCTGAAGGGAACACGTCATTTACCTATCATGTCTATTATCAAGGCGACATATTACCGATAGGATACCCTTTTTGCAACCTTCGAAAAACAAGCGATAGTCTGGATGGTAGGTGGCCACAGGTTCCATCCAAAACTTCAGCAAAAATTTCAAACATACAGTGCGCACGCAAACGTGATGGGTGCGATATGTTTCTTTCATCGCCAACATCGCTTTCAGGTTTTAGAATATTCGCGACCGCTTGAAGGAATAATGCAAAACAATTACGTGGTTGATCTGCGCCAAAGCACGTGTGATTGTCGAGTCTTCCAGACATTCAAGTACCCGTGTGTGCATGCTTTCGCAGCATGTGCATCCGTTTATTTTAATGCCATAACACTTGTTGATCCGATATACCGACTTGAAAACATATTCAAGGTATACTAAAACGAGTTTCCTCTGATCAAGAATAAATGCGATCATCGTATCATTGACGATGAACCTAAGATATGCCCAAATCTTTCCATGGGCCCTAAGAAAAAAGGTCAGCCAACGTCAACTAGGATTCATTGTGCTGAGGATATGGTTCCTCGAGAATGACAACCTAAATGGTGCACTATATGTAGGAACACTGGACACGACAGGAGAAAATGTCCTCTTAGGATCGGCCCTCAAATCAACTAATTGTTCTTCTCCATGTAATGTCTTAACACAGTTTTTAACGATATTTGAAGCTTCGTTTTCTGTTTTAGCACCACTTTCTATTTTACCCCTATTTAACACCATGAATTCACTCATTTCATACACCATCTTTCTGTCTTTCACATATCGACCCATACACATGTCCATCAACCCATGTTTTCTTGTTCTTCATGGGAAAAAACATGGCTATATAGCATTTTTAACATGATTTCTACACACTTTAGGATCCCATATATGTGCCAATTTTACCACTATTGTAAACATATCATTCACTACTACGACATGAAACTTAAACAACAACAAAAAATATCCCACAACATACCAAAAAATCAACTTAAACATGCCTATGGACCCTTAATTGCTTGTTCTTAATGGAAAAATATGGCTATATAGCATTTTTAACGTGATTTCTACACACTTTAGGATGCCATATATACGCCAATTTTAGCACCATTGTAAACATATGTTTCACTACTACGACGTGAAATTTAAACAACAAAAAAATTTCCCAACATACCACAAAATCCATTTAAGCATGCCTATGTACTCATGTATGCTTGTTCTTCATGCAAAAAAAAACATGGATAGATAGTGTTTTAACGTGATTTATACACACTTTAAGATGTCTTATACGCGTCCATCTTCACACTACTTTCAAGAGATGTTTCAGTACTACGACGTGAACATTAAAAAATATAAAATACTATTCCCCAACATCCCATAATTTCACCTACAGCATGCCTATCGAAGCTTGTTTTAACAACATGATTATAAATAACTCGTGTTGCACCAAACACGAGTTACATTCATATCGCGCGATAAATTCTTGTTGTTTCGTCTGCTTATCTCGTTGAACTCGCATCATATTAGGCACGAGTTCTTTTTACTGAATATTTAAAAGACGCCAACGGATAAGACACGCCACATCAGATGGAAATTGCGTCCGCCGGAACGCGATTATTGAATTCGCGTCGTCTACAACGCGAGTCGTTCTTACGTGTACCGAATGGGGGTATTTTTCCAAATGATTTCTAAAAGGGTGTTTTTTCAATTCTTTTCCCAATAGGGAACATTCAACCAATTTAGCCCATATGTTATACCTTAAAAAATTGAGCAGTGCTTCTCTTTTATCTCATATATTGAAATGAGAGTAAAAAAAGAAAAAAAAGAAAAGATATTTTAATTTAGAGATGAAGGGTGGAAATTTTAGTTTATTATCTCTCCGTCTCATCCAATAAAAATTCCAAATTATTTGACCAAATGAGGCAGTCTTCGGTGCAATATTCAAACTAACTATTGGCTTTGACCGGCCCAATTACATTATCTCTTAATAATGATATATTCTTCTAACTTGTTTTTTTGAGAAACGGTATTTTATTTATTCAAAACGTCCAAAACCAAACTCCTGTACAAATCTCAACATACAACTAACAAAAAACAACTAAGAAAGAATTAAAAATTCCATGTAGCTACTAAAAAAATAAGAGGAACCAATGAACTTTGTATGCCCTCCAAGGCTCCACCGAACCACTTGCTTGATCTGCAAGAAAATTTCATCAACAAGATGAGCCCTTCTGCAATGTAGCCTACCATTCCTCTCCTGCCATACAAAATAGTTAAGAACACTCCAAGGAACATGAGTTACAGTAGGTAAGAAACTCTTCCCCTTGCTAATAGATTGCACCCAATTCAAGAATTCTAACCAGCAATCAACAGTATCCTGCAGATGACAAGCATGCAGCACCATGCCCTAGACCTCCCTAGTGAAAATGTAATCCCAAAACAGATGGTCACGTGTCTCTAAGCCATCACCACATAACAAATAAACAGAATCAACATGACAACCCCAAGTAAGCAATCTATGCCTTGTTGACAATCTGTCCAATATCGCAAGCCATGAAATAAAGCCATGCCTAGAAAAAGAGAGGCTACCCCAGACAAGTTTAGACCAAATAAATCGATCCTGCTTATGCCTTAGGATCCCCCAAGCCTCCCTAGCTAAAAACCTTCCTTGTAGATTCCCCACAAATGACATATCATCCCTCAATCTCAACAATTTCTTCCAAGCCCAATTGTGGGTGCTTTTTTCTCCACAACATGCCAAATAGATTGGCCTTTAAGGATGTAATACCCTTATTTTGTTAGGGGTACATATATATTATATTTTTTATAAATAAAACCAAAAAATAGTAAATAAATAAATAAATAAATATAAAGCTCAAATAGTAAATAAGTAGATAAATATTCAGTCCATAAAAAATAAACCCAATATCCATATAAAATGTCCATTTTTTACATCTCAAAGCCCAAAACTCAAAAGTCCAATTTTTGATCTTAAAAAGCTATTCTCGTCCAATTTACAGCTAGACCTAATCTGTTTACGACCCATTAATCCTAAATAAACACAAAAAACAATCAAAAATTAAGTTTCCCGCCCAAATCTATATCAAAGGGGACACGTAGCACTTGTCCATTGGTCCAAACCCTTAGCCACGGATCTTGGTCTTCTTCTTTGCTGATGTCATAGTTGTGACGTCATATATGACGTCATTTTTCACTTACTATAAATAGGAGGGAGAGAATTTTTATCAAATCATTAAGTGCTAATAATGATAATTAATAAAAAATAATAATAATAAATATAGATAGTAAAGAGAGAGAAAGTTACCTCGGGGAATCGAAGAGCCACCGCTTGGAGTTAAAGTTGAAGAGTCGTCGAGAAATCGGAGCTGCGAACCGCCGCCGGAGCTAAAGATTCCATTGACATTGTCAGGAAGGTAATTTCTTTTCATCTTTTCAATTCCTGCAAATAAACACAAATATCAGTTCATATTCAAGAATGCAAGCCAAAATAAAAACTGAAAATGTAAAAAGAAACCGGAGCTCATCTTAGGGGTGGTCAGAGATTGATTTTCACGGTGGAGTCGAAGAGGAAATGGGCTCGGGTAGTTAGATCTAGGTTTAGATTGGGGAAGAACAGATGATTCTAATGAACCGAGTAGGTTTTTAGGGTTCAGGATTGAATTTGGAGATTTTTAGGGTTTTGACCGGCGGTCAAAAATTGCTTCATGACGCCCGGCCGAAGGTTACGGTGGTCGGGGTTCAAGTGTGGCGGTTGGCCAACAGCTTCAGAAGGTTGAGGTAGGGCGGCCTAAGATATAAGGGAGGGGCATCCATTGGTTTTAGGCCGGCGTTCATCGTGTTCATCCGATATATGATGAACAAGAGATGGACACTTTCAAGAACTCATGATTTTTATTTGAAATGAGGGATTTTTTGGGAAATTCGTGTTAGAGTTTAGAGGATTTGAGGCAAGTGAGAGAATAGAGAGATGAGGATTAGGTGTTATGACCGAGTTAGCTCGGATTGGGGCTTTTATAGCCCGAGTCAAACGGCACCGTTTTGGTGTCAGGTTGACTCAATCTGCGGGGTGAGTCGGTTCGGGTACAAGGGAGCCGCATCCTTCTTTTTGTTTTTCATGATTTGGGCCTCAGTTTTGTAATCCTTTTATTTTAGTCCCTTTTTCCTTGTAATTTGACTCTTCAATTCTGATATTAATTCAATTCGACCCTAATTTTCTTTGTTAATTACCTTGATTAATGTTTGATTAATGCATGATTTTAAATATGGCATATAGTATATTGTTAGATAATTAAATTCACTTAGATATAATTGTTAGAGCCTTAGATACTAAGTTCTTTAATTAGGAATTAAATAATTAAAATGGGTGAAATCATTGTAGTAAATAAATGAGAATTAAAAGGGATACTTTTAAGCTCTAATTTGAATAGTGTCTCATTGTAATGAGATGTTATTCAAGGGGGCTTTTAAGTAGAATATTTTATTCTCGTTTTAATTTTGAATATGGAATTAACTTAGTTAAATTAAAACCTTAATTAGGGTTGGAACTTAAATAAATAGATTTATTAATTAAATTAAGAATATTGTTCAATTTAGGGTTTAAATATGAGTAGTGCTCAAGCAATTGGGTGTTATTTCATAAATTCCTAAATTCAATAATATTCATAGTTTTTAAACAATTCAATTAATTAGAGCATTCTAAATTAGAACTTAAAATTGACAAGATAATAACCGGACATGCATTCAAACCTTTTATGTTGGGATATATTTTTTTGAATATGAATCGAGGTACCCTAAAGTAACTGGGTGCGTCTAATTTCATATTCGTTCCAAAAATATATTTCCTTATAAAATGATATCTCCATTTGGAATTTAAATCCATTTAATGATTATGGTTAAATTAAATTCAAATTATTATCTGAAATGCCAAAATGCCACGTAAAATTAAATTATACCGATAACGGGTGTTTGTAGGGGTGTTAATCCTTCCTCACACGTAACCGACTCCCAAACCCAAATCTTAAAAAAGCGAATCTCTTATTGTTTTTATGGTGTCCGGTCCACCAAAGTGAGCAGTGGCGACTCCAACATTTTTTTAAAAGATTAAATAAAAGGAAAATCAAATTTTCATGGTTAATTAAATGAAAAAAAACATGATTTAATGAGAAACTAAAATTTTAAGATAAAATGAATTAAAAAGGGTCAAAACCCTATTTTATAAAATAAATCGTCAGGCTATTTTCACATCACGGTTAAAAACGGTCACAACAAAGGATATAGTTATTCACCCAAGCAACCCAGAGTGAACCTGCCTGAGTAAGCAACAATCATCGGCACTTTAACATACAAGCTCTATTCTATACCAAAATGTCCTTTACACTTAGGCCACCTTTCCTCTTAGGATGACACAGTTTTTCCCAGCTCACTCTAGCCCAATGAGCAGGCCCCTCCCCTCCCTTTCAAAGGAAAGCAGAGCAAGTTTTGGTAACCTGGTGCAAGACTGTAGAGGGAGAATAAAAATTCGACACCGAAAATTCTGCATACTAAACATAACAGACTGCACAAGCTAGAGTCTATCTACAAACGAGAGCTTCTTAGGAGCCCAAGCCCTAATTCTCATCACAATCTTTGAAACAAGATTTGCACAATAAGCAGAATTTAAATTTTTGGTTACCAGGGGACCCCTGGATATCTAACCGGTAAGAAACCAATTTTAAAACCAGTTAGAGAAACCAAGTCCTGCATCAAATCATTGTCTATCCCAGCACAAAACAGTTCACTCTTTTCTGCATTCACACGCAGTCCTGACATTTGGTAAAACATATCCAAAATGCTCTGAATTGCTAAGAGAGATGATGAGTTACTTTTTGTAAACACCAGCAGATCATCTGCAAAACACAGATGTGTCAACCCAATCTTCTTGCACTTTGCGTGGAAATCAAAAACACTTTGCTGCCCAGCCAGATTTAACAAACGAGATAACACATTCATGACTATTATAAAGAGATAAGGGAAAAGGGGATCCCTTGTCTAACTCCTTTTGCCCCCGAGAAATACCCAACTAAACCACCATTTAATCTAACTGAAAACTTTGGCCTAGGATAGTCGGTAATAAAATATAGTATAATGGAATCAAAAGCTATATTCTTCTAACTTCAGTTCTTTTGTATGTTATTCAATTTGAAAAGGTTGGTATAGTTGGTAATAAAATATAGTATAATACCAAAAGTGATAATCTCGCAATCTGTATATGTGTATAAATAATAAATGGGGTACTTCTCTACCGCTATATAATACAGGTAGCGTAGTTGTATGTACAAACTAGTCCTTATTACTAACTGCTACAAAAGTTTCCATTACCTGTAATCTTTCGGTTTGGTATTTAATTTTAGATAAAAGGCAAAGGCTTGTGCCGGGTTTTTAGGATTTATTTGGGTTTTATACTTTAGGTTGTGATGGGCTTATTTGAGGAAAAAGTCTTAAGTAAAAGAATTCTTTAATGGTAGCATCTGGATCATATAAAAATAGCAATACGGGTTAAAATCAGTTTTCATTGGATCGTATGCTTTGCGCTTGATATTTGCTCCAATATAATGCTTGGGCTTTTCTATTGTCGCCCAAAACCATCTGCGGCCCATCCTTGTTTTTCTCTTGTATTTGCCTATGATTAGGGATGACAATATAATCCGAATTCAATCCGATCTAAAGAAAAAAATTGATCCAAATCCGATCGAAAAAGTCCGAATTTGAATCTGAAAAAAATAGTTCGAGTCCTAATAGGAGGTGGATCGGATATGGACATTGCCATGATCCGATCTGAATCCATATCCGATCAGAGTTTGATCCATATATGAATCCAAATAAAAACATTTAAAAGTCTTAGATTGAAATCCTAATTAAGTTGAATTGGGATTATATATATATAAGGATGGGATCCAGTTACATGGTGTAAAACTTATTTAGTTTTACACTAATCCGCAGCCATTGGATGAGTGAAATGGATGGATGAGATTAACAGTAGAAAATATAAAGATTATCATTTGGAAAAAAAATATAAGGAAGTAATCTGAGCCATTTATTACCCTCATCCAACGGTAAAAAAACTGTGGAAAAGTAATTGAGTTTTACACAGTGTAAGTGGATCCTAACCCATATATATGGGATGGGATCTAGTTACATTGCGTAAAACTCATTTAGTTTTACACTAATCCATGGCCAATAGATGAGTAAAATGGATTGATGAGATTAACAATAAAAATGTGAAGATTACCACTTGAAAAAAAAATATATAAGGAAACAATCTGAGCATTAATTACCATCATCCAACGGTCCAAAAAAATGTAAAAGTAATTGAGTTTTATATCATGTAAGTAGATCCTAACCCTATATGTATATATAGAAATCTTAATTAAAGTTAAATTAGGATTATATATATTAATATATATTGAAATCCTAATATGAGTTGAATTAGGATTGCAAATGTTATATAAAGATATGAGAGATCTAACAATCATTAATGTTTTTTAAAAAAATCATCTAAATAGTTTAGAGAGTTTTATATATCTATCAGTCAACTTTTATTGTTTAGCATCAATGGCTCCTCCTAAAAGTAGTGGTAATCGGACTTGAATTTTTTTAGGTCCGATTATTAATTGAATTGGACTTGAACTTTATAAAGTCTGATACATTGTCATCCCTACCTATGATAGTGCTTCAACAGCCAGCTTCTAACTGACACTCTTTTGGTTTTAAGTCCAGTTTTGTATTATTTTTTAGGGTAAAACTTTGATGCACAGGCTGTGTAAAATTAATTTTACACAAGCCTGTGTATTTACACTATAAAAATCCAAATCCTAAATTCTTAACCTTAACCCTAAAAAACTAAACCCCGCACCTTAAACCCTAAATTCTAAACACTAACCTTAAATTCTAAACCCCACAACCTAAACCCCTGAACTAAAACCCTAACCCCTAAAACTAAAAGTATCAAAGTTTTTTTCTATTTTTTAAATGCGTTTTTGGTGTTAAAAGTATTTTTAAGATTATAAGTAATGCAAAATATGTAGCTATTTCGGTCAAAAATATTTGAGTTTTAGGTCTATTCTTTATATTTTTTTATAATATTTTAGGTTGTTTTTTTAAATAAATTTTTAAAGTTTTTTAAGGTTGGTGACTTTTTTAATAATTTTTTTTTTTAATTTCGAAACTTGAACGAAAAAACCAACTTAAAATTTAATAAAAAGTGTTATATTATGTTGCTTGGACAAGTTGTCGTTTTTAGCCTTAATATAGGACGTGCACAGAACTACCATAGGATGCGAAAATATATAAAAAGAAGAGGCCTTGCTTCTTTGTGGCGAGCAGATTATCTATATCAACATGAATGAAAAGGGCTGAAATGGCACTGAATGCCAGGTAATTCATGCAGCACTGTAAAGTACAAAGGACGGTTGTAAACCTGTTGGGAGAAGTGGAAGAATTCAGGGGAAAATCATTCTGAGCAAACATGAAAAGGAAAAGATTTTGTACGTTGATATTTTAGACAAGGATCCAAATCAATTCCATGGAATATGCTATCGCATGCAAATAGAGTATATTTTGAAATTTGATATTATTAAACTTACCATTTTATGTCTTCTTCTCAAAACAACAGCTATTAACGTTCTGAACTGCACAACCTCGTGAGCTTGCTGGCGGGGAACCCTTGCAAATTATGCATCGATTTGAGGACCGAGCCTTAAAGATAATGAGTCAAATCTCTTGCCAATCTAAATAAAAATACATAGAATACAGGTGATGCTTCAGACCTATCATCTATGTCCGGTCAGCTCCCCTGGAATCTGCAGACATAGAGTTCATTGGTTCTTGCAAACAAACAAACAAACAAAAAAGTGGAGTACTAATATTACAGAGGTGAGTCCGGTTCAATCCGAAATAGTCTTAGTCCGCCCGTGAGGCGTGACTCGAGACTCGTGACTGACCCCATCTCACGCAAACTTACGTAGGGACAAAATAACAGTACCCCGGGCCCCTTCCAGCCGAGATTCACGAGCTTAACTCATCCACTTAATAAAATAATACACCCTAAGTCTCCTCTAAATTTTAATCCCAAAGCCGGAACGTCGTAATCCGTTCTCCTGCGTCTAAAAATATTTTTAAAGGTGAACACAAATTATAAGAGTTTCAAAATTTTAAATTAGGCTCAAATAATTAAAATTAAAAAAATTAAAGACCAACTTATAATAATTAAAGAATTTAAAATTAAATGTGTAAACTTTAAAAAATTTAATATGGGCACATACCCACCCAACCTTATATATAGATACGCTATTGTCTTCCGACAAGCTAAATTAACTTGTGTTCACATCGTGACGTTATAAAGAATAACCCACGTCTTGCATGGTCCAATCTAAGTCATGGGTTGCTTGCCATTGGTTCAATTTAATTTGGTAGGATTGGAGTTTTAGTGGATAAGATAAGCAACGTGATTGAGTAGGGGATAAGGACATTGCTTAAACTATTACATTTTCTTCACTATCCGTAGCTTAAGCCTTACTTTCTGTCCTCGCCGTTTCGTCGGCATCGAAAACTTGTCATTTTGCTTCACTCCTCCCCCCTGCAATTTGGGGTCTTCTATTAATGATGATCCAACATCATTGTGCGTAGGGACAGAAATGTTGCGGCCAATTCTCTGCGTTCTTATTGGCCCATTCTCACCTCACTCTCATCCCAATTCCCAACTATGGTATTTTACTATTTTATCAGATCGCAAATTGTTTAAGAAATTTAATGCCCGGTCTACCCTGGCCAAACATTTATAATCTATTATAACGGCAAGGCTATTTCAGTAATTCCAAGACATAAATTGCATGTATAAAATCATCTTTGGGCACTCATTTCTAACGCACACCACTCGGTAAATACTAAGAGCATGGACTTCCCTGTCGCGCTCTTGTTCTCTGTTCTTCTCATTTCGTCCTCCGAAGCTTTAGATCCTTGTGGTTCTCGGCCAGACAACTCGGACCTATCGGTAGTTCCAATCTACAGCAATGCTCACCGTTCAACCCACCGAAACTCGAGTCATGGGTCAACACAATCACCGACATGGCCTCAAAAGACCCGGCAAGGGTAAAATACTTGTCCAGCCTTGTGGCCCAAAAGACCACTAAGGTTCCGGTTGCTTCGGGTCAACAAGTCCTAAGCATTGGCAACTATGTTGTTAAGGTCAAGCTTGGTACCCCGGGTCAGACCATGTTCATGGTGCTCGACACTAGTAATGATGTTGCTTGGGTTCCATGCTCCGGCTGCACCGGTTGCTCGGCCACTACTTTCTCACCCAATGCTTCTTCGAGTTATGGCTCGTTGGGTTGCTCCTTGCCCCAATGCACCCAAGTCCGTGGCCTCTCATGCCCGGCTGGCGGGGCGGCGGCTTGCTCTTTTAACCAATCCTACGGCGGAGATTCTTCTTTCTCCGCCAACTTAGTTCAAGATTCCTTAACATTAGCCAATGATGTTGTTCCAAAGTTTGCTTTTGGATGTATTAATGCCATCTCTGGTAAGTCAGTCCCACCCCAAGGGCTATTGGGTTTGGGCCGGGGACCCATGTCACTACTTTCGCAATCCGGGGCACTCTATTCGGGTGTGTTTTCGTATTGTTTACCTAATTTCAAATCTTACTACTTTTCGGGTTCACTCAAATTCGGACCGGTTGGTCAGCCCATAAATATTAAAACCACCCCGTTATTGAAAAACCCACACCGACCCTCACTTTACTACGTAAACCTAACCGGGGTTAGTGTAGGCCGAGTTCGGGTTCCTATTGCCCCAGAATACCTAGCATTTAACCCGAATATAGGGTCAGGGACAATAATCGACTCGGGTACGGTTGTAACCCGGTTCTTTCAACCCGTGTACGAGGCAATCCGGAATGAGTTTGTGAAGCAAGTGAAAGGCCCATTTGCAACAATAGGAGTATTCGAGACATGCTTTGACGCATCCTCAGAAGTTGAGGCCCCAATAATAACATTACATTTCGAAGGCTTGTCCATGAAACTGCCGATGGAGAACAGCTACTTGCATACTAGTGCAGGGTCACTTGCTTGCCTGGCAATAGCACCGGTTCCAAACAATGTGAACGGAGCCATGAATATAATAGCCAATTTGCAGCAGCAAAACCATAGGATTCTGTTTGATGTCGCAAATTCTCGCTTGGGAATTGCTCGGGAAGCTTGTAACTAGTTTGCTTTCTTGTCGTTTAGGCTAAGCCTAAGTTTCTATTTTCATGTAACGGGGGAAAAATGGATTTGAAGTTTAATAAACAGGACAAAGAAACTGTTGTCTTGGTGATTATGTAATACCCTTACTCCCTTACATGCTTTTTTTATTATTTTATAAAGGTATTAAATTATGTGGCAATTAAAAAAAATACTCACATTACGAATATTATATGTGTATGGTGCTGAACCGGAGTTGTATGGTTTCTGCTTTTGAATTTATAATTACAAGCTTTTTCAGTACTGTTTTGGGAAGTAGAGTGAAAGCTGATATTTCATACGACTTGGTCTCTGGCTTCATTGATTCTGATTCAATACCTCCATACCATAAGGCTTGTATCAATCAATATAAACAAAGGAAGCTTAAATTAGGAGTTCCATTTGCCAACGTAATTGCTATTTGCAATCATTGCTTGGTTTTTCTGACAACAAAACTCAGCCACCAAGATTTCAAGTTATTCAGCTTATTACATCTACGACATGCTAGTTGATATATGCATATGTACATCTTTGATTAAAGTGTTAGAAGCCTCTCCTATTGCTCTTAATATGGGCATCACCAATCAGTCTCCCACCAACAATATCATCCTTCTCTCGTAAACTTTCCACGCATTCTAAACCATCATCAGCTTTGACTTCATTATATAATTCGACTAGCAAGAGACTGACCTAATTCTCGAGCTTAATCCGATCTGTAGGACAACATTGGCCTTCAGATCATCTTGTCTTGAATATGGGTTTTATTGCCTGGATTCTAGAGTTATTGGCTAATGTCTGGTCCTCTGCCTTTTTCTGGATTTTTAACAGACTTAGGTTCTGCTCCTTTGCCTTTTTCTGAATTTTTAACAGATTTGGAGGGATCTGCTCCTTTTCCTTTGTCTGGATTTTTAGCAGATTTGGTCGATTCTGCTCCTTTTTGGTTTTGAGGTGATTGTTCTGCGGATGATGATTCATGCTTCTTCCCTTTCTCAGGTTCCGCTTTGTCCACTTTCATTTTCTGTGTTAAAATAGAACAGATTCCAAGTAAAACGACAGATTCCATTCTTAATCTAGGGAACTTCATGCTGCCTCAAATGTATGTGGGTTTACCTTGCTTCTTGACCTCGTAGTAGAAGCAACTTCGGTACCCTTTGTCTTATCCTCCCTGTGTCCAGAGTAAAACATGTATATATAAATAAACATCTAACGAGGATTATATATTTGGAAGCATAAATTACTGGCGCGTTAGCAGTTGCCAAACCACTCGAGATGCATTTTACGATTCCACAATCACTACAGGGATGACATGTACTCAACTCCAAAGAGACAAATCAAAGAAATGTTTTGTAACAAATATCCACAAAATATGACAATGCGAGAGAACCAAATTATAGCTTACTTTTTTGATTGATGATTTGGATCAAGTTGATTGCATGAATCACTCATGGAAGCGGACTTTTGCTCAGGCTCTTGATCAAGCTGCTTCCCTAGATCATACACCTTTTCATTCAAATTGGTTGTGTCTGCCTCTGGTTGAGTTATGTCATTGTGATCTGCCTTTGTCTTTATAATATCCGGAAGTTAACATTTGATGCAAACAAAAATTAGGTACACTAATTAAATCTTAGGCAGGCCGTAGGCTACCTTTTCGTCAAGCTTAGCTGGGAGAGATGTGGGTCCTTGAGACGCTATCATCTTTTCTCCTGCCCTTTGAAGCTCTTCCTCTAGTCTTGCAACCTATACGTACAGCCAGGAGTAGCAATCAAAACAGGGGCCATTCACATAAAATTAGCACAGCACTTGAGATAGAAAAACCCCATTAACTTTGTGCAACTAACTAATGAATAATTAATAAATGCAAATGAAAGTATTGAACTCCATACATTTTCATTCTAGATGCATTTGCATGCATCTACTCACTGCTGATATATAATTAGGACTTTACTTGTTTTACCAAGCCATGTTGAAATCTCTAACTAAATTTTAAAAATATTTTAGCAGAAAAGGTTGCTCTAATATATTTGTTTTCTTAGGATAACAATATGCCTCTTTTGTTACTACAGATATGGAACCTAACATAATGCATGAAACATAAAAGACAGCAGAGAGAAGAAATAAACAAAGAAAAAAAATCTCCTGACAAACATACCTCTTTCTCAAGAGCTAGCCGTTGCTCATGCAATGCCTTCTTTCGTTTTTCCAAGTTGGCTTCAAGAATTGTATTACCTTCAATCTGTATTAGAAAGATGACTTAATATTAAAAGTTTCAAAAAGAACACGTGATAAAAATAACTAGAATGGATGGGTAAAGCAGGACCTCTTCCTTGACTCTCTTTTGCAAGTCTGATTTTTCAGCCTCAAGTGACTCAACTGCAAACCTAAAATTGAGTCAAAATCAGGTAAGTACAAATGAAAATAGAGATATTATTAACAATATAGAAATCCAGCTCTACATTATTTTTGCATTTTTTTTTTCTCTACAGATCATTGGAACATCACTTACTCTTCCTCACATGGAAGATCAATGGAATCCGTAGCTAGTTTCTTGCTTCCCTGTAAAAGCAAACACGATAAATCAAAATATTAGTTACTACAAGATTATTATTAATGCTTGAAAATACTCATTAGCTAACAGAAAAGTTAACTAGACCAAAAGCAGAACACATCATGAACGCGGAAAACAAAAACTTACACTACTCCTTCCCCAAACAGCTGAATGCCTACCATGGTGGCCAGGTCCGTTTCCAACAGCAGGGGGTTTTGCAGCGTTTAGGAGTGGACTTTGACGAGTTGATGTATCCTCACTCCTTTTTGAATTATCATTTGCATTAAGTGAACTTGAAACTTTCTTGGTGGCTTTGACATCATCACTAGATTTAGAGGATTCAGAAGTAGAGCTCAAAGATTCAGAATCCTGCAATTTTATTTTCCAATTAGTGTAAGTATTGTGTCTGCTCTTTTTATTACTGATTTATTGCTCCTTCACCTTTTTAAGTTTATGATTCCTATAAGGGGAAAGTATAGAGAACTATATACATCTGATTCTGATACAAGGTGCTGCAAAGTTAATTTAGAATATATTCTAATAGCGGTAAGTCAAGTTCATGTTGTGAGCGTGAATACAAAGGGGAAAGCAAAGACATGGAAATGATCAAACAATAGAAACCTCGAGTCGCCAGATGGTGACAAATGAAGCAGATACACAAGCTACAAAATCATTAAAAAATGTAAAATGAGTATATAAATCTGGTTACCTACGAGCTCAGCACAAATATTGCTTAAATGTCTAAATAAGATTTTCCGAATATAAAACTTTTATAGTCCAGAAATTTGTATGAAGTTTGTTACTGCCATCATTTCTACAGTTGATGAACAAGATATAAAACAAAAATGCCAGTGTAAGAAAGCAGACAAACAAACCTTATCACCACTTTTAACAGAGTGACCACTCTCACTGCCTGTTCCACTTTCAGCAGAGTTGCTATCATCCTCACATTCATCATCTTCATAGGATTCATCATCATCAGCTTCTTCCTCACTTCCACTTTCAGTCTCGTCTGAGTCAGAGTACAAATCAGGAGAAACACCGCCTTCCTGCCAACAAAATATTGAGCTCATAACTGCAATGTATAAACCAAATCCAAACCAAAGTAACAAAAAATTGGAATATGGAACAAGAACAGCCAAATTCTCAATTTTTGTTCTTTAAAAAAAAAAACTAATATCATGCAAGAATTAGGAATGTTACTATATTATAAGGAAAGAATGTCGGGAGGATATAATTAACTCAGCTTAATTCTATTCAAATTCCACCTTTAGACAGTCATAATCTAGTCACTTTAGATCTGTACCAATAATAGCGTATACATCCAGCACAACACAAACAATTTTGGCTTAATGATCATGCTTGCTCATAAAGAATAGAAAGAAATAAAACATATCTATTCTGAACTAAAATATTTATGACGTACATACTTGCCCATATAGTGACTACAGAAAGCCATAGTAGAAGCAGTTGTGCAACGATGACAATAATTGCAGCTTACCCCAAATATTTTATCATACTGTTCCAATAATGTTATAACAATGGTTTGAGCATGATTGGCTGCAGCAGCAGCTTTCAGCAGTTGCATTGAGCCATCACCACCCACATCAAAATCACTTTCGATCTCACAGTCACCAGATAGAAGAGGGCGAAGAAGTAAGGGTGCCATGCAGGCTGCCACAGCAGAAGAGCTCATTCGATTTTCATTTTTGTGAGAAGCCACAGCTTGCATCATCATTAGAATTCTGAAAGAGAGGAATACGAAAAGATAAATATGAATAAGGCAGTTAGAAGCTGAGAAGGCAAAGAATGAGGATGATGTCTTTATTGTGGAAATAAGATTGAATCTCAGTTTTTCTTTTCTTTCCCAAATATGCATTTCACTCATCATTTTCAAAAATCAAACTTAAATGCTTAAAACTACAGAACGCTAAGAGATGTATTCTGCTTTCAAGTACATGAAGTTCTGGTGTGATAGGCTTATTGATTGTAGTTTCTATATCTGCAAGATATTATATACAATTTCCCATTTAGCAAGGACCAAAACATATATCAGAGGGTTACACACCATAAGATTTGTTGTACCAACAAGAAATTGTGGATTTCCACTCATCCACAAATTATAGAATAAATTTTCTCAAAAAGTAGGACGAGCAACAAGGGAAGGAGAAGAATTTGACCCCCCCCCCCCCTCTTTCCAAAGTTAAGTGAAAATCGTCTAGAGACCCAATAAGAAACAATGCAAACGAAATTCAATTATGACTTTTAAATTGAATCTAATTAACCAAATTCCAACATTGAAAAACAAATACTCGTGCTTAATATCTATCTATACTCCGTACAAAAGTGGCTTAAATGAGTGTGAAACTTCTTGCCTCTATTCTCATTACACTTATCATTCTACAACTATTTCCATTCATGAGTTATCTTTAATGTAGTTTTCTAATTTTATACATGCATGGACTGTTAACTGTATGTATTTTTTTTTCTTTTGCTCATCTTCAGCTAATAGTTTGTTATTAATAATTGTATCGCATAGGAAATACAACGTTAATTACATATCATTTAAATTCATAATATAAATATATACTTATTTTAACCCCCATATGAAATAACAGATCTCCTTTAAATAATATCTATAATGCTCTGGAAATAAGTGCAAAAATCGCATACTGAAAATAATTTGTACTGAGAAAAGCATTATACTTAAAAGGGCAAGGATTGACGGTGATGAGTCAGCTACCTCTGTAATAAACGACGATTTGGCTCAGGAAACGTGTCCAATACTGCCATACGCATAGCATTGACTCTAGCACTGTGCTCGGTTCCTAATCATTGTATGATGTTCAATAACAGAATAACAAACTGAATCTTCGAAAATAATAACAGCTAGGTAATATATCATGCAAAATGAAATGTCATAGAGCTCATATGCAAGCAGACAATTTCCAGTACATTCCTTAGGAATCCAACCAATTCAGAATACAAGAACTTCACCCAATAAGGATTGTCCAACATATACTTACCTTCAAAATTAGAGGCATCAAGATCCAATAGTGGAAACCATAATGACTTCAATTTATTACAGGTTAAAACAGAAAAAAAAAACAAAAAACAAAAACCAGTTCAATGAAAGACTTACGGCATGCTTCTAGTAGCGCATTGCAGCATGATGCAGGGACAGGAGGTGATGGCAACTCTCGAATAACATACTGGAAAATAGCATGAAGCAAATTAAACAACAGAATACCAGAAGAATATGATGCAACTTAAATGAAAATGTTAGGAATTTGAATGCAAAAAAAAATAATAATAATAAAAGATCAACATAAAACAAGGCACACAAGAGACAAGATTTAACATGGTTCGGCGTTGCCTACCTCCACAGATGAGAGAAACGAATAATCCACTATCAACATAGAGAACAGAAAGAGTACAAATACATGATATCCCATGTAATCAAATAACCCGGTATATATATCCCAAAACCCGGTGTATCCAAAACCCTCTTCCCAACATCCCTACAATATCCATTTCTACAACATAGCCGTTATAGATGCAAAGATCCTAAAAGTGATTACATCTTTCCAAAGTAATAGTCTCTCATAATTCTAAAGGTTAAGACCAACCCTATATTTATAGACCAACTTAATCACCAAATAGAATTTGAGTCAATATTTAACAGAAAAAAAAAACTTATGGAAACTAGTAAGGCATACCTTGACACAGTCAGCAATGACATGTGCATCTTCGTCATGAGAGAACTCAGTTTTTCCTGCAAAAAAAGAGTTCGGAGACTAAACAGAGAGCATTGTTATGAAGAACTACAAGCTTACAAAGTAACCTGGCTTATTTCTCTATCTATACAGTAAGAAAGAAAGTTTCCATAAATGGATGCCAATTCAAATTTAAGTTCTTACAAAGCTACCTTTCATAGCATTGTTTAATGCGAAACATTAAATATATTAAACTGATAAATCCAACGTGTAAGAAAAGAACACAACCCACAGTAGCTGAAAGCAATATCAAAATAGAATATAATCAAGGACATTGCGTCTTAAACATACCCTGTTCAAATTCCCGAATTCGGCGCTCAACATCCTCAACATCTGCAGCCTGCCTCAAGATCCCTTCTGCTTTGACTCCTGTGAAATTATTTGAACACGATTAAAAGGAGCTCGATGAAAATGAATAAAAGTGCTTTGTCATGTGACTTTAATCTCTGGAATTATCATCACACATGCAAGCTACTGAGGCTGCTAAATTGTGAACAATGTGGAAAATTCTTGAAACAAAGATAAAGAAAATGAGACACAAGTGGTGATTAGCCATGCAGGAACCTTATCCTGAATATGGATATCAGAAGAAAGGAATTTGAAAAAAACAGACATGCACATATATTTACTAGACTATATGCATTAGAGACGGTTACCCAGTATATGGAATTAGAACTTTAGCATATACTTCAGATTGCAACAATTAAAACAAAAGAACAACTCACCATGTTCTTCTACAAATCTTAGGGCCTTCTCCAAAAATGTTGGAGCCCCATCAACATCTTCCAGTGCAAGTAAAATTGGTCTGTGTAAGACTGCAGATCTCATAGTCTGTTTATCATTATCTAACAGAGAGAAAGAGAGAGCATCAATATCTCAAATGAGAGGAAAAATAAATCAAAACAGCCAAGCAAATTATAACCCAGAAACAACTTAACAGGCTTGTAAAGAAACATAACAAAATGAAGAGATAAAGGAAAACTGGAAAAAAGGAGGGTACATAGAAAAAAATGAAATTCCCAGCTAAGGCTCCCGATCAGTAACATACTAAAACTTTTTGGATAATGAACTCAGATCATGCAAATATTTCCAGTGTTTACATTAGGAGCTAGATATGAATGAAGCTTCGTACAGATGCCATTCAAATTTGTAAAAAATTCATTTAAAAAAAAGGTGGATGAAACTTACCTGGTTCCTTAGAACAATCAACTGCATCTGCCTGATCATTCCCAAAAACGCCATTTTGTCCCTCTGAAAGAGCAGAACTTGGTGCTTGTAACAAAGCTTTCTCAAGTGCAGCTTTCCATTCGTACAAATCCTCCGAAGTTTCAGCCTGCAACATCAACAAAAGGAACTGTCATGTCACTATTTCCCAAAATCTAACGGTTATTTTCAGTTGAATAAGCATTGAATTTTCCAATAATATCAGACAATAAGTGCATTTCAGCCTTCAAAATTAATTATGGGTTTCAGAGGATAAAAGAATGCTACCAGCCGGGCATTGGGTGAATTAGTTCTACTATAAAACTTATAAACCAAAGATTAAATTTTCCTGTTCATGGCATTCTCTTTACACCGTGGTTTTGATCACTCAAAATCAAGTTTTCGGCTTTCATTTAAAGCTCAACTTTGGTTAGATTCATTTTATCAGCTTTAGGTGCGGGTCAAACAGAAAGCTCTGAACAGTTTTAGAGGAAAGTACAATACGAGACGGTTAAAAAGAAATAATCAAAGGAGAAATTATAGAAAGCTCAACCTTGAGTGTGAAGGTTCGCCCATCGCGGCCATCTTGAAATTGTACGGTAATGAGTTTTTTATCAGCTTTGACAACCACACTAGAAATTTTGAAAGGTACCACGAGTTAGTAAACATTTCCAACTTTAATGGCATTCACAATTTGAAGAAGATATCACAAATTGATAATCTTTCCAGAAATGCAAGCCAACCTGCCTGAATTGTTGAGATCAATACCTCCAAGAGTTAAATTCACCTCATTCCCCTTCTGAGAACTGGCATTCTGAAAAGTTAACAAGAGTATATTAATCTTCTAAAATCTTAAGTGAACAAAAAAGCAGATAGAAAGGAAAATCGACTGCAGCGCGGAATGTAGAGAGAACAACATAATAGCAGGATAATAACATCCAACCAATAAATATCAACACATCTAGTAAAAATACAGCATACTCCAGTTCTTCCCCAATATCCTCCTAGCCCACGTCCTTTCCTCAGCCCAAGCAACAGTTAAATTATTTTTATATATTAATTATTACCCTTCGAGGTGATGCTCTCGAATATACCCTGTAGCAGAGGCCCCATTTGTCTTTTGGTGGAACAAAAATCCTCTTCATCCTAATTTTTAATTTCTAAACTCTAAATTCTCAAAACTAAACCCTAAGTCTTAAGCTCTAAACTCTAAAACATAAATTTTAAATCTTAAATTCTAATTATAATTTTTTTTAATGTTAAGGCATAAATAAAAACACAGATAAAGATAGAGAATTTATATTCATTTTGAACAAAAACATATGCTCCTTTTGGTTCTTAACTCTAATTTTTAAATTTTAAACTTTAAACTCTAAAAATTAAACCTGCCCACAAGCCATTAAGTTTAACTCAAATCCATACTAGGATGGCCCATCTGATGAATTCCCATGTTTCCTTTTTTTTTTTTTTGCACTCTGATTGAGAACCAAAGAAATGTTATTTTGAACTAAAGATCCTTTATTGTCAAATTTGACGGTGTTTGATAACAATCATTTCTACCACGCTAAAAAAGTACATCCATACAAATCACTAAAGTCGCTTAAATTAGTATTTAATTATTTTCCATGGATTTAGAACCACCTTAATAACTTAATTTTAGGCCAGTTATTCCAAATTCAGCTTAATAGTCTGTCCCAGGACAACCTAAAAACTGGAGTAGTGTGAGAACCTGCTGTGTGAAATAGACACGAGAGTTTGATTGAGATACATTCTAACCACTGATAGTCATTTACAGAAGAGGAATGATTGAACCAGATGCTTCTGATTGTGAGAGAATTACAGCACATACAAGATAATCATATCAAATTACTATCATTTTAATTTCCGCTTTTTTGGTTAAGATATATTCTAGCCACCAATAGTCATTCTCAGGGGAGGAAATAAAACTCAAGAACCACATGCTTCTGATTGAAAGAGAACTAGACCACATAAAAGATAATCGTAGCAAATTAGTATCATCCCCGTGGATCCTAAAGCCTGATATAGTCTGAAAAGCAGTGCATCGTTTGACCTTTACTGTTGTCCCGAGAAAAAACAATAGATGATGTAAAAAAACAGATAAACAAGTATAAATGTTAAGATTGACAATCTGCCATACTGCAAATACTTACAGGATCACTTCTGAAGAAAACCAGCGAAGTAGATGTTAAAATGAACCACCTTTTCTTCCATGATGTCCACCCAATTCCTTTAGTCAAACAAAAATAAGGGGAAAAGGGATAGCTTAAAACCGATTGGGATCCAAGCCATTATCCTCGGACTGACATTCTACATAAACCTCATAATGCATATTTTTCTAGTGAATGTATCTAAAAGCAGTGTTTCACAAAACGTAAGGTGAAAGGCAAATTATTAACTAAATTAAATTGCAAAAGCAAGGTATACAAACCTTTTGATGATAGAAAAAGTGGTCCACTCTTTAAAACCTGCGAGAAAGTTTTAAACCTTGAAATGCACTAACTTTTACAATTTTGAAAAATGCATTCTTAAGAAACTCTAGAACGCGGACAATGTAAGAGAAAAAACTTTGGAAGGTAAACAATCTAGTAATGCACTTAAAATACAGGACAAAGTTCTTTCTCTTGCATCAAAATTCCTCATGGCTTTTGTTGGTAAGGGCTACAATAAGCAATGATAATATCCAAGTAGACTAACTGCCATATAGCCAATTCTTCTATGGAATGGTTCAAAAGGCCCAAGCACAAAAGATGCAGATAAGTAATGATTAAAAAATAGATGAGACACATAGATATGTGATAGACAGATTATTATAAGCATCGTTTTGATGATGACAAAGATGAACGCATGGTAACTTAGGGAATAAATGGCCCCGGGCAATTTTCAATCAACAATTAAAAGCGCAGAATACTAAACAACTCACGGCAGGGGGAGAGCTGACAGAGTTGCTTCCACAAGAATTCAGATTCTCCGGTGGTCCTGTGGCACCGGCTGGACCTGAAGGAGCAGCAGCAGTTACTGCAACTCCCTTGAGGGAAAACAAAAATGATTCTCAGCACCAAATCTCCACTAAAAATCAGAGTTTTAGCTTTTGTTTTTCCCTGATGGTTGAAATCATTTCCTTGAGAAAAGAATCAGAAAAGAAAGCAAGATTTATCTAAACCTGATGTCCTTGAGATGGCTCCCGCTCATCCCTTTTGGAAAGCATCCTCTGTCAACAAAATTAGACTCGCACGATCAGAGAGCTTTCAGTCCAAAATGTTTCCATGGAAACAATAATGTGAACGAGGGGGGAAATGTGAACCTGTTGTGCTTTAGATGGCTCTTCCTTTTTGCCAGTCATTTTCTAGTCATGAAAAAAAAATCTCTGCTAAATTACAATGTTTTTTCTTCTTTTCTGAAAACCAAAATCTAGAAGAAAAAAATGATCAGACCTGTTGAGCTTGAGATGGCTCTTCCATTTTCTGATAAAAAAGTGAAGAATTACTGAAAAACCTCCATTAAACCACAATGCAGTTTTTCCTCTCTATTTCTGAACACCAAAATCTTCTAAAAACTAACAGAAGAAAGCAAACGTATATAGACCAAGACCAGGTGTGCTTGAGACGATTCTTCTTTTTTGATAGCCATTTTTTATCAACAAGATGAAAACATATAGGAAACAGAAGAAAAAGATATGTATCAAAACCAGTGGTGCTTCACAAGGCTCTTCCTTTTTTTTGCTAGACAATGATCAATAATTGTTTTTAAAAATGAAGTAAAATCCAAAAAAAATCATTTTTCCTGTTTCTGAACAACAAAATCTTCTGAAAACAATTAGAAAACTAGCAGGAAAAAATAAAAGGTAAAAGGAAATAAAGATATCGATCAAAACCTGTTGTGCTTGAGGCGGCTCTTCCTTTTTAGTAATCAGTCTCTGATCAAGAAAATGTAACAATTAACGTAAAATCTCCATTAAATCACATCGTAGTTTTTTATATATTTTTTGTTTCTGAACACCATATTCTTCTAAAATCGATTAGGAAAGTATCAGTAGGATCATAAAAGAGAAAATCAAACCAGGTGTGTTTTAGACGGATCTTCCTTTCTGGAAGCTATTTTCTGAAAAGAAAAAAAAAAGAAGTAAAATCTCCATTAAAAACACAAAATGTTGCCGTCTTTTCTGCTTCTCGAGACTGCACATCAAAGTTGAAATTCAACTAAAAACGAAGATAGATCAATGAAAACCTGTTGTGCCAAAACTGATTCATCCTTTTTGGTAGCCATAATAATCCTCTGATCTCTCGGAATTTAGAGAGAGAAAAACACATCCCAAACAGGTCACAAAATCAAACGAAATCCAAACCGAACCGAAATAACCCTTTGAAAAGTACTTAGTGGAAAAAGGGAGCGAAACGTAGAAGAAAAGAGGGAAAATGCGATAAGGAAGAAGCGTGAATGTGAGAAGAGAGAGAGTCTTTTTCTCCTTTGGCTGGGAATTCTTTGAGCTCAACGGAAACCCGTTTTGGTCAAAGCGCCTAAAAGCCCTCCCCTCCGAAACCGAAGGAGCCGTTGTACACGTTAATTCTACTCTCTTTTTTGTTTCAACAAATAATTTATTTCTTTTTTTGGAGGGAAATGAAAGTCGCGGCAATTATTTGCCTTCTTTAACCGCCTTGCCACCCCGTGATTTCTCGAATTGGGCCCATCGGCTCGGGCTCGAGTCTCGTCGAGTTCGAAATTTTAAGCTCGAGTTTAGTTAAAAACAATATTATTAAGCTCGACTCGAATTCAAAATTCGCCAGGTTCGGTTCAGTTTGAAATTGATAATTTTACTATAATTTTTATATAAAAAATTCATTAAAAGCCTGTCTCGTAATCAACACTAAAACGAAATTTAATGACCGAAAAAAGAAAAAGAATATTAAAAATTAGATTAATCTAAATAACCAATAAATATTCTTACAATACAAACACGTAATTAAAGAAAATATAAAATCAAATAACAATCAACTAAGAAAAATGCCCAATTTATTTTTGTTAATTACTTTTAGTGAATTTTTCCTAATTTACTTCATTACTTTTCTTTTGCTAAACATATTACTTTTAGTGCATATGTAACATATATATATATAATTATTCTGACCTTGTTCACGAACTTTTTAAGCCGAGTTTGAATAGACTCGACTCGACTTGTTAAGATGCCGAGTTTGAGCCCGAGAACAACTCACTCGAGTAGAACTTTAACCGAACCGAACTCGTATAGCTTGCGAGCCAGTCATACTCATTATCGCCCCTAATCACCGTTGCTCAGCTCTGGTCCTGTGGGGTCACTGGGCTATGTCGGGACTTGATGGATCGATCCGTCTGATTGGGTTAAATACAAAAAGTACATTCCGCAACAGGGGGCATGAAAGATCAGTCGTTATTTGACTGAGCCTAAATTTTACGACTCTTTTTTAACTCGTGCTTCTATTTTGGCTTTTCACAATTAAAAATAACAAACTAAAAACAATAGTGTTCGTACTGAAGTGTTATAGAAAAGGGTATACAAACAAAATACAACGCGTGGAACGAGGTATTGTTTTAACAGTGTTTGTAGTGCTTTGTTTTTATTGTTAATTTTGAATTTGATCTTTTAAAACCAACACCAAAACAGATTTATCTCCAACACTAGCCTTTTAAGGGTGACAGTTCTTGGCCTTTAGCCGGCTACCATTGCCTCCACCTTCTATCTATATGACAGTTCAGTTTTATTTAGTAGGTTTAGTTTAGTTTTTTATGTATTTTTTATTAAAAATTTATTTTCAGCTCTTACAATTTTATTAGTTCGTCTCTTATCATTTTATAAGTTTCACCTCTAAGATAAAATATTATGTTTGTCCCTATTTGTAATAGAACAATACAAATGGATCATCCTGATGCAGACATGGTGCTGATTGTAAATTCGATTCATTCTGATATTTCGATTGCTAATATTTTGGCTTTAGTCATCCGTGGATGAAGAAAAGTTGTGGGAAATGAAGGTTCATTATTCGATAATCTATGTTTGGTCGAAGTGTTTGAATAGGAAATTTTAAAATGAGGTAAAATTTATGTAACTACATAATTTCTTAATATTTGTGTAAGAATGGTATGAATTTATGTAATTACATAAATTCTCACAATTTTTTGTAAGAATTTGTGTAACTATATAAATTCTTATCAACTTGATAAGAATTTCTGTAGATTTTACTTTTGGTAAGAATTTGTGTAACTACATAACTACATAGTGTAGATTTTGCCTTATTAATTTAATAAGAATTTATGTGAATCTGACTCATTTTAACTTCACCCTAAAAGTGTTTCACCTTAAAATCATCCGTTTAAATATCTTTTTGTGACCATAAGTGTATATCATATCCTATATAAATCTACATCAAAGATAAAATGAGGGATAACGTTGCATATTTTGTCAAATAAATATTTTTGAGATTGTTACATGATTAGAGATTACTTAGTAGTTGTATTTCCTTGTATTTTAGGTTATGAAATATTTATATTCCATCTTATTTTATGTCGGTCCTACATTGTTTTCTTTATTAATAAAAATTTCTAACAAATGTTGAGCTTAAGTTTTGAGAAAGTGTGAAAAGTTTGAAGAACTAACAAAACACTTTTATTAATTAAGGTTAAATCAAGTGAATTTTTGGGTTGATCAAGTTATAAATTTTATTATTTCACTTTAATTTGATTTGACTTTTTGGAGAGTTAAATGAAATGAAATACGAGTCTAATCAAATAAATTTGTTAAATTAAAATACACAAAAATTAAGTGTATGTTTAGAAAGTTATTGTACAATTGAGTTTGAGTGTAATTCGGTGTAATTACACAATTATGACGCATTTAGACAATCATCGTAATTTGTGATCTAGCTAAACTTGATATAGTCAAAGACTCGATTACACTTTATAATTCAGACGCGAGTATAAAAATTGGTATTATTACGCGTGTAATTACACTATATAATTTTTATAATTAATACTATTTTAAGTTTTAAACTTAGTAATTTTATAATTACAATTTATACTATCAAACATGGCATAAATAATTATAATGTAATTATAATTTGTAACTTAAACATTATATAGAATATTAGAATTCTTTGTAATTACACGTGTAATTATTATATCATTACTTACATTTTTATATAATTACAATATGATGTTGAGTTTAAAAGTTAAATTCAAATTAATAATAATAATTTTGTAGTTAATCAAATTTACTCATTCCAATAAACTCACTTTCTAAAATATTAATAAATTATATACACAATATAAATGAATAAAGAAGCAACGGCCATCATAACCAACTCGGCGTGTAGTGGATTGCTCCTACATGTCCCCCAAACTGACTTGTAGGTGATCTTGCCACAGAACCATTTCTCCTGTTTTGTGAAGCTATATAATTATGGAAATGTTTATTAGCAATAGACTGGAACTGTTCATGTTTAACTTTAGTTTCTAGTAAGGAGGGACAACACTATGTGGTATATTGGTCAGTCGGAAAAATTACAAATCGATTTTATTGTAACGCGACTAAAAATTACAAGTTTCTTACTTTTTTTGAAAATTTGATTTTTAGGGGAATTTTGAAAAAGGCTTGTGTTTTTAATAAAATTTAGAGTCGCCATTGGTCACTTGAATGGTATAGACCGAACACCAGAAAGCAAACCAGAAATTTAAGCAAGTTCGGGAGTCGGTTGCGTGTGAGAAATGTTTTAACACTCACATAATGTCCAAAAATTAGTACCTAAAGGTTCATATCGTATTTGCAAAGAAAAAATTAAATTTGAATTTAATTTAATAGTTAATCCTTAATGTATGAATGCATGAGCATACGAATCGAGCAACCTAATCCGCAATCCACGATACCAAAGAAGATGACGTCCGAAGACTCGGGAAGACACTCTCACTAGGATATCGAGGCCTCGAGTACTAAACTAACTATTGCAATTAATAAACGTGACAATTAATTATGCATGAATAAAATTAAGGATGCTAACATAAATAAATATAAATAAATGGTAACATAAATAAATAAGGTATGAAGATAGAATGCATGCGAGAAAATGAAGGATCTAATAACTTATATAACATATGTCTCCAACACAAATATATACATAAACGATATAATAAAAAAACATATTATGTAGATTATAATAATCTATCATGTAAAACTATGTTATATACATATATTACAAACAATGGTATGCATGTATATATATAACCTATAATTTTGATTTCGGCAGTAGCCAAGTGTATATATTACATGAATATAAACTATACTATATATTATAGTATGTATATACATATATTAAAACTATATTATATACATGTCCATAAAGTATTGAAAGTCAAAACAAACATATATACATATGGTTAAAAAACGTAATATATATATTATTATATTTAATGAAAACAAAGCAACAAACATATTTAAATATCAACAATCATAAGGGTTAAAATTAAAGTAATTCAAATACAAGATTTAACAAATAAACAAACACCAAATATAGGTACTGAAAAATAAATATGCACATGTAAAGAGGAGCAAATAGGGTATTTATCCATCCGAAATTAAATCTAATTTAAGGACATAATTAAAAGCCTTAGAAAATTAACAGGGACTGCGGACATAATTTACAAAAGCGGGAGAGCTGTGAGAGTTATTAAAGCAGGGCAGAGGTCCTTAGACTATAATAAACTCGAATTTAAAAGGGAGTATATAACTTAAAATCAATAAGCATGTTTCATTTGGCGAACTCTGAAACGAACCAAAACGACTCATCTTCTTCTCCTAACCTCGAATCTGACTACCAATTTTCAAAACTAAGACTCTATCGCCTTCAAACTCGAAATAACCAAGAGCCAAAACCCTTAAAAACTCATATTTCCTACTTTTTTTTAAATAGAATTGTCTCTCATCGGAGACGACAACTTCAACTGCCCAAACGACAATAGATCTGAAGACCAAACCAAGTAAAACCCTAAGACCATATCCCTTCTACTTTTTATATTTCGAAATGCAAAGGAGAGAGAATAATACCTTTTTGCAATTTTTTTTGCTTGTATTGGTTGATAACTGAGTACATATGATTTGATTACATTTCTTTTTATATGATCTAGTTTGTTTGCATCAATAAGAAAAATTAATGATTATATTATGGATGATGCCTTGACTGAAGTCTTCTCATTTTTTTATTATTTTTTGTTTAATCGGTGGTTGGAGAGATGATGGAAAGACGTGTGATCGTCGGCATCAATGAGGGTCGTTGATTTAAATCCAAATCAATGGTCCGATCTGACTGGAGATGGATGGCCCTGATACGATCTGGAATATGACGTGGCCGCTCCAGATGAAGACACGTGGACATGTGAAAAACAAACGGATGGCGTGTGCGGCGTATGCGCACGCGAGACGCTGGGGAGCCCACACACCATACGCGGTAGATGAAGGGTTTCTTTGAGTTGATCGTGACCGTTAGATTCGGCTCGATCCAAGGATCCAAATCAGGTGGCCGCAATAATAAAGAAGGGATATTAAATATGTTATAATTGGGTTTTTATTATTAGGGTTTTAGTTATTTGAGCTTGGGCAGATTGAGCTTAATGTATTGTTATTTGGGTCTTGTAATTTAATGTTAGGTTTATAATTTGGGCCTTATTAATATTGGGTGTTTTAATATTTACTAATTGGGTTATATTTATTTTACATTGTCTGTTAATAATAATAATTTAATAATAATTATAATAATTACTTAATAAACCATGCTAATATTAAAATAATAATATTATTCAATCCGGATAAAAATGAGTGATTACATTTTTAAACAAAAATGTTAATTGTGTCATTAAATTCTAATTTTGTTTTAACGAAGTTACAACCCTTAGCTGTTAAAAGAATTATCGGTCTTGAATAAATTTATATAATAATATATTTAATCTTTATTATTTATGTATTTTATAAATTTAATATTAATTACAATCTTCCAATAAAATGACAACACATATCATCATTTAATTGGTGTAAATTTAAAACACATGGCATGAGTTTTAAGAATACAAACCTGAGACTCGTGGGAAGATCAAAGGATTAAACAAAATAAATCTAAAAATTTCAGAATTCAAGAAGAAGTTGGCGTCAAGGAGGATGACGAAGATGGTAACAAATCTGTTTAAAAATGGCTTGCGGACTTGCTGTGAGTAAGATGGATTGTATAATAGATTTATGTCTTATAAACCATATTTGATCTTGATTGATCAAGCAACCTCCATTATAGGCTCTAACCGATCCTCTAAGAATTGGTTATCTTGGTAACTCAGAATGTGAAGAAAGAATCACTAGTAATCTATAGAAAATATTGTGTTGAAACACTTCTAAAATGATACAGGAACTAGGATTGTTCATTCTAAAATGAAACACTCATTTGTCGGCCCGTGTTCTGCCCGCTTTATCCGGATAATCGGGTAACAAGTACTCGGTTCACATTTTTATTTATTTTTTAATTTAAAAATTTTAAAATATCACATTATAAACACATAAATTTAAAAGTTCATAATACATAATCCAAACACAAAAATTAGTGATTTGAAGTTAGTTTTAAGATGAAATATTTATATATATACATATATATTAATGTTTGTTGGGCTCGATGATCACAACCGATTAATTAGCCAAGTGGTGGAGAATGTTGATTTTTGGGTGGAAATGAGGGAAGCAAAAGATAAACAAAAAGACACAAGGATTTAGAGTGGTTCAACTCCTCCAGTGGAGTCTACATCCACTACCTAGGCTTCCCACCTTAGGATTTCAACAATTCACTAAGAATTCTTCCCCTTTTCTAGGCTTATGAGGAAACCTTTACAATCTTAGAATCACAACCCGTGATCTAGCATCCAAGAACTCACAACCCGAGTCTTGGGAACACTCTCTAACAAAGAGAATCCTAGCAAACTGAAATCCCTCTTAATAGGTAGATGTTTGCACACTAAGTACTAATCCAAACCTAAGCACTTGAGCAAATATAGCAATTTTGGCTCACAAGTGTTGTCTATACAAAAGATGAACAATTAAAGCCCTAAGACACAATTTCTCATCATATAGTTGTTGACATTTTAAGCATTTGTCATTCATATATGCTTGAAGGTCCCTTTTATACTCCCAAATGATTTCATTGCCGTTGGTGATCGTTGGGATTGAATTGGAGCCGTTTGGGTCTTTATTTTCCACATTAATTGCAGTTCTGAGGCTGTTCATATCGGTACGCGGGTAACCGTATCGGTACGGCATTCTTTAGAACTAGTCGTTGAGCTCTGGTCAGCTGATGCATATCGATACGCGTATAGGCGTATCGGTACGGCCTGCAATTTAAAAGACCGTTGGAAATATGATCGTTGGGGGGGTTTTGGTCGTTGGGATATATGCCACGTAGGCGTATCGAAACGCCAAAGGGGTGTATCGAAACCACCCCTCTCCATATCGATATAGGAAGGCCCTGTATCGGTATGGATCTTGACAGTTTCACAAACCCTTGATGCGTATCGATACGAGGTATACCGTATCGGTAAAGATACTTGAAAAACTCAGGTTTGGCTACTTTAAATACGTTTTAAAACATCCCAAAACCTCTTAAAAAAGCATTAAACATTATTTCAAGTTGTTTGGACTTAAAATTATTTTTAAAATATTCTCAATTTAGTCCAAAACTATTTTTCAATTATTATATCAAAACACATATCTCAACAATATTTAACACAAAAAGACATTAAAAACATTAATCTCGTTTTTTCTTTCGAATCTCGGTATGGGAATGTAATACATCTCTATTTAATAAAAAGATTTAAAATTTTAAAGTACATAATACGAACATAGAAATAATTTAGAGATTTAAATTTAGTTTTAGGTCAAAATATTAAGAAACCTAAAATAAAAATACAATTTAAAACTAAAATATAAATATATTAAAACCATCTGGTCGGGTTGGGTACTCGATTACTAAAAAAATCGGCCCAAACCCGGCCCAACTACTCAGGTCAGATACCCGGTCTAATCGTGTAATTTTTAAAAAAATTACCCGAGTTTTTAAGTTCGGATCATTGGATCGAATCAACCGAGTCGGGTATTTTTGAGCACCCCTAACAAAAATTATCTTGCAAAAGAAAGAAACTCAAAAAGTATTCTTTATTAAAATTTATCAAAAATAAGTATTTCCTATGTGTTTGTTGCCTGTCTTTAAATAGACTAAGGAATGCTTCAATTTGAAGTCATTTGGGCAGCAAATAAGGTAGGATGCAAAGGCAAAATAAAATCGTTTCATAATTTTCGAATAAGAATTTATACATGCGTTGCCTTCACTAAACTGATTCTAAGATACGTTGAAAAGCTAAATTATATACGAACGTGTTTAAAGAAGACACGTCAACCCAAAAAAATTTAGATCACATCTGAAAAGTTGTCGCAAGTTTGATATCGGCCTAAACTTGAGAAACAATTTCAACTTTTGTCTATTATAACTAATTTAACCCCTCTTATTCTCGTATCAAATAAGTTTTAGGGATACAAACATGAGACTCGTGGGAAGGTTAACATTTAACCGTTGGACTAAACTAATTATTTGTTTCATAGTTAATAAAATATTATATTTAGGTTAAATTATAAGTAGATAGAAAATTAAAGAAATTTTAAAATGGGTTAAGGGTTCAAACATGGGACCTATGAGGATATCGACACTTAACCATTGAGTTAAGTTAGGTATTTGTTTTGTATTTGATAAACATTATATTTAGGTTAAATTATGATTAATATCAATTTTTTTTTTTATATTTACAAATTAAATTTAGTATTTTTATATATAATCATTGAATTAAGTTTATTAATTTAATTAATAATTTATAAATCTAATATTTGTATATAAATGTTTTAATTTATATTTTTTTATGAAATACTTGTTTAGTTTAGTGATTAAGCAGTGATGCCTCCATGTCTTGTAGTTTTTAAGTCCAAACTCATTTTAATTTTTTAATAGTGTTAACTGTTAAGGTGATTATTATGCAGTATCTGATCATATATATTCTTAACATTTTAATAATGCACACGCCTTATAAATAAAAGCAATTTAAATATGAGTATTTTAGGATAAACATCATCCGCTTTTCTATTGAGATTACTTGATGGGTTCTAATTTTTTTTAAAATTTTAATAGCTACAGTTTAATCTAAATATAATATTTACAAATTATGAAACCGAAACTTAACTTGGTTCAACAGTTAAATATTGATGCCCCACAAGTCTTAGGTTTGAACTCATAAAACCATTTCATGTGTTTTTTTTTTCATCAATAAGACAATGACATGTGTTTTGATCTTATTAAATGGTTTAAATTAAAATTAAATCGATAGAGTGAATAAATAATAAGGACCAAATATCTTATTATACAAATTTATTTAATTTTCATGTCGGAGATACCATTAAGGATTGGTAACTTGATAGAAATTAAATTGAAAAATATATTGTTTAGTTGTCAAAATAGAATCAAACTCATAGTTTAGTGACCATTATAGTAGTTTACCCTAAATTCTAAATTTTTATTTTGCCTCGCGTCGGGCACGCAACCCGAACCAAACCGGATCTCAAAATCCAGCATGAAGCAGCTCCAATGCTGATACGGCGTCTTTGTGCACTTTCTTCTTTCTCCGTTTTCACTGCCAAAGCAAAGTAAAAAAAAAAAAGTTCAAAAGCAAAAACGCATGCTCTTCCTCACCACTAATTCCAAAACAAAAAATAAATTCAACCATTTTTTTCTCGATTTCCTTGTGCGAGAGTTATTTCAAATTCTTTAGATTTAATCTGATCTGAAATTCGTGGTGTTTGAAATTCGAGTTCTTAGGTGTTTTTTTTAGATTTGTTTTAGGGTTGGCGACATGGAGATAGAGGTAGCTGGCTCTAGCAGCGAATCGTTCCAAGCTGGGGAGATGAAGAGAAACGTTGTGGAAGAGAAAGATCAGGTTCGTGTTACGAGGAAGACTTTGCAAGCTGTGCTGGAACAGTGCCAAAGAGCTATCGAATTGATTAGTAACAGCGAAGGAGGGATCGACGATGAAGATGGTGTGGATCCTCAAGGGGAAGTAAGCGGCGTGGATCTTCAAAGAGATCAAGAAGTCGATGAGGTTTGTTTTATTCTTTCTGTTTATTATCTGCTTTAGGTTTCTGTTTGGGTGCTAAGGGAAGGAGAAGAATTCTAATTTAGAATCTTACATAATCACCATTTTAGTTCGTAAAAACAATGGATTTTAATTTTGGTCGAATTTATTTTTCCATTTTTGAAGTTCTTTTTGAAGATTTAGTTTGTATAAATATGTTCGGAAGAGAACTCTGCAATTTTAATTCA